>CM054058.1:34837121-34969847 GCA_028641055.1 Alopecurus myosuroides | reverse complement strand
CGAATGAAATCCCTACTAAGTACATCCACATAAAAGAGATGTTCAAGATTTCTGTGGTGGTTCGTTGTGTAAATTTGTGTAGTACCAGTTGGCAGCCAGGCTTGCAGGCAAGGAATCTCAAACGAGAGCCATTGTAGCATGAGGAACAATAACTCCGGAAATCTTACTATACGCCACATTAAAAAAAGAAAATCCCCAATCATCTCTTTCGGCCAGGCCACCTCCGGGAGGATGCCACCGACGAGATCTGGAGCTCAGTCCAGCTGCACGCGCAAGACGGGACCGCGACAAGGAGATAATTAACAGCAACTCCGGCGAAGACCTAAGCTATGCTTAAGAACAGAGCTAGCGGCTCAGGCGGCGCCGAGGGGCCAGAGAAGCTCCCCCAGCTCGCGCGCCGAATAAAACCCGAAGAAACCGTCAGCACGCAGCACTCGGGCGCGCCGCTGAGGAACCGATCCCCGCCCGCCGACAGATCGCCTGGGTCGATCCGAATCGGGAGGCCCGCGATCTGAACTATGCTAACCCAGCTAAGCGAGCCGCGTATCGCTTCGAGGGCGAGCGGATCGGGGAGGCTTACCGGCGGGTGGAGCGAGGAGACGAGGAGGCGCCTCCGTCCGTCCCGCGGCTGAGACGAGAGGAGGAGAAGCTTCCGGGAAGAAGAAGCAGAGTAAAAGTCTGTCTGCTAGTCGCTCGCTGCGAGTTGGTGTATTGTATTATTATTGTTAACTCTTGCTTGGTCAAGGCGACTCGGACACGGTCCGGCCCACCCGCTCTCGGCCCAATCTCTGTTCATCTTTTAAGAATCCTCCCGGTTTCAAAATTTCAAAATGTTTTACCTCCCAAACCAACCGAAGCGATTTAAAATGAGGAGCGCTGAGCGTCCCTTCGGGATCGGGGCTTCCGATCCCCCCGCATCGAGCATGCGACACGTGTCCCCTCACGTGGTCAAACGCACGAAGACCGCTTCGTGCGCATCCCTTCCCTTTCCTTGTAGAAAAAAATAAGATCGGCCCGACCCGACTCTGTGCTCGTGACTACTGCGAGCCCACAGCCCATGGATCACATCTCCAATGACCTTTAGCTGACTGCGCTTCTTGCCGGTGGGTAGTATCGCCATCGCATCCTCAGTTGGCTACCAAAAGCAGCTCCCGCACCATAGAAGCATCACGCCTCCACCATGGCAGCAACGCCTTTGTGCCTTGGGAGCACCATGCTTCCACGTTGGTAGCACGACACCTCCCGCCGGCAGCAGCGCCGGTGTGCCCCTGCTAGAATCGTGGGAGGAGCAATGTCCCCACACCATCCACCACGACAGCAACATTGATGTGTCTTCAGGAGCACCTTGCCTCCACGTTGGTAGCAGACGCCTCCCACTGCCAGCAGCAGCGTCGTCGTGCCCCTGGTAACATTGTGCGATGCTCTTTGCAGCACCGTAGATTACACGCGGTCGCAACATTGCTTGCCTTTGGTAGCATTGGCCATCATCGTCTCCGGTGGTAGCATTGCCCGTCCGTGGCTGGCAGCATCCCTTGTCACCGGTGGCAGCATCTCTTCGTGCCGCTGGTAGCATAGGCTGGTGCAGCTTGTAGCCTCACCGTGTCCGGTGGTAGCACCGCGGCCCATGCTCTGCACCCCTAATAACGTGTCACCTAAACAATAGCACCAGCATCACCCAAGCCCTGGTAGCAATTCCCCTCACCTATTGCAGCACATGTGCCCATGGAACCACCGCGCGACGGCATTCCTTGGCAACAACCAATGGCGATGACATCCGTAGGCATCAGCCTCGATTTAAAGATATGATGCGGTCGGTGCGGTCAGATCCTGAGAGGAGGAAAGATACCGGAGAGGGGCGAAGGAGGAGGAACACATGTGGAGTGGAACATGCAGGAGTTGGAGTGGCCGCTGGAGGAGCTCAGTCCCTGTTGAGGTTATGCCGAATGGGGTATCTCTCGGCATAGCCCAAAATCCGGAATGCTATGGTGGCCCGCACGGTTGTAAGGCTTTGCCTTATAGGGCGGCCCAGCACGTCGACACATAAGGCAGTAACCTGGCGTCAAGGAGACGAAAACATGGAAGGTTCCGACTTGGAGAAGAAGTCGGCTATCCTTCTATAGCTAGATTAGGAGTTAGGCGGTAACTATTAACTTGTCTGACTAGCCTGACTATCTATATAAAACCGGACAGGAGAAGCCCGAGGGGGACCAATCTCATTGTAATCTATTTTCTATGGTGATAGATAAGTGTCGAATAGATTGTGGAATGGCATCAGCTCTGAAATCCAAGTCACTTATACTGAGGCATTCTTGTGCAGAAACACTCTGACATAGCTCATGCATTAAATCATGCAATACATAGTAGTGTTGACCACCAGAATCAACTTTCTTCATGAGAAAACCATTGTCTAGTAATTCCTCCAGGTAATTCCTGTCAACTTGGTGAGTAGAGTCTGCGATGCCAATTGCAACAAGAAGGCGGTTCATTTCTGAACTATCGAACGGATGATCTTCTGGGAAAAGGCCAAAATATGAAAAGCATTTTTGCAGATCAAAAGGGAGGTAATTGAAGCTAATTTTTAAAGATGGCATGATATCATCATTGTTTCCAAGACTTAGCCACTCATGCTTTTTGAGAACTTCATGCCAATGTTTCTGAGAAAGGTCTGTCCGCAATAGTCTACCAACTGTTTTGCCTGCTAGCGGGGAACCCTTTAGCTTACTTGCAATTTTTCCTGCAATATCAAATAACTCATCTCCGTACTCCTTAGGCTTGTGATAACCAAATACACATGCTTCAAAAAATGTGAAGAAGTCATTAGACTCCAAACCTCGTAGTTCTAGTGGATCAACTGTTTTCACCATGCCTGCTACCTTTAGGAATCGAGTCGTGACAAGTACCATGCTTCCTTTGGTTTCCCCTTTTGTGAATGGAGCAAACAAGGTTTTCCACTGATCCTCGCTGTCACATTTCCATATATCATCCAAGACAATTATAAACCTCTTGAACTTGAGACGATGCGCTATGGATAGCTGAAGCTGGTCTAAGTTGGTTGTTTCATTTGCAACACGGGTGCTTCCTTCTTTTTCAGTTGCTGGTATGCAGCCAAGGATCTCCCTGGTGAGCTTCAGCACATCGAAATCAGTTGATACACATACCCAGACCCTGACTTGGAAGTGTTTTTCAGCCCTTGCATCATTATAGAGGTGTTGGGTGAAAGTTGTCTTTCCAATACCGCCAGGACCAACTATCGGAAGAACAGAAACAATATGTTCATAGCTGATGATACGATTGACAGTTTCCTCAAAAGTGTCTCTTCTGCCATACAATGTATCTTGTGAAATTGTGGATCCAACCTGAGGCCGGCGTAGGGTGACTGCCATGCTGTTGCTTGGGATATGGCCAAGCAAATCAGAGACGGAATCACAGTGCGTCTGCATGTCCTGTAACACTGACTTGATTTTTCTGGACATGGTCACTGGGTGGAAACTTAACTTGTCACCATCATCCCCACTAGCAGAATCAGTATCATCTTGTGCAGACGAACAAGAAAAGCATGTGGCCCAGCTGCTGGCAGTGTGGCGGAGAGCATTGCGACCATGGCGGAGAAAATTGGGCTGGGTGGTGGCGTAGCTGGTGCCGTGGAGCCTGTCATGAATCTGGAAATAGTGGAGCTCATCCAGCAGGTCCTCCGCCTGGTCGGCGTTCCTGCTCAGCGCCGGCAGCAACTCCTGCAGGCCAGGGTTGTGTCCGACGTGGCTCAGCTGGGCGTTGTGCAGCAGGCCTCGTGTGTGCGCAAGTTTGGCCTTGATCTGCTCCGAGTTGTGGCCGAGCTCGAGGCTGTCCACGTATGCCGCCACCGGGGCTTGAGACAACATCTTGAACACCTTGCCAAGGAGCGTGGCCGCCGAGCCGAGAGCCGCCGCCATCTCACTTGACCACCTCGCCGGTGGTTTGGCGCTTGGAGTAGTGGTGGAGGCAGCTGGGTGTGGGGAGTGGTTGGGTGTAGGGAGCAATGGATTCGAGCAGAGAGAGAGGTGATGAAGAATGCGGCCTCCACAACGGCAGTGTGATACATGGGATGCCCGAGCCCCAATCAATAATTCTAGATCACAGAGAAATTGGTTGATCTGTCGCCTCCATCACTGCTGCCTGATTTGGACCCCAGAAGTTGCTGTAAAGGTACGATGATGTTTCTCAACTGATGGGATGCCCTCTTGGCCCCGCAGACAATGGGGCGTGGTTCACGGATCACATCGTTGAAATTCAGCTGCTGAAGGTCGCGAAGCACCGCGGCGTGCACTGCCCCGAGCCGTCCCATCCCTGCCCACAACGACCGCCGTCGGCGACCAGCCACCAGCGACGGCAGGGATCGCCTGAGTTGCCACAAGATTCAGACTGGTACATGTGGGTAATCGGAAATTCAGTAGCCAGGGATCGATGCAAACTGCGAGTGAGGACAATAGATGAGGGGGCAGAGGATCCTCACCCAGGATAGAAGCGTTTCTTCAGCTCGAAAATCGCCCTCGCCGCCGCCGCCAATCTCCGGCGCCGGCGAGTGAGGCCAAGAGACGAGGGGGTCCGAGATGGAAGAGTCTCGTCGGCTCGAAAATCGCCCTCGTCGCGTAACTCCGCCGCCGGCCCCGCTCCGCCTCCCTCTCTGGTCGGCGACCAACAGAATGGGCCTCCCCTCCCCTTCATTTTAGCGATTCTGCAGCTATCTGGGCCGCGTACCTGTTTCACCGGCGCACCGGCGCATGCACGTTGCCGAAGCAAAACCTCTGGCCCGTGCGCTTGTCTGCCGGCTACGAACAAGTGAAGAACCATTCATTCAGAATCCTCCAAACAAAAACAAAAACAGGCTGATAGTAGAAGTATAATACTTAATTTTAAAAAAACGAGTATAATACTTTGGAAAGATTTCCTTTGCATTTTATACGCATAAATTTTTTAAATAAATTATAGTACTCCCTCTGATGCATAAAAGTGTCGCTCACTTAATACGAAGTGTGTACTAACTTAATACAAAATGAGAGACACTTTTTGTGAATCGTAGGGAGTATATCTTTGCCTGTTTTGAATCTTACTTATGTAATAAAACGATAAGAACAGGTGACCGTCACACTCTTTAAAAAAAGTCTAGTTACGACGTATTATATAAGCATATAATGTAGTTACTGTTGAATATATTAGCAATTTAGCACATGATTTAATTTGAAATAGCATCAGATGAATTACGATAGTAACAAATACAGTAATCATGCAAATATCTAGATCTAATACAGTAGACAGACCGATCCAATCTATAGCAAGAACTAGACATATGAATTTCAGTAATATCTCATACAGATGAAATAGAGATACGTACGATGCAGGCAGCACCGCCGTTGTTGTTGTCCATGTTGTCGGACATGTCCTCGATGAAGAGGTTGCCGAGGTCGGGGAAGAAATCGTCATTGGGGAAGTACTCGCCGTCAGCAGTCGCGCGAGTACGCTCCCCAAAAACCTGATCGCCCCTCTCCCGTACAGGATCATAAAAGGCGGGGTTCCGGAGGCCTGCTGTCCCTTCTCGCGGTGCACGTCGGAAGGAGGGATGGAGAAGCCTTGATTGGTGACGCAGTGTTTTGGAACGGTGCGAAACCATATGACGAAGTGGCGGCTAGGGTCTACCGTATGCGCGTATTTATACTGCGGGCTGGGAGAGACGTGGGCGTGACTCCACGTTCGAGTCGGTTCGGTTCCACGATCCAAAAGGAAAGGAAACGGTTTAGGAATTAACACGTCCATTAATTACCAAGTTAATGACTCATTAAGTTTTCTCAACCGACAAAATAAACGCTCTCGGCTAATTCCCGCAACCCGCGGCGCGTCATGACGAGGCGGGCGGCGGAGGAGGAGCGCGCGTGTGGCACACCTCTCCTCTTGCCTTGTCAACTCATACATGAGCTAGAATGGCTCACCTTATAAGGTGGTTTCATCCTCTCCAAACTAACAATGTGGGACTAAACTCTAGTCCCACTCCCCACTTGTATTATTCATGAATGGGCCATGACAATTTCAGAAATTTAGTGGGCTTAGTTGGGCTAGATGGTTGAAGCCCACATAAATATCCAACAATCCCCCACAAAGTTTCATTAGCACATTTCATAATCTCTGTTCCGAAACATTGTTTATATACCGGTGTTTAGTGGAGACTGTTAAGTTGAACTTTCACTTAGAACATCATGCTACACTAGTTCACAACTTAAATAGTGGACTACGCCTTGAACTACAAGTTTTCTGTGATACCAGTTTTCACATAACGTCTTAACCGATACTAGGCTGCCGCAAGGCTTCCCTATGGGTGGAGCGTATGCGTCATACTCCGAAGGCCTTTCACGAGTTTATTAGAGAGCACCTAATTCTCATAGACTGCGACGTTTAACAGTCAGACTCATATAGGTGAGTTTCTCAGGAGATGTTCTGCAGAACACATCTCTGCTTATATAAATAAGCCACTTGGAACACGTTAAGACAAATATCAACCTACCATACAGATCAAGAGAGTATTGCATCTTCATGGAGTGGAATAAAATATAAGGATACTCTCCTCTCAGCCGACCAACAGCTTGTCTCCCACTTCTAATTCACGGGATCTCCGATCACATAGAGTGGGTTACCACTGTGGGCAACTTATAACGTGGGTCTCAAACCCATCTCCCTCGATGCATTATCTATCGCATTCCGTGATAAACCCTTTGTGAAGGGATATGCCAAGTTCATATATGTCTGGATATAGTCCAACGCTATAACTCCGGAGTTTTTCAATTTCCTGACAGATTTCAATCTCCTCTTCACATGTCTTTATGACTTCGCATTATCCTTAGAACTGTTCACTTTGAGGATCACAGTTTGATTATCACAGTTCATTAGGATGCAATACTCTCAACCACGGGCAAGTCCATCAAGAGCTCACGAAGCCACTCTGCTTCAACAGTGGTTGTGTCTAATGCTGTGAGTTCTGCTTCCATAGTTGACCTCGTTAAGATGGTCTGCTTGCAAGACTTACAGGAAACAGCGCCACCACCAAGTGTAAAAACATAACCAATAGTGGCCTTAAGCTCATCAGCATTAGATGTCCAATTAGAATCACTATATCCTTCCAGAACCCCCGGGTTTCCAGTATAGTGAATTCCATAGCTCGCGGTGCCTTTTAAATAGCGCATAACTCTCTCAAGCGCACGCCAATGATCATCTCCCGGATTGGAAACAAACCGGCTCAATTTGCTCTCAGCAAAAGAGATGTCAGGCCTCGTGGCACTCGCCAAGTACATAAGAGAGCCTATAATCTGATAATAGCTCAGTTGATCTCTAGTAATCCGTCGATTCTTTCGAAGCAACACACTAGCATCATATGGAGTTGAAGAAGGCTTGCAGTCACTGTACCCGAAGCGACTCAAGACCTTTTCCACATAGTGAGACTGAAGCAGTGTGATCCCACCATTATCATCTCTCAATAGCTTGATGTTCAAGATAACATCAGCTACTCCTAGATCCTTCATCTCAAAACAGCGAGATAACAAATCCTTAACTTCCTTGATTAAATCAAGATTGGTCCCAAAGATCAATATGTCATCGACATACAGACATAGAATAACTCCCTCGCCCCCACCATGGCGATAGTACACACACTTGTCAGATTCGTTTACAACAAAGCCTTCAGCAGTCAAAGTCCTTTCAAACTTATCATGCCATTGTTTAGGTGTTTGTTTGAGGCCTATAATGACTTCAATAACTTGCACACCTATCACGACCCCGGACCCAGAGATATACATACTGTTATGTGCTCCTAGCCATGGAATCACAAGGGCTTCAGGGTTACCAGCCCCGGCCGCAACAAACAACGGCAGACAGACTGGATTCATCGGCACGTAGTCCGGATCCCCAGTCTACTACTCCTTGTATCCATGCTAGTCATAACCAACTATGCATATCAAAGTGTCCACGAATCGTATGAAACTAAACGAAACGGGACCAAAGCTATACAGAGCTACTATGTGTCCAGAAAGTGCAACAACAATCGAGGTTTACTGGGGTTACCTCGCCCCAGGCCGAATCACATCGGCAGGCGGGCTCGGACATGGATCATCGGCTCCACAACCCCTCGACTGCGACAGCAATGCAGGCATAGCCAAAACTGTATAACAATGAGCTCGAAACCAACAACCGATCAAAACAGTACTCTAAACATGAAGCTTTATTAAACAGGTGTTACTAGAGTATAACTTACAAGCAGAGGTCACACGACCCAACATTACATCAGACAACGGAAGGCAAATTATGTTGCTAATCAACAAGAACCAAAAAGGCCTAAGAGGCCGCAACATAAGGCGACGTCCCAGCCCATAAATTCCAGGCTCCTAACTGG
This sequence comes from Alopecurus myosuroides, assembly GCA_028641055.1. Lineage (NCBI taxonomy): Eukaryota > Viridiplantae > Streptophyta > Magnoliopsida > Poales > Poaceae > Alopecurus > Alopecurus myosuroides. The sequence goes on along the minus strand of CM054058.1, from coordinate 34,961,440 downwards.
GAACCCCAAACTACTCGTCGATGTCCACGTTGAATCACCACCGAAGTGAGGAACTCCACCTGAACCAAAATAAGCAAACCTGAGTACGGGAGGTACTCAACAAGACTTAGTTAACCTACTATATATCTGCTATCTTCAGAAAGGGTTTTTATGAAGGCTTGTTTTGCGTAAAGCAATCTTTGTTTTCCAAGTCGAGGAAGAATAGCACGTCTCATAGAATGTTTTCAAAACAGATGAGAAGCTCACTACTGTAATCATCATCATTTCAAACCACCAACATCAATTCCCAGCATCTCACATGCTACAAGGATCACCCCTCTCGGCATCTCCGAGGAGGCACCCTTCATCTATTGCCTCCATGCCTTGTCAACATCTTTTACGTCACGTTTAAGTTATCTATGGCCACACGACATTCACCAAGTCGTCCTTAACCGTGGACACGGCTTTCCGAAAGATTTATCCCTGCAGGGTGACACACTTTACCCACACGTACCATCTGACTCTTAACACCACATGTACGCTCGTCCATGGAGCGCGGCAGAGGGTGGCTGGCCACGACCTTTACCTTGTCGATCCCTATCCATGAGTCAACCCAAACAGGGCCACCCCGTCAACAGGGAGTTGGCCACCTCCTGACGGCACCTGTTCTGTGAGTCGGGATCAAGATCCGTGTACGTCCATCACTTGTCCCGGTCACGCCCTAAACACCTCCAAAAGGTTTTTGACTCACACGCAGATGGAAATCCCAAACTACGTGACTCACGGATAGAACCAAACAAGTTAGTTAGTCGAGCGCGGTCTGTTAGGCCCCGCGTGTGGTTGCACGCTCAGTCTTGGTTTCCGCGGCGAGACCTTAGTCCTAGGGTTGGCAAGTAAAGGACAAACAACCACTTCCCAAGTGGCCTCCCTTCCAAGCCTTAGTCATGTTAACCACACAATGCTCATCTCACCACGTCATCATATCATACTAGGTTATCGCAGCTCTGATTCATCAACCGGATAGAGCAGAGGTAAACAAACATGTATGACTAAGCGAAGCAGATATGAGGCTCTGGCGAGGCACACAAGAAATTCTATGGCGTCTAGGAGCAGCGGATCAGGATATTGAGGCAATGCAGCATATAGGTGGACTATGTCTACTAGTATCAAATACTTTGGAATCGAATGCAAAGTACGAGATCAAATGTTGTTGGAAAACGTATATGAGCAGATAAGAGGTTATGTTTGCCTTGGTTATAAGAAAAACCAGATAAAGGCTTCAGGAATAAGTGCTTGACTTGTCGGTTAAGATCAAGTATTCACCATTGGACTGATGGCCTTCTCTTCGGAGTCACGTTCTACCGAGGGGGAAACAACACCGAAAGAGAAATAACAATAAACACATGGCATCGATGCAATACACAACAGGTATGCATGAGCAAGTTAATGCACTGAAATAAATCCCTAAACATGTTCGTTGGATTGCTAGGGTTTGTATGACAGTTAAGCATTTTTACTGAGATTTGCCCGAAATGGACCCCGAAGGAGTACTTCGGCCAATTCTGAAAGTAAGTACCATTTTTAAAGCTCAAATGGGTTTGAAAACACCATAGCTAGATTGCATTTGTCATTTTGAGCAATTTGGTATATAACTTTTGTTTTTCTAATTTTATTGAATAAAAACTTATTTTTCTATTTTAAAATGAATTAACAACATTAAATAATGGCCATTTTCAACTTTCTCAAACATAATTGAAAATGACATATTTGGATAGCTTACATTTTTCTGATCAAAACCATACTTTTATTTTATTTTTCTGAGTAACATTTTAATAGATATTAATTATTCAACATTTATTCATTTTCTGGAAAAAAAACTGTATTATGACGTCATGATGACGTCGGGATGACGTCATCAATGGCCAAATTGGCTCTGCCGCGATGCAATCGGGCAAACCGGCAAGCGATTCCCAAATCGCTGAGCACCACTGCGAAGAGGAGGCCACGGGGAGCCAAAGGGTGGCGGCGGAAGGACCATAAGGTCACCGGGGACGAGCCGGCGTGCGGTGGCACGGCGGCGGTGACAGGAACACGACGGGGAGGGTGATTCCGAGGGAAAGGGGGAGGGCTGAGTACATGGGGAGGTTCACCAGAGGACGAGGAAGCTGGTGGAGGGGACGGAGGGGGCCGGAGCGACCGGAGTCGCCGGCGGCGAGCTCGGAGAGCAGGCAGCCATGGCGGACGGCGACGTGAATTGGGGTCCTCCCTAGGCTTCCTAGCTTCCACGCGAGCTCGAGGGTGTAGAGGGAGTGGAGGCGGAGCTCCCGAGATGGACGGCGGGCCTCGAGGTGGTCCGGTGCGACGGCAATCGACGGAACTCGACGCCGGCCGGAGGAGCTAGGGTTTGGTCTTCGGAAGGAGGTTACAGAGAGAGAGGAAGAGGATGACGGCGAGTGAGAGCGAGAGGAGGGTTCACGGCATCGACCTGGAGGTCTCATCCCCTCGCAGGCGCCGATCATGGCGTGGAACGGACGGCCAGGGAGGCTCCACCGAGCTGCTCCCGTCGGTGAGGAAGAAGACAAAGGGATTTCTTTAGATAACCCCGTGGAACTTTTCAAAAATCGCAAGGAGGTCCTTTTCCATTTAAAAACAGAACAGAAACCATTGATTTGAGGGCCTTTTGCAAAGTAAAAATTTGGCAAAAATAACTTTTGGAAAGCTTGTAAAAATTCCAACAAAACCATGTATTTCTTTGGTGTATTTGAAATATTTTTCAACACAAGATTTTGGGAACCAAAATAAGTACTATTTGTGGGATTTTCTCAAACCATTTAAATTCACAATTTAAATTGTTTCAGCATGGTGTAATTTTTTTGTTTTCATGCATGTATGATATGAACACAACACCACACACCCTAATGTTTGCAAATTTGGGATGTTACAAATCTACCCCCTTACAAGAACCTCGTCCCGAGATTCCTGAAGGAGAAAGAAAGAAGGAACACCGGTTTTGAATTTTTCTCGAACCTTACGGTTCTCTTCTTGAAGAGGTTGATCCATAGTACTTGCGAAGATCTCCAGCAGCTACACCTTAGGTGAGAGGGAAAACTCTAAGGAATTGATCTTCACGAAGATCGAGTATCTCATGGCCAACTCATGACAGGAATGTTCATAAAGAACTGTTGAGTTGACAGGCATGAAACACGTCAAGGTAACGGAGCGAATAGAAGATGGTTTCAAGTTTGCGAACGATCGTTCTAGAAAGGATTTAGAATATGAGCTTTACACAAGACTTTAAATCCTTTTGGGAAAGAAAGGTTGGACAACCTTTGACATCGAGGTTTCTTCAAACAGAATACCAAGTTCGTGAGGATGGTCTTGGATACCAAAACATAATATCCGTAGACGAGGGAAAACACAAGAAAACACTGTAATCGTGCGTCGGAGAAGATTTGATACAGGATCATGTTCACTCTTCGGAGTGGACACAGAAGATAACGGAACTTTCATTCCGTCAAAGTTTGCCGAAAACTTTATCAAATATCGGAATGTTACTTCATGACGGACGATGAGTAACCACGAAATGTTGGAACACCGTAGTGAAGGAGAAACTCTTGGTCAGACCATAAGGTTGGTTAACCAACGAGGATTGAAACACCAGAAGGAATAGGGAATCTCTTTCCTATGGTGGATTTGACGTAGCAATACGTTTACCACATGGTTAAGATCCTGTGGCTGAAGTAACTGACAAATTCACACAATGTGTGAGATGAACATAACTTCAAGTACAACCAACTTGAGAGAGGGAACTGATCTATGGTGGTTACAAAACACCACAGGATAGTTCTCATGATAACCTTGTTTTCACGAGAACAAAGATTGGTAGGATTGATAGAGAGAGATTGGAAAGATCAACTTCCAAGCTATCCTGGATGTTTTAGATACCGACAACAGGCTCCTGACAAGCCTTCTAAAGTGAATGTAGAACTCCGGTTTGGAAAACGGGAAGGGAAAACTTGTTAGAATGAGCCACAAGAATTCTCACGGAGAGTGGATGTTCTTACGGATTCAAAGGATTACAAAGTTAGGCCTTCCGGCTAATTGTGTCAACCACAACATCAACCATGTCGGATTCTAAAAATACCTAATTCGATATCCTTGAGGAAAACACCAACCATCATTGTTGATTGAGATTCAGCTCTGGTTGGTGGGTTGATAACTCAGACTCCACATGTTTGACCAAAGGTGTTGCACCGGGTACCAATGAGATACATTTGCTAGATTCTCAAGATATGGACTATGATTCCACGCTCAAGAAGATGAGCAGGATTGCAGAACTCGTGTATTAGCAACTTGCGAAAGACGGTTGCACCTACATGAATACTTGCAAAAGAATACATCGGAGTCTTGGTTGGGAAGATGATAACAAAGATAACGAAGTTCTTGGACTTCTTCTCTGTTACGAACAATCGGTCAGTGGCTTAGTGTGGATGCAAACTTCTTTAAGTGAATGGAGGTATAAACCAACCATCTCAAGAATACTCCACACATGCATGACCAACTTGGGATTATTCCCGAAGGAACAAGAAAACTCTACTCGGATCCGCATCAACAACTTTCACCATAAGCACATGAACCAGAGTAGTCACTTCGAACATCGAGAACACAACTTCGTGATGACACTAAGATGGTTCTCAAAAGTTTCCAATATTGTTGCCGTTTGTTCATCATGAACCTCTTGCAACTTGAAGAAATAGGAATTTCATCGATGGCTCGAGAACACGCTTATCAAGATACTCCAAGAAGAGGAATTCATACGATACATGAACATGGAAAAGTATTGGTTAGACTAAAGGACATGAAGGTGTACTCAGCAAAACACCATGAGTGAAAACACCATAAAGATAGTCCTTGAATCTGGACTTGATCTGACAACAACCCAGATTAAATCAAAGGTAGGATGATAACATGTCCACGAGGGAGATACTATCCTGCTTCAACAACATGAGAACTAGACATCCCATTGCAAAGGAACAAGTTAGGATGAGCTTTTGTCTTTCAACTCTCCAAGTTGTTGTTTTCTGCTCAACCAACTAGTCCAGGATATCCAGCTTAGTTTTCTTAGAGAAAGGAGTAGTTCAAAGTACCCCTTGTTTAGACATCACGGTCAGGTAACAACCTGGTGATACTTCTAGAAAGACAACCAGAATATCACAACCTACCGGTATGTCTCGGAGTTCGAAAGGAGTCTTGCTTTTCAAAGCAGTCAATACGATCTTAAGAGCTTCGGAACGAACCTAACTCTCTGACCAAGAATGTGCACTAGATTGAACGGATTTGGTAACACGGCAACTTTATGTAGAGACTGGGTGCCTAATAGTGCTAAGAAGGATACAGATGTTTCTTAGATTTTTCAAAGCAAGAGGGATTGCTAGGAATATCTGATGCACACCTCAACACAAACCCATCATACTCAAGCATTCAAGCTTGAAGGAAGGGGGTGAAAACATGTAAGAGCATTGCTTCATCAATAGAGCCATGAAACTCATAACAACCTCTTGATATATAAGAGTGTGATACTCGAAGGTGGAACAGAACATAAGCTAATGAAACTTCTTTGATCTGCGGATTACAAAGCTTTGACCTGGTACTAGAGATGAACAAGGTACTTGAGTTTGTTTCTCCTGACATCCCAAGGTGGAACATTCTGATGGAGAACAAGAGCAAATGCATTGGAAGAATCCAACACACATATGCAATTTGGTGTCCAAAACAACGGATGGAAAATTGAGAGCAACTGAAGGGGGGAATCATGCTCAGAGGAGATCCCAAGATCAAGATGATGCACAGGGTAATACTCATTTGTAAAACCCATGCTAAGACGAGAGGTATAGCAGAGTCAAGAACAATGATATGGAAATCATAAGAACACTCTTGTCATGATCCTTTTGATTCCTAGAGAAAACCTATGACTATTAGAGCTGAGATTACCTAGTCATCCCGAGGTAGAAGATGTTCCTCAGGGTCCAAAGAAACAGAACTTGGCTTAAAGGTCAGCATCCTGTACTGATGGCATGAGCGTCACATGGTTAAGAAACCACATGATTCAACACACTGCAATTCAGCACATTACGGGACCTTCTATTCAAGTTCAAGGGGTAAAAACACAACTAAAGGAGTAACTACTATATGAGTGCCACAGAGGACACTACAATTAGCAATCACGGAGCATCTTTCAAAAGAAAACAAAACTCCGGAAGAACTTTGAGCAAAAGATAACAGATACATTCGAGATGGAAAGCAGATCTCGAGGTTCAGGATTTGGGACTTTGAAACATATAAGAATGTGGAATCCACACAACTTTGAGAGACTAGGATGGAAAGGAATCTCCCAGTTTAAGAGATAATGGAACATGGAACACACACGACTCTAGAAACTTTTTAACACTAGGTCAACTTGGATAACAACGTCATTGCCAAAGAAGGCACCTAGGTTTTGAATGAATAGAAGAGGTAGCAAAACCTTTTCAAATCAAAAAAGGTAAGGTGACCCAGAGTTAGATCGATACCAGATAAGGAGCAAAAATAATCCTAAGAAAGTTTTCACAATCCATTTGGAGTTTCAAACTAGTTTTCACAAACACTAGACTCAACATCGACCAAGCAGTAAGGTTTTCCTACAGGCAGTCCTGCTCTGATACCATGACTTGTCACGACCCCGGACCTAGAGATATACATACTATTATGTGCTCCTAGACATGGACTCACAAGGGCTTCAGGGTTACCAGCCCCGGCCGCAACAAACAACGGCAGGCAGACTGGATTCATCGGCACGTAGTCCGGATCCCCAGTCTACTACTCCTTGTATCCATGCTAGTCATAACCAACTATGCATATCAAAGCGTCCATGAATCGTATGAAACTGAAGGAAACGGGACCAAAGCTATACAGAGCTGCTATGTGTCTAGAAAGTGCAATAACAATTGAGGGTTACTGGGGTTACCTCGCCCCAGGCCGAATCACATCAGCAGGCGGGCTCGGACATGGATCATCGGCTCCACAACCCCTCGACTGCGACAACTATGCCGGCATAGCCAAAACTGTATAACAATAAGCTCGAAACCAACAACCGATCAAAGCAGTACTCTAAACATGAAGCTTTATTAAACATGTGTTACTAGAGTATAACTTACAAGCAGAGGTCACACGACCCAACATTACATCAGACAACGGAAGGCAAATTATGTTGCTAATCAACAAGAACCAAAAATGCCTAAGAGGCCGCAACATAAGGCGACGTCCCAGCCCATAAATTCCAGGCTGCTACCTGGGAACCCCAAACTACTCGTCGATGTCCATGTTGAATCACCACCGAAGTGAGGAACTCCACCTGAACCAAAATAAGCAAACCTGAGTACGGGAGGTACTCAACAAGACTTACTCAACCTATTATATATCTGCTATCTTCAGAAAGGGTTTTTATGAAGGCTTGTTTTGCGGAAAGCAATCTTTGTTTTCCAAGTCGAGGAAGAATAGCACGTCTCATAGAATGTTTTCAAAACAGATGAGAAGCTCACTACTGTAATCATCATAATTTCAAACCACCAACATCAATTCCCAGCATCTCACATGCTACAAGGATCACCCCTCTCGGCATCTCCGAGGAGGCACCCTTCATCTATTGCCTCTATGCCTTGTAAACATCTTTTACGTCACGTTTAAGTTATCTATGGACACACGACATTCACCAAGTTGTCCTTAACCGTGGACACGGCTTTTCGAAAGATTTATCCCTGTAGGGCGATACACTTTACCCACACGTACCATCCGACTCTTAACGCCACATGTACGCTCGTCCATGGAGCGCGGCAGAGGGTGGCTGGCCACGACCTTTACCTTGTCGATCCCTATCCATGAGTCAACCCAAACAGGGCCACCCCGTCAACAGGGAGTTAGCCAACTCCTGACGGCACCTGTTCTGTGAGTCGGGATCAAGATCCGTGTACGTCCATCACTTGTCCCGGTCACGCCCTAAACACCTCCAACAGGTTTTTGACTCACATGCAGATGGAAATCCCAAACTACGTGACTCACGGATAGAACCAAACAAGTTAGTTAGTCGAGCGCGATCTGTTAGGCCCCGCGTGTGGTTGCACGCTCAGTCTTGGTTTCCGCGGCGAGACCTTAGTCCTAGGGTTGGCAAGTAAAGGACAAACAACCACTTCCCAAGTGGCCTCCCTTCCAAGCCTTAGTCATGTTAACCACACAATGCTCATCTCACCACGTCATCATATCATACTAGGTTATCACAGCTCGGATTCATCAACCGGATGGAGCAGAGGTAAACAAACATGTATGACTAAGCGAAGCAGATATGAGGCTCTGGCGATGCACACAAGAAATTCTATGGCGGCTAGGAGCAGTGGATCAGGATATTGAGGCAATGCAGCATATAGGTGGACTATGTCTACTAGCATCAAATACTTTGGAATCGAATGCAAAGTACGAGATCAAATATTGTTGGAAAACGTATATGAGCAGATAAGAGGTTATGCTTGCCTTGGTTATAAGAAAACCAGATAAAGACTTCAGGAATAAGTGCTTGACTTGTCGGTTAAGATCAAGTATTCACCATTGGACTGCTGGCTTTTTCTTCGGAGTCACGTTCTACCGAGGGGGAAACAACACCGAAAGAGAAATAACAATCAACACATGGCATCGATGCAATGCACAATATGTATGCATGAGCAAGTTAATGCACTGAAATAAAGCTCTAAACATGTTCGTTGGATTGCTAGGGTTTGTATGACAGTTAAGCATTTTTAGTGAGATTTGCCCGAAATGGACCCCGAAGGGGTACTTCGGCCAATTCTGAAAGTAAGTACCATTTTAAAAGCTCAAATGGGTTTGAAAACACCATAGCTAGATTGCATTTGTCATTTTGAGCAATTTGGTATATGACTTTTGTTTTTCTAATTTTATTGAATAAAACTTATTTTTCTATTTAAAAATGAATTAACAACATTAAATAATGGCTATTTTTCAACTTTCTCAAACATAATTGAAAATGACATATTTGGATAGCTTACATTTTTCTGATCAAAACCATACTTTTATTGATTTTTCTGAGTAACATTTTAATAGATATTAATTATTCAACATTTATTCATTTTCTCGAAAAAAATAAAACTGTATTATGACGTCATGATGACGACGGGATGATATCATCAATGGCCAAATTGGCTCTGCCGCGATGCAATCGCGCAAACCGGCAAGAGATTCCCAAATCGCTGAGCACCACTTCGAAAAGGAGGCCACGGGGAGCCAGAGGGTGGCGGCGGAAGGACCATAAGGTCACCGGGGACGAGCCGGCGTGCGGTGGCGCGGCAGCGGTGACAGGAACACGACGGGGAGGGTGATTCCGAGGGAAAGAGGGAGGGATGAGGACATGGGGAGGCTCACAAGAGGACGAGGAAGCTGGTGGAGGGGTTGGAGGGGGCCGGAGCGGCCGAAGTCGCGGGCGTCCATGGCGGACGGCGACGTGAAATTGGGGTCCTCCCCGGGCTTCCTAGCTTCCGCGCGAGCTCGAGGGTGTAGAGGGAGTGGAGGCGGAGCTCCCGGGATGGACGGCGGGCCTCGAGGTGGTCCGATGCGACGTCAATCGACGGAACTCGACGCCGGCCAGAGGAGCTAGGGTTTGGTCTTCGGAAGGAGGTTACAGAGAGAGGAAGAGGATGACGGCGAGTGAGAGCGAGAGGAGGGGTCACAGCATCGACCTGGAGGTCTCATCCCCTCGCAGGCGCCGATCATGGCGTGGAACGGACGGCCAGGAAGGCTCCACCGAGTTGCTCCCGTCGGTGAGGAAGAACACAAAGGGATTTCTTCAGATAACCCCGTGGAACTTTTCAAAAATTGCGAGGAGGTCCTTTTCCATTTAAAAACAGAACAGAAACCATTGATTTGAGGGCCTTTTTGCAAAGTAAAAAATTGGCAAAAATAACTTTTGGGAAGCTTGTAAAAATTCCAACAAAACCATGTGTTTCGTTGGTGTATTTGAAATATTTTTCAACACAAGATCTTGGGAACCAAAATAAGTACTATTTGTGGGATTTTCTCAAACCATTTAAATTCACAATTTAAATTGCTTCAGCATGGTGTAATTTTTTTTTCATGCATGTATGATATGAACACAACACCACACACCCTAATGTTAGCAAATTTGGGATGTTACAACACCTTGCCTTCCTAACCGGGTACTACGAAACCATCTGGCTGCTCCATGTAAATTTTCTCGTCCAACTCTCCATTGAGGAAAGCCGTCTTAACATCCATTTGATGAATGAGAAGACCGTGCGAGGTAGCCAGTGAGAGTAGCACACGAATAATGGTCAGTCTAGCCACAGGTGAGTAAGTATCAAAAAAGTCTTCTCCTTCTTTCTGGGTATAGCCCTTGGCCACAAGCCTTGCCTTGTACTTCTCAATAGTACCATCAGGCCTAAGATTTTTCTTGAACACCCACTTACATCCTACAAGGTTACACCCATAAGGACGATCAGTGATTTCCCAGGTTCCGTTAGCCAAGATGGAATCCACCTTGCAACGGACAGCTTCCTTCCAGTAGTCAGCATCAAAAGATGCATAACCTTCTGAAATGGTCCTGGGTGTGTCATCGACGAGGTACACAATGAAGTCATTACCAAAGGACTTTGCAGTCCTTTGTCTCTTGCTCCTTACAGGAATTTCATTTTCATCCTCCTCAGGATTCTCAATATGTTCTATCGAAATTGTGGGTTCAGGAATCTCAGCTAATTCCTGACTAGATGAAACAGGTTTCTCCTGATTTGATGAGTTAGGCATATCCTTCATAGGAAATATATTCTCAAAGAAATTCGCATCATTCGACTCCATAATCGTACCAACATGCATGTCGGATGCCTCAGATTATACTATCAAGAATCTATAACCAATGCTATTAAAAGCATAGCCCAGAAGAACACAATCTACGGTTTTTGGTCCAAGCTTGCGCTTCTTGGGAATTGGTATATTGGCTTTCGCCAAACAACCCCAAGTATGTAGGTAGGAGAGTTTCAACCTTTTCCTTTCCCATTCCTCAAATGGAGTAATGGTTTTATTCTTTGTGGGAACTCGGTTTAGGACATGACATGCAGTCATTAGCGCCTCCCCCACCATGCCTTGGAGAGACCCGAAGTATCCAATATGGCGTTAACCAAATCAGACAGCGTTCAGTTGTTTCTTTCAGCCACCCCATTTGACTGAGGTGAGTAGGGAGGCATCCTCTCATGAATAATTCTATGTTCCGCACAAAACGAATTAAACTCGTTGAAAAAATACTCTCCACCACGATCAGACCTAAGCCGTTTAATTTTTTTTCGATCAAATTGGTTCTCAGCTTCGGTCTTATAGTTCTTCAAATAAGTTAAAGCTTCATCTTTAGATTTAAGAAGATACACATAACAATATCTAGTGGAGTCATCAATAAGTGTCATGAAATATTTCTTTCCACCTTTTATCAATACGTCATTCATCTCATAGAGATCAGAATGTATAATTTCTAGTGGTGCCAAGTCTCTCGTCTCTGCGGTCTTATGAGACTTGCGAGATTGCTTAGTTTGAACACACACTTGACATTTAGAACCTTTAATAGTACTGAATTTCGGAATTAAACTCATATTTGCTAATCGCGTCATGCAACCAAAATTAATATGACAAAGTCGTGAATGCCAAACATTAGAATCATCATCGTGGCAAACATTATTAATAATTTTGGTGCAAATATCTGACAAGGATAGGCGGAATAAGCCTCCGCACTCATAGCCTTTACCAATAAATTTTCCATACTTGGAAATTACAACTTTATTAGAATCGAAAACCAACTTAAAACCATGTCGACATAAACGTGAACCGCTGATGAGATTTTTATTGATGGAGGGCACATGATGAACGTTCTTCAGTCGCACGACCTTCCCCGAAGTAAACTTCAGATCGACCGTACCAACACCACGAACAGTAGCATGTGACCCGTTCCCCATCAGCATGGGGGAAGTCCCTGTGACCTGATAAGAAGAGAACATGGAAGCATCAGCACAAACATGTACATTGGCACCTGTGTCAACTAACCACTCAGGTGAATGACAAACTGAAAGAATAGTAGGAACTATACCGTACCCAGAATTCTTCACCTCGGTGTCAGCCATGACAACATTAGCGGTCTTTCCGCTGTTCTCCTGCTGCTGCAACTCATAACGTTTAGGGCATCTTGGAGCCCAATGAGTCAGTTCACCGGAAATGTGACATGACCCCTTCCTCTTCTTTAAGTTGGTAGAGTGTGACGGCTTAAATTTGCCATCGGGTTTGTCTTTACCCTCGGATTTCTTCTTGTTATATTTAGTCTTGTTCGGCGGGTAGTGTTTCTTCTATACCACATGGGCAGCAGAACCTACCTCAGCAACCCGAGCACGTGTATCCTTTGCTCTCGCCTTCTCTTCCACATCAAGATATCTGATGAAGTCCGAAACGGAAAACTCATGTCTCTTATGTTTCAGAGAAGTAACAAAGGTGCTCCATGAAGATGGAACCTTGGCAATAATGCCTCCAGCCACAAATTTGTCTAGTAACATACACTTAAAGTGCTCAAGTTCTTTAGCGAGTGACTGTATCTCATGAGTCTGTTGAACAACAGAGCGCTCATCAGTCATCTTGTAGTCATAGAATTGCTCCATGACATACAGCTCGCTGCTAGCATCCAAGGCCCCAAATTTGGCCTCGAGTACAGCCCACGTATCATCAGCAAATCCAGAAACATCGCAGAAAATTGTGAGACCTCTCCTAACTCCTCTACTTCCACCTTCCTCTCTCCCATAGTGCATGGACCTAAGTTAGGGTTGAGCACATGAGAGATCACTTCACCTCGGCACGTCGTCGTGTTGTTGGAATTTCGCTCAGGAGATCTACTTCCGCAATCTCTGCTAGATCGGAGTACCGAGAGTCGTCGTCAAGCACCGTACATGTATGCGAGTACTCGGAGGCGCTGCACTTGCGGCGCTAAGACTACCGTCGTTGTACCGGGGTCGCCATCGACACGCCAAGTTATACACGACCGTGAGGTCGGCTACGCCGTGTTTCTCAGCAACGCTTGTATGGCAGCGTAATTCCCGTGTTTCGGTCTATAAGGGTATGTCACCAAAATCTCGACCGCTACCGCATTTCTAATAGATAGATCCTGACAAGTTTTGGTGTTTCATTAGTAGGAAATATTTTGTTATTCTGCTATGAACCCTTCGGTAGTTACGTAACTACGACGCAAGTTTCCCTATGTACAACAGTAAAACGCTTGTCTGTAGGCACCTATTTTCATGGATACATACTGTCTGCATTTCTATAGACGGACTTGGTAGTTTTTCAGTTATTATTTGTACACGTCATATAATTTCTTACGTGCATCGCCTTACAGACGAATTATTGTGTACCACTGTACATGCCCTGAAGGATGGATCCCTGAGGGGTTGGAGGCAGGGTGGACGATCGGCGAGGAACTCGTCTACATCGGCTCTGTCCCCGATGGCTCCACGTATGCTTTGAAAATGTTTATTAAAAATATAATTTTTAACCGTTGATGGACAGATCATTTTCATGTGATGGAAAACTTTACAATCTGTTCCGTATAGAAATCTTAAGGAGACGATGATATAAATTCATTATACGTGAATAATGCTTTAGATTTTTCCGCAGGAAATTTAACACTCTTACAGCAATACTATTTTCATCCTACAATGCCAACCCTGGAATCAAACAACTGAGAAACAACAATCGGTGTGTTTAATAATTTTGACTTTTAATGATTTTATTAAATGTAAATCACTTACAATATGTACGAAATTAATACATAATTGCAGGGGAAAATATTGATACAACTTTCATATACCCGATTTGTATACTATTTCAAACGGTCAAAATGGTCAACCTTGCTGAGTAGCCCATATCAATCATCACCGCTAGCTACGTAGACATGTTTTAGTGTCTAGATACATCCACATTTAGACAAATGAAAGTCATCTATTTGTGAACGGAGGGAGTATGTACGAGAATCACTACTGGCCAAATACGCTAGTGCCCGCTTCACCCACCTTGGTCGCAGTCTGGGTTGACTGTCAGCGCAGTAGTCACTGCTTCACTCCTGGGTCATCCTTCATCTTGAGCGTCTGCGGCTGGAAAGACCATCTCCAGTCGCGCCCCCAAAGGCCCCTCCCCTTCCCCCTCCCCACACACAAACCCCCTTCCCGTTCGGATGCCCCCCCGAGCGAGCCTACTCGCGTCCCTCGTTGGGCATTCCTGTCCGGACACCCCTTGTTTCCGTCTGGCAAACCCAGCTCAACCCGGCCTCCTAGGGGCTCCCGTGGGGGCTCCGGACGAGTCGTTCTGCGCCGCGGGCCCGTCCTGCCAACGACACAAAACGCCCACCAAAACCCCTCCAATCCCCGACGCGACCCACCACTCCCTTGTGGTCGCCGCCTCCCTCTTCCCGACCCTTCCCACCTCCCCGCGGTCGAAGTCATGCCTCTGAAAGGGCCGCCGAAGACCGCGAAGGCCGGCAAGCTCGGCATTAAGCGCCGCGCCCTGCGAAGGAACGCCCGACGGGCATGCACGACGCCGAATGGGCAGCCGGCCAACACCGGCGGGACATCAACACGAAGAAGTGCTGGTTGCGACGGGAGAAGACTGAAGCCCATGCCGCGGCGGCGAGCCTCGACTTGCTGGTCGGCGCCGTTGGAGGAAGCCCGGGAGGCGGCTCGAGCTCGTCGCCTTCGGGTCGCCCGTTCACCTTGGACGGCACGAGCATGCCGCGTTCCCAATCGAGGCTCTGTCCTAGGCCGGGTCTCTCCCCTAACTTCAACGAGCCCAGTGGCTACGCTTACGGCTGTAACGGCAGCTACGGCGGGATCGACCCATATGCCATGTTCGGCGGGGGCGTACCCGGCGGCGCTAGGACGGGCCTCGACCTCAACGAGACGTACGAGGCGTCGTCGGGAATGCGCCGGGACGGCGCGATGTACGGGAAGCCCCAGTCCGTCCGCACCCTGTCATTCGATGACAGCGCCCGCAACGTTTTCGACGTCGGTCCCCGCGCCCTTTTCGGCGACCAGGCGCCCTCCTGCGGCTTCAATAACGGCTCCCAGGCGCCCTTCGGCAGCCAGGTACGGCCCAGCTGGCCGTCTCCATGTCGCCATTGTTTTTTACGCCGACCCTCCGTTTCTATTGTTTGTTCTTCGTTGATGTAGACGCAATATGGTGGTGGGAGCGCAATTGTCGATGAGGAGGAGCAAGGCGTGGAGTACCCCGATGATGAAGAACAAGATGGTGGCCGTGACAATGCAGAAGAAGTCGGCAAGGATGGAAAGAAGAAGAAAAAGAAGCTTGGAAGACGTGGAGCCAAAGAGGACGAGTGCTTGATTGACTCGTGGAGTGTCATCGCCCACTATGTGAGCACGGGAACTAACCAAACAAGCGACTCCTATTGGAAGAGGATCATGTCGGAGTTCGATAAGCGCAAGTCCAAATGTCATATGTGGAGGTCGTCATGGATCGCAATCAAAGTGCGCTAGCTCATAGATGGAACGCAATCCAAAAGTCGGTGAACAAGTTTCAAGAAACTTTTGAGAAAAATTACGGCGAGGCCGGAGAGTGGCAAGAGTGTAAAAGACCAAGTAAATTTGTATGTCTCGTCTTTTCCTATGCTATGAGAACATTCATGCATTTTGTCTAATCTTGAATTCTCTTGTTGCTAGATTGTTGATGCTCTCACCTTGTACAAGGCGGTCCACGGGGGCAAGGACTTTGTGTTTCTACATTGCTTCAACAAGTTGCAAAACAATGAGGAATGGAAGAAACAAAGACTCCGACTAAAGCAAAAGTCTGGCGATGCTCAAATTGATGAGGTCGTGATGAACTCGGAAAGGATAATGGGAAACAAGAAAGCCAAGACGGCCATTGCGGCGGCGGCAAATTCGGAGCGAGTGCACGCCTCCATCGGCAAGGACATGGAGAACGTCACCAAGAACTCGGCCGAGAGACGTGCCGCTACCGAGGCCAAATGGGCGGAGTTCTCCAAAAAGACGGACAAGAAGATTGAGATTGAGTCCGACAAGGCGGCGTCCAAGAAGAGGCAAGGGGACTTCATGATACTCACCACGGATACATACAACCTTGATCCACGGGCGAAGGCGGCGTGCAAGCGTTTCCGCGCGCAAATCTACGCCAGGTGGGCCTCAGTGCAGACGGATCGTCGTCCACGGCGCCCACGGTGTCCAATGCGACGATATCCTCGGCGCCCACGGTGTCCAATGCGACGGCATCCTCGGCGCCCACGGCGCCCACTGAGCGCCACGAAGCAACCCCGAGCGGCGGCAACAACGAAACGCCGGGCAACACCCAGGGCGCCGAGCTCAGCGGGGATGACTTCCTCGGCTCCAACGACGTCGATTGATACCCGACCGTGAACGTATTCGTATCATTTTGTAATGCCTAAACCTTTAAATTATGGCCTAAAAACATAATTGTGCAAGACTTTAAATATTTTGTATTTAAACAATTAAAAATTTGGTGCAAAATTTCCTTTTTGGGGTTTTTACTTGGGGCGCCGAGTGGGGAATCAAGGGGCCCCAAAGGGCCTGTTCGGGCGCCGATCCGGACGGCGATAAGGGTGTTACAAATCGTAGGCGCTTACTCGATCTACCGAGAAACAAACAAACACAGCACGATGGCAACACCGAGATTTGGTAACGCAGTTCGGCGAACTCGTCTACATCTGCGGGGCATGACTATGGGCGCTCCTCCCCATCGATACCGCTGCACCGGCCGCCTTGGTCGCCGGCACAAGCCGCCGGCTCCCCTTGCGCGCCTGCTGCTATCAAGTCGCCATCGACGACAAGCCCGCCGAGGCAATACAGACGCACCAGATCTCAACGCCACGCCGGTCCGGACGCCCCTGCCACGGGCGCCGGACCGTCCCCTCGTGATCTTGTGTCTAGCCTACTAGCTTTCGTCGTGTCTATTTGGGCTACTCCCGGTGCCTTTATATATTAGGCCAGGTTACACGTGTCCGACTCAAACCCCTAACCTTCCGTTTAATTACAAGTCCTAGCGTAGCCCTACTCGTACACATATTCGACATATATTCCAACAAACTCCACCTTGGCGAATATGCCCTTCGCCATTTTGAAGCCGTCATGCCGAATCTTTGTATACCTGGACTTGAACCTTTAATCATGAGTTCAGCTGCTACTCCCTTGACTCCAAATGACTCCACCTGCAACCGTACTTTCTTCCTTGTTTCACCACAGTCAATGCTCTCACGAAAATTAAGTTCTTCCTCACTCTTGTCTTGTGCTCCCAGCTCTCTGGAGTATCCGTCCACCGCCATCACACAACGATCATAAAGTCACCATATCGACAACGCCGTTGCATCGTCACATTGGTAGCCTCGTCCTTGATCCATGTGAAGGTGAACAACTCACATATTAGGTGTCACAAATAAGAGTTACCTGAACTAATCATTCTCGCTATTGTTGACTGCATCTCTGAAACCTTGAAGAAATTTCGCCGTTGTTTTAAGTCATCTCCAGTCAAATTCACAACTGTCTCATCACCTCTTTCGTAGATTCTCCATGGCCGACTCATGTCCATCACTTGATGTCAATCCCGATAGACCCAGTCACCAACTCGAACCTGGTACTCGCCAACACTGCTTCAGAACCCCTGCACACATGCCAAACCTCATGTCCGACCGTCCGTGCCTCGTCCCGTCGCCGTGTCCCGTGCTTACCGCACGTCTCGCCGCTATTACCGCGTCGAGCATCCGCAATCTTGGCCAAGATCTACAGGGTAGCTAACCCACACCACCTCAGGCCCAACTGCAGATAACCATCGGTCTACCCGACCGATGCCGAGTTCCACGTATCTCTCGAACCCTGACGTCCAGTTCGACCAACGTGCTTCTGGCCTTCCCGCTGACTAGGCTTCGACTCTCTGCATGCTTACGCCGTAGCCCCTCCATCAGCTGAGTGGAATCGTCAGACTCCAGCTCCACCTTCAACATGACTCCATGGTAGATGATCAGTCCACCCCGCGCTCTGCCGACCTCAAGATATTACATGTGCACCATCTTGAATCAACCCCGCGCCATCGCATGTCGAAGCGCGCATACTCATGCGCCGCGTGTTGCCACGCCACAGAATTCGGACACCATCAGCCGTCACGCTCCTACGTCGTCATCGCCGATCTTCACCATATTCTGTCCCGTCAGACTGTCCAGTCCAACCCAGCCGAACGTATCCGACTGCAACCATGCTCCACCTTGCGCCTAGTACACCCGCCATAATGTTGTGTACTGCCCGACGCCTTGTATATGCATGATCCTCCACGACATACTCCAGCGCGTCGCCAATCTGACAACCATCTGGCAAAATCCATACAAACCGAGTAACAAATCTGAAAGAAATTGCCCACAACTCCCATGCATGCACCTTTTCTTTCCCATGTTGCCACAACACGCATGCACAAATCACCATGCCAGATTCCTCTTTTTTTTTTGCAACAAATCTCTTTCAACTATAGCTTGTTTGGCTCATGCACAACTCCCAATACGAGGTAGCTCATAGCACAGCTCCTCCACGGGCCTTTTGCCTGCCAGCGCACGCGACGCTGCTGCTCTCCCAAGCCCACAACGCGATTAGGATGCTGCCGCTGCTCCGATCGCGCACTATCGCAGGCTACCACGATGCCTCCAGGTATGCTATGCTCTCGACCAGGTGTCTGAGTGTGCAGCCCATCGGCCGAAAAAACAATCCGCCACCACCGCTTTAGCTTCCGTGACATAAGCCGCTTCCGATCTCCCGAATCTCCTAGCTGATTTTCACGATTGTCTTCCCGACGAAATCGCCAAGACCCACCGTTTATCAGCTCCATGTTTTGGGTGCGAAGTCTTGTAATCACGATCTAAACCCGGCGCGCGGTTTGCCAAACTTCCGCCGCATCCTCTAGATCAACTTCCTGCGGCCTCAAACCTCGCTCTGATACCACTTGTTACAAATCGTAGGCGCTTACTCGATCTACCGAGGAACAAACAAACACAGCACGATGGCAACACCGAGATTTGGTAACGCAGTTCGGCGAACTCGCCTACATCTGCGGGACATGACTATGGGCGCTCCTCCCCATCGATACCGCTGCACCGGCCGCCTTGGTCGTCGGCACAAGCCGCCGGCTCCCCTTGCGCGCCTGCTGCTATCAAGTCGCCATCGACGACAAGCCCGCCGAGGCAATACAGACGCACCAGATCTCAACGCCACGCCGGTCCGGCCGCCCCTGCCACGGGCGCCGGACCGTCCCCTCGTGATCTTGTGTCTAGCCTACTAGCTTTCGTCGTGTCTATTTGAGCTACTCCCGGTGCCTTTATATATTAGGCCAGGTTACACGTGTCCGACTCAAACCCCTAACCTTCCGTTTAATTACAAGTCCTAGCGTAGCCCTACTCGTACACATATTCGACATATATTCCAACAGACGCGACTCGAGATGCTCTAAGGACGCTCTATAGTACGGCATTGCAGAAGTAAATACACTTTAGTATGGACTGTGATACAGTACGGCATTCCATAAGTAAATACACTTTAGTACGGGACAGAACAAACATGTCTTTGAAATTAAGAAAATGGGAAGCGACGTAAGAAATAGTATGTCAAAATATAAGATGTTTTAGCGGATTTTTTTTATCCCACGTGTATCTAGACATGTTTTAGTGGAAGGTTCACATGAATCTTATATTAAAACATATCTAGATACATCTAGAACAAATAAAAAAGGCTACGACATATTACATTTTGATGCAGAGGGAGTAATTAATACTATGGCTGTACTTTTGTAGACATGGTATGAAATCACGTCAATGGAGTAGAAGTCCGGCTTTCAATGTACTAACCAGCCGAGTAGTGTGCAGATTTGACAAGTTCAGAAAAAAAGCCCGTAAGATTTGATAAGTTAATAGGAGGAAGAAATATGGCGAAGAAACCTCACTCGAGAAAAATAAAAATACTGGGATGCAACAAATGTTACCTTAAACTACAGATAAATCTGGGTTTGTTCTTTTGATTTTCTCAATTTGCTCTTTTATCTCAGAGCTGCGAGGAGTTATATGTAGTCTCCTCAGCGAAACAGGGAAGCCCTCCTTGGGAATCGATTTGGATTGTTGGACAAAGAAGGACAGTTAACTCTTTGAGAGAAGAAAGGCGATGTTAACCCTTGAGGAAGGGACTGCAGACCCGTGCAATCATAAAAAACTATAGATTCTGGAGGGAGCTCGAGCGCTTTCTCTTGCTCTTCCGTGAAGATTTCCACCCTCTCATCGCGATAGGAGCAACAAGCAATCCAGAGATGTCATGCACCCAGATCTGCTGCTATGGTGTTGCTCCCTATAACTTTCAGTTCTTTGAGGTTGACTGAAATGAGAGGATTGAATCCATCCACTGTAAAGTTACTGCAATTGAATAGCACTAAACCGGTGAGAGACGTGAGGTTTGAGAGCAGAGCCAAGCATGAAACTTATGTTAACCAGACTTTACCGAGTGCCCAACCAAATACACTCAGCAGAAAACTATTCCCTCCGTCTCATATTAATTCTCAAAGTTGGACAAAAATAAACATCATTTTTGTCCAACTTTGAGACAATTAATATGAGACGGAGGGAGTATTTGTCAACCAGTTCTCTGCCGGTGCCATTGCCAAGTGGATGCACTAAGCGAAAAATTCGCCAGGGTTTTCTCCAAATTCATGTCATATTTACACACGCAAATGTATCATCAACAAGAACTAAAAATCCCCATATTGTACGGACCCATTTTGATGTGATTACCAGCAAAAGAAAATGATAATAATAAACGGACCAATTCTGATCTCAAAACAAAACTTCATTCCAGTTATGACTCACAAATTATATGTCGAACCCCAACATTCACTTTTTTTTTAAAGGTTACCATCCAACATACAAATTCAAAAGGACATCGATCTAATACTATCCAGATTTTGGAACGACTATAATTAAACCTTGAACTAAGATGCATCAGTGGCACAATATTTCAGCAAATATTTTACACTAGCTGAAGCCAATTCATCATCCACTGCCACCTTTCACTTGGTGAGTTTCAGATAACTCAAAATAAGTTTCTAAGGTAAGCTGCTGCAACGTTACACAAATTGCATGATAAAAGGGCAACATAATTCAAAGTAGCGTTTTTGTCGACAGGGCCAAAAAAATATCTTCCCGTTCTGCATGAGCTTCTCTCCGTAGCTTTCGCGCAGCGGTTATTTCCTCAGTTCCATTGCCTCCCTACAATAATAGGTTGATCAAAATACTGAATTGAATTCTACCGAAGATGACAACCACCCACAACCTGTAACTGCTGACAAATTACATTCAAGAAAACACAACAAGACAGATCGTAAGAGAGTATCTCTTACCAGAACAATTTCTCGATCTCTTCACTTTCAGGGTCCAGCTCTAAAGCGCGAGAGAGAGACTGATAGGCACTGTCATAATCCTAAGGGAAGGCAAGGACATTTTGGAATCAAATAGCAGATAGCAAAAGGAGCCCCTCAATTTTCAGAATGAACTGTTGTATCGCACCTTTGTAAACATTAGAGCTGCTCCTAGCCGATAGTGCGCCTTTGCCCACTTCGGGCGAAGCACTTTGCATTCCTTTGCATCCTCATAAGCCCTTTGTCCATCTCCCATGCGAAGCCAGCAAAGACTCCTGTTTGACAACAACTTCGCGTTGAAGTTATCCATCTTCAGTGCCTACAGCAGATAAAACAGTGAAAATTGATGTTGTTGCCACATTCCAGAAATACTACTCAGTTTGGATCAATAGTTTGTCATCTGGTCTCCAGGTATAAGAACGGAAGAGTTAAAATGTGATGAAAGAGCAGATCAGGCCTGAAATTCCTCACAACAAAACGATCAACATACATTAGTGTGCCGTGATTCTTATTATTTATTTTAAACATAATTATCACCATTTTTTGGTACTCCCTCCGTCCACTTTTATAAGGCTCACTTCTTAGCATTTCAATAGTAAGAAGTGAGCCTTATAAAAGTGGACGGAGGGAGTACTAGCTATAGGCGTGAAACTTCTCCAGACTACACTGTTAAGCTAACATTTCATATAGGCGTGAAACTTCTCCAGACTACACTGCTAGTGACTAGTCTTTCATAGGTTCATGTGATAGCATAGTGACGTAGTTGGTTAAAATTTTAAGCATTGCTGTGTCAATTAATATAATTATTAAACTAACTAAACTGAAATTCAGGACCATGATTAATGGCTGTACGCTTGTACCTCCGGTCTACACAGGAAAAAAATGGGAATATACCTGTGTGTAGAACACTGATGCATTCAGATAATCCTGCTTCTTGAATGCTTCATCCCCTTGTCGTTTCAGGTCAGACATCCTCGTTTTCACAAAATTGCCATCCTGTGAAACTCATAATAACTTGAGTCAGGATATATATTAGGAGGTCCAATCCATGCGACGGAGAAACAGTCCTCTAGAAAATGCAACCTCGCAGACATGAAATGAAGTAAGATAGATGCTTAAGGAAATTAATTGGTACACCTGTTGATGAATTAACGAATTAACATGTAAGCACAATAAGTTATCCCATAATGCATCGTTCACATAAGAAGAGTTCAGGAACAGATCTTAGACAGCAAAGCAGATCCAAGAAAACACATGAGCATTCGGCGATTTCTTGACCTATAAAGTTTCAGTTAAACATGTCTACCAACATTGCTTAGAGATTTAGCATGGACAAAAAACTGTCATAGCTTTGAAGAAAACTTGCTACAAGTGACATACCTCAAGTTGCTCGATTTCCATCTTCACATGACTAATGATTCCATCAACGCTCCAATTTGTCACAGTTGAAATTGGCAAGGTGAAAGGAAAGAGCATCTCAACGTCTTCCCGTGTACCATACTCAGCAGCCAACTCTATTGGCAATCTACCAAACTGTTTAGGAACAAGGAAAGCTTTTAAGAAGCAATATTCAACACTAGAAAATAAGTAAATGTTCTTGACAAGATCCATGCAAACCATATTGATTCATTACCTGACTAAACTAACAAAGAGATGGCACAAATGAGAAAGGGTGAAACAGTAGCAAGCTTGTGCAAAATTTAACTTAGCACAGCCTTCTTTTTTATACTACAGATAGCATCATGTAGGTGTACTTACATCATAACTCGTACAACAATTGCATATCAGTATAAGAAAAGTCTATTGGAATTACGAAGTCAAGCAGGACACGAAATGAGCATTCTCACCGTGTCAGGAACATTTGCGTTTGCACCAGCTTCCAGTAAGCACTTAATAACTTCAGTTAAGCCCTTCTCTGCAGCCTTTGCCAAAAGATTATCACAAGGACTAGCACTGCTCACATCAGCTCCACCCTATCAGATGTAAGTTTGACAAGCCAATCATGCTCATCGTTAATAGGGAGATAACTAAACTGAACAACAGTTTACAGAAATCCTACAATTCCACTGCAGTATAAACAAAGAATATTATACCTGAATCAATAGCTTCACACAGGACACAAAAGATTTGTGTAACGCCATCTCTAAAGGTCTTAACTGACCAGTGGCTTTGTTGGGCTGGAAAAATAAATAAATAACTTTATTTTCATCCAAAATATGAAAGTTCCAAGAGAAAGATGGAATTTGCAAAGGAAAAAGAGTTGAGCCAATACTTCTTTAATACTCCCTCCGTTCCAATGAATAAGGCGCGCACGCATTTCGAGATTTATCTTTGACCAAGAATTTATCCATATATATAATAGTATTTGATATAAAATCAATATCATTAGAAAGTTTTTTCACTACGAATCTAACAATGTCAAAGTTGCACTATATAGTCAAGATATTGTTACTCAAATATTTCAGTCAAAGTTTGTCTTGAAATGTGTGTGCGCCTTATTCATCGGAACGGAGGTAGTAGGAGTATAGCTTATAAAGTTATAGTCCGTTTGCCCCCACTGATTCTTCAGAATTGTTGTGTGGGTCACCAGTCCAAGCATGCCTCGTGTGGCTAATGCATTGACAATATGAGCAGGGCATATTTGGTTGATTTACGAAGGTTGCCATTATATACAAAACATGTACAGAGTGCCATACTACGCTAAGCCTAAGGGAATCCTACCACACATTTTGTTTAGTTAGTGACACAGGGCACCCTAGTTGTAGGAGAGGAATTTTGCCATATGTGTGGTTGGGAACCCAAGGATAACTAACTAAGTCATAGTCGCCTAACTGCTGGTGAGGCATAGCTAGTCACCAACTAATAATGCCCTCAAATACAGGTGAAAAATTTTGGCAAAATTAACAAAAGGGCAGCAAAAGAGAGAATTGAAGTTGAAAGCCAACAGATCCAGTAAGAATTTGAATAGTACATCTGCATTGTGCTGCAAAAGGATCTTGATGGTACTAGCATGTCCTTTAAAAGCAGCAAGAGAGAGTGGTATCCCAGTAACTGATATTGCATCAACATCAGCTCCTCTAGAAAGAAGAAACTTTACTATTTCAGAGTGCCCTGGAGAAAAGGAGAAAAGGGAGATTAGGGTCATAACACTGTGAAGAGTATATACAGATAACGTTTTTGGGAAACATGTTTCAATAACTATTGGGGGAAGGCAATTTCTGGGTCACATTTCCCTGAACAGACATGCAGAACGAAATACCATAAAGAAACGGTAATCATACCAAACTAAACAGTCATCGTATCAGATATATACAACGTAATTAGACATTTCTCAGGAAACTATTTTGAATGGCTAAAACAAAAGAACATATGACATAGATATTCTAAGAGAAGTGAGTGGGCAGGATAAATACAATGTCTACAAATATTGATAGCAGCGCTATGACACATGGATTTTTTACAAATTAATGTGACAGCTATGTTTAAACTTTTCATAAGACTGGTCACTATTCAGACGCTGATGGCCATAAGCGCATAACATCATGCTTGTTTTAATGTATGGCAACAAGAAAACTGTTTATATTAGGCTAGCTGGGCTTTTGGTGAAACAAATCCACTCCTATCGCCACCGCATTCCCTCCAGATTCAACTAGAGGTCCTCCAATGACATCTGATGCTACATGCATGGTCAGTCTAGCACAAAACGAGGGAGCAAAGGGAGTCGTAAAGACCCTGAGCATGAAACAACAGCCTATTCTTACGGCAGAGGAAAATGAAAAGAAAATGGAAGATCCTTTGTTTTATACCACGGACTGCAGCTGAATGAAGTAGAGTGACGCTTCCTGAACGTTTCTGATGCAGATCGGCCCCATGATCAAGAAAGTACCTGACGGCAGGAAGGTTGCCGTAGTTAATGGCATGCTCCACGGGTGTTAAATCTGTCATCATGATCCACACAACCCAGTTAAAGTCGATGATGATGATCGATCAAAATCTATGGTCACAAAGGCATGAACAAAGAAATTACTCTGGGAGGTGTCGGGCTTGTTGACGTCCATCTTGAGCTCCTCAACGAGATACCAGCAGGCAGGCAGCTTGCCGCTGCCAGCAGCGCCGTGGAGTGCGTTCATGCCCATGTAGGTCGTGCTGGCCACCGTCACCGGGATCCCATGCCCGTGCACGTCCAGCTCCTTTGCAATCTCTGCAACAAGATATGAGCTAAGAACTTGGTAAAAAAATAAGGAAGTACGCGAGGAATTAAGCCCCAGCATCAGACCAAACCATCAACCATGGCAGGCGCGTAGCATCATGGCAAAAAGGGATCATTTTTACCCCAGATCCGGAAGAAGTCGCCACTGATCCTTCATACAAACTGTCAGAAAGCCCCCAATTTGATTGCAACGAGAGAAAAAAAAATCCCCCAAAAGACCTGAAGAACTTGTCACACAAAAGTGCCCCAGGAATTAAGCCCTAGGATCAGATTAAATCACCAATGATGACAGGAACCTAGTAGTGAGACAAAAGGGAGTCACTTTCACCCCCAAATCAGGAAGAAATCGCGACTGGTCCTTTGCAAGAACTGCCAGAAAGCCTCCAATTTGATTGCAACGAGACGAGAGAGAGAAAATCCGCCAAGGACCCGATCGAGGAACCAAGCCCCAGCGAGCGTTCTGGTCTAAATCCCCAGCAACCCAAGGAATCAAGTCCCAGCTTCCGATCTAAATCGCAAGAAAAATCCACACCCCGGAGCGTACCTCGCCGGTAACCGTGGCCAGGTCGGAACCCTAAGCCCCCGGATCTAGCGAGGGAGAAGAGAGGTGCGGGCGGGGCTTACTCTTGATGGCGCGGAGGTCTCCGTGGTGGGCGGCCTCGATGAACCTGGCCTCCGGCGGCCACCGCTCGCGGTCTGCGCAGCATCGAAGGATGAGACGGCGCGGCGGAGGGAGATGGATTAGGGTGCCGTGCTGGGGTCACGTACCTTTGCCGAGGATGATCTCGAACTGGAAGCCAAGCGGAACTTCCCTGGTACCCATCTTCCCTTGTCTCTCTCTTGGCCGGCGGCGGTGGCGGAGGAAGGCGAGGAAGGAAGCTTCTGGAGTGGAGTGGAGTGGGTGGGGGAGCGAGATTGGGGATGAAATGGGCGGGAAATGGGTGGAAGAGCACGACACGTGCAACCACAAGGACCGTACGATCTGACACTCGAGCCAGGCACGACCACGACCCTTTCCCTTTTGCTTTGCTTTGTTTTCTCGGTTCAAATTTCAACTTGCTCACTTGACCTCTTCTTCAAAGAATGGTGATTCTGTGCGAGTTCTATTAACTTTTTACTGACAGTGCCCTCTTTGGGGGTGTCGGACAAGTGTCCGCCACAATGGGTGATACTCCTCGTTCTCGATGTCGACGCCACCAAAGGCCAACTGAAGGGGAGGGGGGTGTTGTCGTTGTGCGCGTCGTCCCGCATCGCGGCGGCACCACCTCTTGTGCGGCTCCTCCTTCACCCTCCTGCCTCAGCCGATAAAGGTAGAGTCGGCTTCATGATAGGGAACGCTGTGGTAGCACGTGTCGATCTCGTGGCACGTCGCGGATAACCAGGACACCTTGTGGAGCACGTCGATCCTGTGTGTCGCGGATGACGACGCTGCTTTCGTATCCCGATGTGGTAGCGAGCGGCACTCCTCCTTGACATAGTGGCGGGAATTTTCTTCCTACCGCACCAGCAGAAGAAACACAAGTGCACCGTGCTCCCCATTGCGGCATGCTGGTGGGACGCCTCGATGGTGCTATTCACGGTGTGGCCAGCCGCCTCCCACCAATGGTGATGCTCAATGGTATTGTACCGCGAGGGCCTCCACGGGTTGTCGTGCATGGCCAAGAGGGTGTCACCCTCCCGCCTGAAACAATCTTTCCGCGTGCCCCAGATTCTCTCGGCGTTCCCGGGAAGGAGTTGTTGCGCCTCCATCATTGCATCCCTCCGCTAGAGGACGGCGAGGTGGAATGCCTCAGGGTGGTGGGAATGGGCAATACGGCGAGGCTACTCGCGCTAACTGCTTGTTGGTGAAATCAAACACTCGTTAGGAAACTCCAAGAGGAAAGTATGATATAGACAGTGACGAATTTCCCCTAGTTAAGGAACCAGGGTGATCGATCCAGTAGGACTTTGAAGTCTCTCAGTAGGTTGCTTGTTGTCTGGCTTCAACAAACGTGGGCATGCACACACACACAAACCATCTCTTGCTCCCAACTTTCTGAGAAGTCTTTCAATATTCCTGTCTTGCTAAAAACTAGAGAATTAATTGTATCGAGTGGTTGGAGAGTATTAAATGAAGACGGAACATCGAGCAAATGATGATGAAACCAAGTAAACAAGGTTGTAATTGCAAGTACGGTATGGTCAACTAGAGCGGGTGAATAGGTGACTAAAATTTTTTCTTCTTTTCCTTTTTAGATTGGGCTTCCCCGGTGAAGGAGATTCTCGTTTTCACTACGAGGTCGACTTCAAAGCGTTGACCAAACATTTACACAAGGTTGAGGCTACTCCGCAAGATGGTTGGAGGCTCTCAACAATCTGAAGCTTCTTGAATCGAGGTGGAAGCAATAAGAACTAGGTTTTACTCTAGGGTTACAAGGTACCCAATATCTCTCAAGATCCGCGATGATTTGGTGGATGGATTTGAAATTTCTTGGTGGAATCACGGATCTAGGTCTCCTCAAGCACTCCGCAAAGTATTGGGACGTTTGGGTGGTTGGAGTGGGAGATATAGTATGTTGAAGCTCGTATTAATGGAGGAGAGAGAATAGGAGTGAAGCTTATCCAACTAGGAAAAAGATGGGTGCCTTAAATACTCTCTCTCCAAACGGTCAGCTGCGCACAACCCGCACAGCCGGTACTGCTGGACCAATTCCCGGTAGTACTGGGCTCTCTGCTTCGCAACGGTCAATCTAGCTCGGCGCTCCTTCTTCTGCTTCCCGGATAGTACCGGAGATTGCACCAGTAGTACCACGAAGACAGCACTACCGTGCTACTACCGGACCAACTACCGCGTTGATGTCAGTACCTCACTGTGATGTGGCCATCCGTTCCCGGTACTAGAGCTAGAAGTGTCGCGGTCGGTGGTAGTACCGGAGTCGTCACCGGTAGTACCGCAAAGGAAGCACTACCATACTACTACCGGACTACTACCGGGTCCAGTCCAGCACCCTTATGTCCCGTGGACACCCAATTCTGGTAGTGACAGTAGTACTATCGGGGAAGCCCCATCTTTCTACAATTTAATGTGGGAGGCCCCATCTTCCTAGAAAGGGACGTTGATAACTTGCATGATTCTATGCATATGTATTCATGCATATATTTTAATATGCTTAAGTCTAATGTTAGAGATCTCTCAAATGTATGCTAGAATAAATATCTTAGCAATAGTTCTAGTGCATGATTAGATAAGTTTAAGGCCTCCTTTGATTTGGAGGAAATATGAAGGAAAATCAAAGGGTTTGGGAATTTTCCATAGAATCTACTGTTCATGTGTTTGATTCAGATGAATGGTGGAAAGGAAAACATAGGATTTTTTCCTTTAGACTCTCTCTTTCAGTGCAAAACCTACAGGAACAAACAATCCGCTCAGACCAAATGTTTTGGTTCCTATGCACAAGGAACTAGGCTAGGTTTGCATGTGCAATCCTTTCCATTTCCTATCTCTTTCCAATTCCTTTGACTTTCCAATCCTACAAATCAAAGAAGCCCTAATAATGGAACATTGTAGAGTATGATTGAAACATTGCCAGATTTATTATGAGCATAGCTATTACCAGAGATGACAGAGGCCTCGAGAGAGGCGATCAGGGATGCGATGCGTGCGACGTCAAGGGAGAAGTGGGAGGTCGCGCGCTGGCGGGCCACGTTCTCCCCGCTCTCGTCCTCGCCGTTGCCGCACCATCACAGGAAGGGGCATCTCGTGCTCTGATGGGATCTGTCGCGGGTTATCCTCCTCGATGAGGACGAGATAATTCTAGATTGGATTAACCTATTGGAAGGGAGTTCCGTCGGATGCGGCGATGTAATCACCTTGAGATCGTTCGAGGTGGAGATTGAGGAGCGGGTGGCTGATCCAACGGGTGGTGAGTTCCCCTTCCCCGGTTCTTCGGTGTCGATTCGGTGGGACACTGAGTTTACTCCTCGCGGGATCTGCCCGTCCGTGCTCGGGGGGCTCGTTGCTTCGTCGCGAGGAGAAGCGCCCGGTCCTGATCGATAAAGAGGGGATCGCGGTGGACGTTCACCAGGCAGAGCCGGAGCTGGAGGGCGGCGTAGGTACGGTGATCGTTTTCCCCTGTTTCTCGGCGGTGGTCAGAGTTCGGTGCGAGGCTGTCGTGATCTCCTCTGGAGACACGACGGCCGCTCGATCCTAAGGCGCTTTTTAGTTTGAAGAAACAGCCGGAGCGGCCCGTCAGGGAGGGTTCAACGACCATGTCAGATGGTGGGCTGCCATTGACGCAATCAGAGAGGATTAGCCACAAGGAAAAAAATTAGGGGGGGCGCTTGCAAAAAAATCCGGGAGGATAACTACACCGTGTGCTCGTCTCCACCGCTCATTTGTGTCACTCGAGCTACCACCACATTTGGGATATGATCCGCGCAGCCATGAACCTAGGGTTGTGTTCATCACACGCCAAATCCCACCAACGATCCTCAAGGCTGCAGCTGCGACTCCGTGGAAGGGCACAACTAAGGGTGACCACCGTTCCTTTGCAGCGGTGGCCAGATCTGGCACAGAGCCCAGCATGTCTTACCACTTCAACCGCGGCGGTCGCCGCGGTGGGGCTGGTCGTCAACCGGCACGGCCAAACTTCCCTCCACGAAGGCCAATCGGTGGCTACACGGCGGGGCCCGTCGAGCATTCTAGGGCGGTGCATGCCCTCAGAGCGAATCCGCAGGATCTCGAAGAAAATCATCCTCTCGGGCAAGATCCAGAGCGCAGTGACTTGCGGGGAGGATTCATCAACAATAGATCCAGAAGTAACGAACCAATTTGTCGTGGCAGGGATTTGCGTGTTGGCAACAACAGCCGCCTTGGCGCCATTGATCCTCGCGAGCGATCAGCTGGAGATGCGGGAAGACAAGGTGGATCCAATCAAGATAGGTTGGAGCATCGCTCTAAGATGCGGGATGCAGACTCAGATAGCTTGGCTAACGAGAGAGGGTACCCGATCCATGTCCAGGTAAACCCTAGAAGACAAACCACTCCTAGGTTCATGTCTATAGCTGCGTCCAATGCGAATTTGAGAGACATAGATCAGGTGGGGGAGCATGGTAGGTCAATCCCGAGCATGAAACGCATGATGGGGAACGGGACAATGTGTGATCTGTCCGATTTAGGGAGAATCGTAACCAAGTTGTTGGGATTGATTCATCGTGCAAACTTTGTGATGCGAATCATGATGCGAACCTTATAAATTCTGAGCCCAGACCGTGGGAGCTGGCAGCCCCCTTCGTGGGTGTAGCGGTACCCAACGGTGGCTTCTTTGTGATTCCAGATATGAGGATCCTGCTCCCACCAAGGAAATCTATCAACAATTGTTGAAGTGGTGCAAGGAAATGTATCAGCTAGACAGATTGAGGACGAGTTTACATAGTGGGCCGGGAATAGGTGTTCTTGGAGGTGGTATGCTAAGCAGATGACAGCAACCAAATACTTGATGAGATTCCCTAGTTCTAGGGAAATAGATGCACGGATCCACTTTGGGAGGATCACCATGAGATCCATCCCCTCTGTTGCGCTGCAGGCAGATAACTGGCTTCCTGGGTATGGAGTTGTGATTGAGCTTGATATGTCTTGGTTCCACGTTCGTGGAATTCCACTGGAAAACAGGAACTGTCCCACTGCCTCCTATGCAGGTAGTCTTGTTGGCAGGACCCTCTCAGTTGATAGGCATAGCATGAACAATGTGGATTATGTTCGTGTCCTGATTGGGAAAATGGATTTATCACTTGTTCCTCCTGTTGTGCCTAATACCAATATTGGTGGCGCTTTCTATGATATTGAATTCACTAGAGAGATTGTTATAGGCAAGGTGGATAAGGAAAAAATCTCAGTCTCGTGTTGAGGAGTCAGGAAACATGCCAGATGTTGGAGGGGGGGGGGTTCTCTCATATCCCCAAAAAACAGAATACTGACCAGGCTAATATTGCTGCTGCTGACAGACCTTGAGCTCGTAGCTTACTTCAAGGTGGATTTATGCGTGGTGCTAGGACTTCGTATGTGAACTCTGATTCTCGGAAACACTTAGCAGGGAAGACTCGAGAAGATGATGGAGGGAATAAGGGAAGATAAATGCTTCTGACTCTGAAGAGATGAATGATGTCAGTGATGATGACTCCTCCTCCTTTGAGCATAACATCCATAAGATGGGCTAAAGTTCTGCAACAGTTCCCTCTATGAATCAAGAACAGGTGGGCTCCTCTAGTGTCCAACGCATAGCAGTGCCTCAAGTTGATTTCTCTGCTCAATACATTGAATACTTTAAATCCCCAAGAATCACTTCATGTTTGGTGGAAAAGCCCTATGAACCACTAAAAATGGAGCTCACATATGAGAAGTTTTTTAAAATACACCTGGAAACAAATATTGACAAGAAGGAGGTGTGGAAGAAGCAGTTGTAGAGGGTGCCAGGTGCCAATCTGGATCATGTGATTTAATCTCTTGCTGAGTCTAATCAGAGTGATAACTTTACAGATATGTCTGAAGACGAACTCCTTTTAGAGGGTCTTGCTGAATATACTCAAATACATGCATCTAGGGTTGTCATAACTGAAATTTCTCCCAACCCTGATATATCTGAGAAGTCCAAGTTGGATCACAAGCCATGTGTTCTTGCTTTACCAACTCCAGACCAACCTGCATCCTCTAGTGGGAGTGCCAGGTTAAGGTTCGGTGAGCATGCTAATACATGTGTCCTAAAGAAAGCCATGGATCATCTTGCAGCAAGAGACAAACTGGAAGGTAAAAACACATCCCCTTGTTCTAATGCATTTTCTATTTTATCTGATGAGAGTATTGTTGGAAAAGCTTTAGAAATAGGTATTGATGTTTCAAGATTATCTCTGCAATATATACACATGCTTAAGGATCTTGAAAAAGCTAGGGACAATTTAGCTAGTAAAAGAGATAGAGTTGTTGCTGAGGTTATGTGTAATTCTGAAAACACTGTTGGCTCCCCTATTAAAGAGCTGGGACATAAGTGTGATGTGCAGTCCCCTGAACAGAA
This sequence comes from Alopecurus myosuroides, assembly GCA_028641055.1. Lineage (NCBI taxonomy): Eukaryota > Viridiplantae > Streptophyta > Magnoliopsida > Poales > Poaceae > Alopecurus > Alopecurus myosuroides. Next base: position 34,928,659 of record CM054058.1, on the reverse strand, counting down.
GCATGTTTGCAATGTGGGGTGTGATGATGATGGCTTCATATCTGTTGTCCCTAGAAATAAAAGAGAAATGGTAAGAAAATCTCTGGACAAAGGTGCCAACTCAAGGGGTTCCCCTTTGTGGCATAGGTGTCCCTTCTAGGGTCAGTACTAATCACCCTTGGAGTGATGTAGTATATGGACCCAGAACTAGAAGTAAATCAATAAAATTACAATGAGTGGTGCCATTATGAATAGTAGAGGGGTGGGGAAGAAAGGGTTTTCCTTTTATATTAGGGATCTTATTAGTGAGCATCATTTAGATTTTTTTTGGTTCGCAAGAGACCATGAGGAAAAGGCTTGACAAGACTACTTGGAGAAAATTTGATCCTGATGGTAACTTTACTTGGCATTGGTCCCCCTCTATGGGAAGGTTTAGGGGTATTTTATGTGGAATTAATTCCTCTAGATTTAATGTCCTTTCAGCTCACGTTAGCAGATACCATGTGCAGGCTAAGGCCTCGGATAAGAAATTAAATAAAAATCTTTGTATGGTGGTGGTTTATGGTGCTACTCAAGATGAGCACAAGCATTATTTCTAAGATGAGTTGGAAAATATATGCTCTTAGCTGGTGATTCCTACTATTATTGGTGGAGACTTCAACATTCTTAGGTTTGCTAGTGAGAAAAATAAAGTTCGAGAGTCACTAAATTTTCCCAAAGATTCGACTCTATAATTAACTCTTTTAGTTTAAGAGAGATGCAAATGTATGGAGGTCAATATACCTAGTCTAACAGTAAAGTAGACCCAACCCTGGAAAAACTTGATATGGTCTTTATGATTAATGAGTGGGAAACTTGCTTCCCCTTAACCCAGTTCGTGAAAATTCCTAGGATTATGTCAGATCATAATCCCTTGCTTTTGGATACTTGTGAACCCCTTGAGAATAGATCTAAAGAATTCAAGTTTGAAAATCTTGGATTAGTCATCCTGAGTTCCAGGACAGATTTTCTGCTGCCTAGAATTCCTATGTGGATGAAGTGGATAGTGTGGGGAGAATTCAAATTAAAATCAATAATGTTAAGAGAACTTTGAAAGGATAGGGAGAAAATGTGATAGGTGATTTCATTGCGAGGAAGAAAGACCTAGCTGTTGATCTAGAGGTCCTGGAACGGCTGGAAGAGGATAACATGCTAACTAGAGAGCAATATGTCAGGAAAGGTGTGGTTCAAGAAGAGTTGTTGTGTCTTTTAGAAGAGGAGGATAAGTATTGGTTTAGCATATCTAGTGAGAATTGGCTAGTGCAAGGTGATTCAAATACAATTTATTTTCATAGAATTGCTAATGGCAGAAAAAGGAAAAAACACAATGTACACTTTAAATCACCTAGGTGTGTTGAAGTGCAGGGCACTGAGGCCCTCTTGGCCCATTCCACTGAGTATTATAAGTCCTTGTTTGGGCATGCTCCTAAGAGTGAAATAACTATGAATGCTGGTGTTTGGATTGAGAATGAAAAGCTTTCATGAGAGGATGTTCTTGCCCTAGAACATCCTTTCACGGAGGATGAGGTCAAAAATGCTTTAGATCTGATGGTGACTAACAAGGCCCCAGGTTCTGATGGAATTCCTGTTGGATTTTATCAGGCTTGTTGGCCATTGGTCAAGAAAGAGATAATGGATTTGTTGTATGACTAATTTGAGGGAAAGTTCCTTTGTATAGGTTAAACTTTGGCATCCTTATCCCGTTATAGAAGTCTCCTGATGCATACTCTATTAAAAAATACAGGCCTATTTGTTTGTTGCAGGTGTTATAGAAAATCTTAACAAAAGTGATAACTTGTAGACTGGAACCATATATGCCAAAACTAATTTCTACTTGCTGGAATGCTTTTATCAAAGGAAGGAACATTCTGGATGGGGTGCTATCTTTGCATGAAGCCAGGAGGAAAAAACAGCAAGGGTTGGTATTGAAGTTGGATTTTGGAAAGGCTTATGATAAGGTGTAGTGGGACTTTCTCTTACAATTTGTGTCTCAAAAACGATTAACTTGAGAAGCAGTAAAATCCTAAATGACATTGTTAGGGATGGCACCCTGTTTGTTAAAATCAATAACAGTAGGGGCCAAGACTTTGCCAGCCGTAGAGGGGTGATACAAGGAGATCCCCCGTCACCCTTCCTTCTTAATCTGGCAGCTGAAAACCTTGCAAAAATGATTCAGCAAGCTCCCCGGGCTAGTTTGATTCTAGGCTTGGTGCCTCACCTCATAGATAATGGAGTGGCAATTCTGCAGTATGCTGATGACACTATCTTGTTGATCCAAGATGTGGCTTCCCAGGAAACTCATCTAAATATCATCTTATATTTGTTTGAGGCAATGTCATGACTTAGGATTAATTTTGGTAAGAGTGAGGTCATGATGGTTCTTAAGGATGATGTAAAAGGGGTTGAGTATAATGACATGTTTGGATGCCAGCTTGGGGACTGGCCTATCAAGTACCTCGGGGTCCCTGTGGGTGGCTCCAGGCTGCATGTTGCTAAAATGAATGGTGTCACTGTTAAACTAAAAAAAAGAAACTAGATGGTTGGATTTGAAATAACTCTTCTCTGGGTGGAAGGGTAACTCTTATTTAGTCCTCCTTGAGTGGGATTGTTATTTACATCATGTCTATGTACCTGTTTCCCTTGACAAACTTAGAAAGTATGACAAAAATAATTAGGAGGTTCTTCTAGTAAGGGACTGAAGATAAAAAGAAATATTACATGGTGAAGTGGCAACTAGTTTGTAGACCCAGGTGATGAGGGAATAGTAACCCGGTGTGCCAGCTCCCGGGTGTGACCCGGCCCAAACGACGGATGGACCGAATCCGGCTAAGGACGAAGAAACTCCTGGAAGGCCCAGGGCTTGTAAGGATCGTAACCCGGGTTGTGGGTTACGGTAAGAAAAGTTAGGGTTCGTATGTAGAGTTCGAGTAGGACTCGAGGAGCGTTTGGTAGGGCAAGCCCGGAGGGGTATGAGTACTATATAAACCAACCCCTGGGCTTCGCCTAAGAGAGATCCAAGTCATAGTTGTAACACCTGTTATCGAGTATCCAGTATAATCATATCGAGAGCCGGCGAGCTGTTTTCCGGTTCCTAGATTGCTTTCGCCATGTTCTCTCTCGAGCTAAACCCTCTCCCAAACACCTGTGTCGACTTGCCCCAAGATCAGTTACCCCAGGTAACATCTGCCGTGATTATCCCACGACAGTTGGCGCCCACCGTGGGGCCTGCGTCCAAAGGTGTTTACATCACGGGAGAAGCTCGGAAGAGCATGGAGAACTTCGTCGTCGGCGAGATCTACTCCAATGGCGAAGGAGAAAGAATAGTGGACAGTTCCGGGTGGGAGTTGGACCCGGATCGCTGCGAATCTGGATCCGAGGTGTCAATCGGCCAAATCAGTATCTTCATCGGCATGGTACGTACACTCAATTCGAATGGACAATATCATGTGCATGTTACAGGAACTTCCAGCAGGGACAAAAAGGCGTTAAAACAAACAGCGAATCTATCCTCCTCGGCCACTCCGGAATACTTGAGGTGGGCAGAGCAAGAGGTAACATGGAGCAGAAGAGATCATCCAGAAGGAGTAGAGCGCCCCGGAACTTTGGCGTTAGTGGTTTCGCCACAGGTCAATGGTTATGAATTGAAAAAGGTATTGATGGACGGAGGGAGCAGCATCAACATCCTATATTGGGAAACCTTCTTGCGCATGAACCTCAAGGAGTCTCAGCTACAAAAAAGTTCGACGGTGTTCCATGGGATCGTGCCGGGTCATTCGGCACGCCCCGAAGGGAAAATTGCCTTGGAAGTGGTCTTTGGAGAATCGGTAGATAACTATCGGGTGGAGTGGCTTACGTTTGAAGTGGTCAAGCTGCATAGCCCCTACCACGCTCTGTTCGGAAGACCGGCTTACGCTAAATTCATGGCTAGGCCGTGCTACGTATATTTGCAGTTAAAAATTCCAGGCCCCAAGCGGACCATCACTATCCATGGAAACCGAGATATAGCAGCAGAGTGTGATGAGGGAGATTCGGTGATGGCCGAGCAAGCCTGCAGAAAGGAAGAGCTTAAATATTACCGGTCTCAGGTGGATCCGGAAGATGGCACGGCATTGAGAAGACCAGATTCTGAAGACGAAAGAGTGAAATTTAAGGCGGCTCAAGACACCAAGAAAGTAGATTTTGTGGAAGGAGACCCCACCAAGCAGTTCACTATAGGGTCCAATTTGGAAGACGCACAAGAAAAGGCCCTAGTGGAATTTATACGCTCAAATGCGGATGTGTTCGCCTGGACACCCAGCGACATGCCGGGTATCCCTACCAAGTTGGCAGAGCACAGTTTGCATGTGGATCCCAGGGCCAGGCCTGTGAAGCAAGGTTTGAGAAAAATGAACGAGGAAAGGAGAAGAGCTATAGGCGAGGAAATCGCACGACTATTAACCGCAGGCTTTATCATGGAAGTATTTCACCCGGACTGGTTAGCGAATCCGGTTCTAGTGATGAAAAAGACAAATGAATGGAGGATGTGCATTGATTTCACGAGCCTCAACAAGCATTGCCCAAAGGATCCGTTCGCGCTGCCAAGGATAGACCAGATCATAGACGCGGTAGCCGGAAGCGACTTGCTATGTTTCTTGGACGCATATTCGGGGTACCACCAGATTAAACTCAAAAGGGAGGATTGGGAGAAAACCTCGTTTATAACCCCTTTTGGGGCCTTTTGCTACAAAACCATGACGTTTGGGTTGAAAAATGCGGGCGCAACTTATCAGCGGTGTATTCAGAAGTGCTTTGAGGATCAAATTGGGCGTAACGTGCACGCATATGTGGATGATGTGGTTATCAAGACCCGGAAGGCAGAGACATTTATTGATGATTTAAAAGAAACGTTTAAAAACTTGAGGAGGTATCAGATGAAGCTTAACCCAGCGAAGTGTGTATTCGGAGTCCCGGCCGGGAAGTTACTTGGCTTTATAGTCTCCGAGAGAGGAATTGAGGCAAACCCGGATAAAATCAAGGCCATACAGAATTTGAAGAAACCGGAAAATTTGAAGCACGTTCAAAAACTCACGGGGTGCGTGGCAGCCCTGAGCAGGTTCATATCCAGGCTTGGAGAAAAGGCAATACCCCTGTACCGGCTTTTGCGGAAATCAGATAAGTTCGTATGGGATCAGGAGGCAGATGAGGCGTTAGAAGCACTAAAGAAGCAGTTATCTGAAGCACCAGTACTAGCGGCGCCGGGTCCTAAAGAGCCTATGTTATTATACGTGGCAGCCGGCCCCCGAGCCGTCAGTGCAGTGGTTGTCGTGGAACGCAAAGAAGATGGGAAAGGTTACCCGGTCCAGAGGCCGGTTTACTATGTCAGTGAAGTGTTATCGGAAGCAAAGCAGCGTTACCCGCATTGGCAAAAATTGGTGTTTGGGGTCTTTATGGCCAGCCGGAAGTTGAAGCCATATTTCCAAGAACATCCCATAACAGTGGTTAGTTCAATACCAATGTCGGATATCATCAGGAACTCGGATGCAACGGGCAGAATAGCCAAATGGGCAATAGAGATGGGAGATTATCATATAAGCTACGAGCCCAGATCGGCAATCAAGTCCCAGGCCTTGGCTGATTTCGTCAACGACTGGACGCACACTGGAATGGTTACCGCAGTTCCAAGTTCCGAGTCATGGACCATGCACTTCGATGGATCAAAGCAGTACGAGGGGTCAGGAGCCGGAGTGGTGTTGACATCGCCCAAGGGAGACAAACTAAGTTATGTGCTACAGATTCATTTTGATTGCTCAAACAACGTGGCCGAGTATGAGGCTCTGTTACATGGCTTGAAGGTAGCCAAGGAGATGAACATTAGAAGGATACGATGCTTTGGGGACTCGGATCTCGTGGTGCAGCAGGTGTCAGGAACCTGGGACAGGAAGGACGCCACTATGGCAGCGTATCGCAGGGAGGTTGATAGGGTTGCCGGGTCTTTCTCCGGGTATGAAGTGGAGCACATAGACAGAAGAAAGAACGAGGCGGCGGACGCACTCGCTAGACTCGGCTCGCGCAGGGAGCCGGTTCCACCTAATGTTTTCGTGGACGAGCTATGGCGGCCGTCAGTTAAAACCGAGTCTGAAGAAGAATTAGCAAATCGAGACCCGGACGTGGAGCTCGTGGCTACGATACACGGCGTCCCCGAATGGACGGAGCCATATCTGGCATACTTATCAAGAGGCGAACTACCAGAACAGGAGGTACTAGCAAGACAAATCGTGAGGCGGGCAAAAGGATACGCTATTATCAATGGAGAGTTGTACAAGAGAAGTGCGGCAGGAGTCTTTTTGCGCTGTGTGACACCAGAAGAAGGCCGACAGATTCTTAAGGAGATCCATGAAGGTGATTGCGGGCATCATGCGTCCACAAGGTCTCTTGTGGCCAAGGCCTATCGACATGGGTTCTTCTGGCTCACAGCTCTAGCAGACGCGGAGCGGATAGTGGCAAGGTGCGACGGATGTCAAAGGTACTCTCGTCAAACTCATGTGCCGGCTATGGAGTTACGGACCATTCCATTAACTTGGCCATTCGCTGTTTGGGGTATGGACATGGTCGGCCCCTTCCATATGTCACCTTGCAAGAAGACGCACCTTTTAGTTGCTGTTGATAAGTTTACCAAATGGGTGGAGGTTATGCCGGTCACCAATTGCGAAGCGGCCACAGCAGTCAAATTCCTGAAAAGAATTATATACCGGTTCGGGTACCCCCACAGCATAATTACCGACAATGGAACTAACATGTCCCTTGGAGAGATGGAAAAATTTTGTGGCAGCAATGGAATCAGGCTTGATGTAGCATCAGTAGCACATCCGCAAGCCAACGGCCAAGTTGAGAGGGCGAACCAAGAACTACTTCGTGGATTGAAGCCAAGACTGAGGGTTCCCTGTATCAGGGCCGCAGGGGCATGGGTTGAAGAGCTTCCTTCCGTGGTCTGGGGTATTAACACTACCCCCAACCGATCCACCCAGATGACACCTTTTTTCATGGTCTACGGCGCAGAAGCGGTATTACCAAGCGACATCATTCATGATTCACCTAGAGTGACAGCTTATGTGGAAGTAGAGAACGAGAAAACTCGGCAAGACGCCGTGGATATGTTAGAAGAACAAAGGGAGCAAGCCTTGGAAAGATCAGCCATATACCAGCAGGACTTGCGAAGATATCATAGTCGGCGGGTGAAAAGCCGGGTCTTTCAGGAGGGAGACTTGGTCTTGCGCTTGGTTCAGACAAACGAGGGAAGACACAAACTATCGCCACCATGGGAAGGACCCTTCATCGTAAGCCGGAGCCTGCATAATGGGTCATATTACTTGATAGATGCAAGAGAAGAATCGACCACACTCAACGATACTGCTCACACAACTGCACCTATGCAAGAAAGAGATAGACCGTGGAACGTGGCTCAGCTACGTCCATACTATACTTAGCAGAAAAAGATGTAACAGGCAGCAGGTTCCAGACGCACTCTTTTCCTGTCCAGGGCACCCTTGGGGACTGGATGGGTTTTTAATGAGGCGGCTTGCTGGCCTAATTTTTTTCATATCAAGTAAAAAGGGATTATCAAGAAAAGAAGCAAGTGTTATTTATACAATGTGAATATTCAGGTCTTGAGGGCTGGTTGCTCATACAAGCACAGCTGTAAACTCAAAAAAGACCCGGCCTTGATGCCAATGAGTTATAGGGGCCGTCACTCGAAAAAACGAGTGCGGCTACAATCTTATAACCGGACAAAGAAGTCCAAATTTCTCGGCTATTCTTACTTAAGCTCGATGTGACTCGCAACGAAGTGGCATGATTCGTTCGCTTACGATTAATGTCGGTCATGAGACCCAAACGGGACTCGCTTGACCCCGTTTTCGTATTGATGTAACAACATGGTATCCACGCGAAAGCCGGCTTATAGTACAAGATAGTCGAAAGGGTCATCTAAACCACAAGTTATGCAGAGTATAAGGCCGATAGCCGGAAACTCAACGATTATCAAGCATAACTTCAAGCCTCATAAAAAATTGTCCTGAAGTCTTGGGCATTCGGTGGCAGGCGAGTCGTTTCCTTGAAAGAAAACAATCATGCATCCTAGACGCGGAAACCCGGACTGGGGACTTATGAGCTCTAAGGAAGAAACAGCATCATCCAGCCGATAAAATTAAAACAAGCCACGCATCCGGGTCTTAGGAGCTTAGGGATTCAGGTGTAAAACCGATCCCTAGACGACAACACCTGGAGGACGGGTCTTGCTCAGGAAAGTATAAAAAAAAACAGTATAAGGTATCGAGAATAAAGCAAGCGGATATCAAGAACAAACAAATGCAAAGACATATTCATCAAAAGCGCAGAGAGGCGCCAAGTGCATCGGGAGTTTAAATAAAGTGTTACAAAAACCATAAAGTATCAAAAGAGCACAGGCGCTCTGCTTAAACGAATAGTAAAGCTGTTTTAATGATGCCTTGCCGGCTGACGTATGTGGAACGATAGGCATTACTTCAAGCTGCAGGATCCATCTTGGCTTTGCCCTTGTCGCCACCTGTAGTTGCGGCGCCACTCGGGTCAGCAGCAGTCCCGGGTTGTGCAGCAGAAGTTGCAGGAGCAGAGTCGGCCCCGGTCTTCCTAGCGGCCTCTTCCTTCACCTTGATCGCCTGCTTCTTCCAACGGGCAAGCATATCGAATGGCTGGGGGCGGTTCGCCTTGACAACCTTGTCATTAGCATCATAAGCAGGGAGAATCTCATCAATCTCTAAGCTGTCAGCAATGACGCTAGCCGGGTGGCGGACTTCTTTCTGAATAGCCTTGAAGTCCTTTGGCAAAAACTTGGACCCATCCAAGTTGAACTCCGGAAATCCACTCATAAGTTTGGCAAGTTGTAGCTTGGGGGCGTATGCTTTAGCCAGTGCGAGCCCCCGGGTTACCCCAAATCGGCAGGAGGACCGTTTCCAGTGCCAAATCCACTCGGGGATCGTGGAGCAGAATTCCAGTAATCTCTTCATGTTATCTGGCTTGATATCCGGCAGCCGCAGCTCATCAAGTATCCAGCTAACTCCGCCGCAAAGTTGGCGAAGAGTATTCTTGATGGTTTTAAGCTTGGCAGCATCATCTTCTTCGGGGGCAGCATCACGTGGGCCTGCTAAGAAAGGCAAAAGGAGCAAAGATAGTAGGCAAGCAAGCGCAAGTGTTCAAATCAAAGCAATCCGAGTCATAAAAAGGTGAAATTCAAAAATCTTACCAGTCGCGGTACGGTGAACATCAGCAATTTGAGCAGAAAGAGTTGTAAGTTTTTCCTTAGCTCTGTGAGCTCTCTTCCTGTACTTTTTCGTCATCTTTTGGCACCTGCGAGCCTCAGTCTCAGCAGCTTCACGAAGGGCCGTTTCTTTTCCAATACGCTTGGTGGACTTGGCCAGCTTCTTCTCCAACTGTGAAACATAGTCCTGTAAAGAAGCATGAGGAGGGATCAGCCAGAATCATTATGCAAAGTTCCAAGCAAGTTACCTAGTAATTTACTCGGAACTTGGGGACTAGGCATGGAGACAATTGATGATTAGTCGGGGTTACCTCGTGCTTGGTTATTAAGGCATCTAGTATGATTTCTTCGTCGCCCTTCAAGGTATGAAGGGCATCTAGCATTTGAGCAAAGGTCATGTCTTCAGGGCGAAGTTGAGAAGGGCCGGAGGATTGGCCCTCTTGTGGCGGAGTTGTTCCGGGTTTGGGGGTCGAAACCCGGATTGTTTTAACGTCCGGGATAGGAGAGCCCGACTTGGTCTCCACAACGATGTCTTCGTCCACTTCTTCAGAGGGCTGGGGTGATGCAGTCTTTGGTGGGACTGGGTCCTTAAAAGGATCTTCTCCATTTCCATCCTCGGCCTCGTCCTCAACCTCAACGTCCATGTCATCACTTGGCTTCTCTTCTCCCTGCTCTTCTGATTCAGGGATATCCGGGTCGCTCAGCGTAACTGTGGCACTGAAGAAAAGAAGGGAGACATTGATCAATGGAATATACGGAAAAAAGAAAGGTAACCAGTATGAGAAAATATAAAGTAAAGGTAGTTTACCCGGTGTTCACGGCATAATCCGGGGGAAGCTCGCCGCTGGATGCGGATGACGTTGGCAAGAGCACTGGCTGTGGCACGCGAAGTTGCCCGGCAAGTGGATGATTGGGAGACGGATGACGTTGAGGAGATTGGGAAGGTTGAGCTGGAGGGGTACTGGCTCGATGAGTGGGTGAAGTGGAGATACCCGGGTTAAGGGGATCATCCCCCGGAGAATTCCGGGTCACCCTACGTTTAGTCGGGAGAGGGTCCTTCAAGAAGGATGAATGTGATAATCGCTCGTTAAGTTCATGCATAGCAGCAAAGGAGTAAGGCGCACGAGACATAGAAGAGAAGGGAACCTTTTCAACTACCCCTCTAGCCTTCCTCTTGTTTCCGACTGGGGGCTCCTGATCAGACTCGGTGGCTTCCGGGTCATTTTCTTCTTCCTCCTCTTCATCCCCCGACCCTGAAAGCCGAGTAAGTATCAGATAAGAAAAATAACACAGACGAAAGGCAGGTGTAAAGGGTATGGGAGAGTACCCTCATCATCATCAACGGACTCGGTTTCCTCTTCAGGGTCTTGAGAAGGAGGGGGGTTTTCAACTTTCCAGAAGGGATTGTCATCCTGTGAACAAATAAACACAAGTGGTGGTCAGAGACTATAACGGACGAAAGTACTGAAATGAGAAAAAGGAGTCAGGTCTTACCGCTGGGGCGGGGTTTTCCCGGGTAAACGGGGGTAACCCGGTAGTGTTCTTTATAACATCTAGTCTCTCCGTCAGGAAGCCCTTGATGGTTTTGTTGGTATTGCCGGCAGGGAAGTTCTTGGTGGAGTAGCGGAGGGAATCTGTGACGTGACCCGAATATTCGTGTAACAGCTTCGGGCGAATCGAGTTGGGCTGAACCCGGAAGTCTACCCAAGTCTTTATTAGATTGAGCCCAAGAAGGCCGTGGGTTGAGAGAGCCGCTAACTTGGCCAGAAGGGGCTGAATCGCTTCCCTATCAAGATCAGATGCAAAGGCACTGAAAGACTCGGAGGGCTCGAGAGGGCTCTCCGAATAACCCGGTAGTTTCCTCTCACCATCCGGAGAAGTGTCGTGGCAATAAAAGAAGGATAATTGCCAGTTTTTGGCGTTGGAGTTCAGGTTGAGAGGTGGCATCAATGAGTGTTTGCGACGCTGGAGGGATACCCCGCCGCAGGTAAGAAGTGTTCCGTTACCACTCTCATGGCATGGTTCGCATTGGAATAATTCGGTAAAAAGAATAAGGTTTGGTGGAGTGCATAAGTACGACTCGGACAAAACTATGAAGTGGGTGATGTTCAGCATAGAGCTAGGCCCTATGTCGAACACCCGGAGACCGTAGTGGCTCAAGACTTCCCGGAAAAAAGAGTGACCCGGAGGACGGAATCCCCGGGTCACATGCTCGGTAAAACAAATTACCTCATTCCCGATAGGAGTGGGGCGGGTCTCATCGCCAGGAGCCCTCCAGTGTATTTCCTTTTGAGAAGGAAGGATTCCTAACTCGGCCATCCCATCTAGCTTGGCCTTTGTCGTTGAAGATCGACCCCAGTTGGCAGAAGTGGTTTGAGAGGCCTTTGCAGAAGCCGGGTGTCTTCCTTGCCTTTTAGGAGCCATGGAGTTGACCTGCAAGGGACAGGAAATGTATGAGGTTCGGAACATCAAATCATTCGAGTTTGGAGACATCAGGGCGCTGAAGGCTAAAGTGAAACCCGGATAATGCACTACGATGTTAAGTGCGGAAGATTTTCCGGGTGTCAGACGAGGCTGAGTAAACTGTTAATAACTTACGCGTTGGGGTGAATTGGGTGAACATGGATGGTTGCCCATACCTTTATTATGGAGGGACTAGCTGGAAAAAGAGGATTTTCCGGGTGTTAATGCGACAGGCGGAAAGAACAAGGTGGAATGGATCTAGATCGAAAAGCTCGCAAGCAATCTTATGCAAAGTTGGATGGCCAATAAATGCGCGGGGATGAGCTGCGACTACGCATCAGGTGATTAAAGGAATTAAGGTCTACCGAAGCGGTTCAATTTGGTGATATCAGAAAATTAGTTTACGGGTTGACCCAGATCCAATCTTGGTCAGATTGAAAAGGCTGCGAGTTTCAATTGAATGGTTGAAGAAAGGCGTACCAAAGGAGTTGAGGTCCGAAGCGAGGGTGGTGCGTGGCGCGGCTTGAGTGTCGCGTCACGGCCCTCGATGAGGAAGAGCGGGTGTGACAACGGTGTTTGATGGCGGCGTTGGGAAGCTCGGGGGCGATTGCGGCCGGAGGTGGCCTTATCTTTCGTAGCGTGCGCGAGCCTGGTGGCAGGGACTGCGAGGAAGCAAGGAGAGAAAGGATGTTAAGGCGAAGTGAAGGGCCTAGGGTTACTTTCGGTTAATATTTATAAGGAAGGTGGTGAGCCCGCCTGCGGCTGGAAAGCCGGAAGTTGCGGAGCAATGATTATCCGCACAGATTTGGTGTTACGGGTGTTTGGAACGAGGTGGAATATTCCGTTGACAGGGGGAACGCGATTCGTTCCGAGATATCAGGGATCCTTATCGAGAATAGGACCTTAATATCTTAGGATTCAAACTTGGAAAGGTCCGTTGAGCATTTGAGGAAGGATCGAGCTGTCGAATGACCGCTACGGAGCTGGGCCTAGTCATCTGTTAAAGTAACTTGGCCCGGTTCACGTAAGCTTGGGCGTTTCATATCTTCTTAGGGAATAGCGAGCACTTCAAGGATGAATCTGTGAAGCCCGCGCTATCCTGGGGACTACTGATGAGGGAATAGTAACCCGGTGTGCCAGCTCCCGGGTGTGACCCGGCCCAAACGACGGATGGACCGAATCCGGCTAAGGACGAAGAAACTCCTGGAAGGCCCAGGGCTTGTAAGGATCGTAACCCGGGTTGTGGGTTACGGTAAGAAAAGTTAGGGTTCGTATGTAGAGTTCGAGTAGGACTCGAGGAGCGTTTGGTAGGGCAAGCCCGGAGGGGTATGAGTACTATATAAACCAACCCCTGGGCTTCGCCTAAGAGAGATCCAAGTCATAGTTGTAACACCTGTTATCGAGTATCCAGTATAATCATATCGAGAGCCGGCGAGCTGTTTTCCGGTTCCTAGATTGCTTTCGCCATGTTCTCTCTCGAGCTAAACCCTCTCCCAAACACCTGTGTCGACTTGCCCCAAGATCAGTTACCCCAGGTAACATCTGCCGTGATTATCCCACGACACCAGGAAAAAGGGGGTCTGGGCAATAAAAATCTTAAGATCCAAAACATCAGTCTACTATGCAAGTGGTGGTGGAGGTTGGAGAGAGAGGAAGTGATGCAGTACACACCATTCCACCAAGGTCTACATCGACACCCAATGGTCCATGACAAGATCACGTGCAAAGGCGATACAAGATAAGGTGAACTCACTCCTCTCTCTCTATACATTTGATGACCTGGTGAATAGTGCGCTACATCATGCAAATGTGCTATCTGTGATCAGCTACACACTGCCAAGAGGGCCCCAAGAAGGTACCAAGGTTGACCAAGAAGATGCCCAAGAAGATCGCCAAGAGCAGCGAGAAGATGGACAAGAACAAGCTGCCAAGTCCTAGCTGGCGGTACTACTTCTGGGGCCAGTGGTACTACATCCAGCACGCACAAGGGAGGTACTACCTCTGACGCCAGCGGTACTACCGCCAAAAGTACCAGTACTAGTACCGCCAGGTCCAAAATGCTCACTGTATGCCCAGCGGTACTTCACCGGTACCGGCCTACTACTACCACTGCAAAGTCGACATAAATCAAATATAAAAGTGCCAGCGGTGTCGTGTGTTGAAACACGGACACCGGGAGTGACCAACGTCCGGCTCCCTTATTTGTTCGGCAAGTGAGCGAGTAGTCTCCTGTCGGCTTGGGGACTCTCGCGGTGGCAAGCAAAACAGGGGGGAGGGCTCCTCCCCCGAGCTCAGAGACACAGGTTTTACCCGGGTTCAGGCCATCGAAATATGGAACCCTACATCCTGCATGTCTACTATGAAATTATATGTCTGGTGTGTGTACCATCCTCTTCTACTCTCATCTTGCTACCTATTTATCCTTCTCGCACCAGTAGGTCCCCCCGCGCGCTCGACACTTGGCAGAGTCCAGGCCACCTGTGTTGTGAGGTGGCAGGAGTGGGTGTGGGCGACACCTGGCACACGGGGCCACTGCATGTCTCTCGATCCCTGTTGTGAGGGACACACGGGAGGCCCCTTCCCGACCGCCCATGGGTTGAAGTTCTTCTTCACGAAGTAGGCCCCTCAAGCCACACCAGGGAGCCCACTGTCCTGGCAGCAGGTGGATTCTTCTCTTGTAAGGCACCGAGTGAGCCTACGCGTCACGCATTCGCGGCACCCCTGTTGGGCAGGGTGTCGACAAGCGCTACTACCTCCAGCCCTAACTGTACTATCGCTACCATCAGGTTGGCGGTACTACCTCTGGCCCCAGCGGTACTACTTCTTCCTGCGAGCAAAAAACGGGAATATTCCCGTGTAACTCCCATCGACCTACCCCTTCGTGGAGGAGACTATAAATAGGACCCTAGAGCCTTAGCTAGGGTTAGAGATGAATTGATATTGGAGCGTTTGCTCCCACCTATGTTCCTGTTGTGAGGCTACTCCTTATATGTGTATCTAGGAACGAATCAAGGCTACTCAATCTACTCTTGTATTTGGATCGAATCAAGGTTACTCCAGAATAGCCATCCTTTCCCCTTGGGAACCAGTCGGTGTTCTCCCAATCTTCCTTGACTGACCCTCGAGGATCTATTGGTGCGGTGGATAACCATCGGGTTGAATTGGTTCCAATCAAGGTGAGTTCGAGTGGATTGTTTGCCGAGGCGGCCGTGGGTTTAGTTACCGGTTTTTGAATCCTCTAGTTTGCACTAGTTACCGGTTACCCCCTTGTTACCCCCTTTGAACTCCCCTCGTGTTCTTCCATCTTCCCTTCGTTTTCTTCGTGTTTTTGGTAAATTCGTGAGATCAGGCCACCCTAGAGGGTAACCCACTCCATCATCTGGTATCAACAACCTCGTTGCCATGAATTTGACCCCCCACAACCCCCTTTTCCACCAAAATTTTTCTCTCCCACCCCTAAATTCGAAAATTCCACCAAAAATAGCCTCAAAGGGGATTTTGACCAATCTGTCGGTTTGTTGGGTTTTTAGTAGGTTTAATCCGTGGATTTGCTGCTTAAGACCATTTTCCACTCTTCTATTAAGCCACTTTTCCCCAATTTGTCCATCTATTTGCAAGATCTGAGCAAGAATTTTTGGAGTTCTTCGCGTTCTTCACGCCCAAGAAAAAATTTCTGGTTTCAATTTCTAGAAAGATTGTGGAAGTAGTTTTTATTTGTCGTTGCTAGTCCAATTTAAGTGATTCAAAGTGCGCTCTGAAGCCCTCAACAATATCTACAACACTACATCAACGGATCATCACGACATCGACAACCACCGGCCGCAAGTCCACGATCATCCATTGAGTAGGTATAACTTGCTTCCGCTTGAACTAACCCCACTTTTTGTGGACCTTGCCCATTCGGACTAGCTCTTTTATATTGCTTGGCATTGCACTAGTGGCACCGAGAGTGCATGTTTGGCACTTATGAGAGCGTAGTTTCGAGTAGGCATTGACATTTTGGAATCATCAAAAAGCAAAAGATAAAAAAAAGATCGATGCCAATTGCTATCCATTGTAGGAACATGTAGCTTCGCATCGCAAAAGAGAAAAGAGTGTCCAGTTGCCATGCCTTTTAAATTTTGCGATTTGAGCTAGCGGCTTCCTTGTAATTGTGTGGCATTGAGCTTAGTCTTTGATAGGAACATTTCCTTCCCGCTCATCCATTAGCCGCACTAACCCCATTATTCATTTGTGTGTGTGTGTGTTCCATTTGTTTCCACCCCTCGGAATTTGGTTCTTTTGCTAACATTTCATAATGGTTCATTTCTACTTGTAACAACAAAATTTTCATTGGATTTGGTTAATTTTTCCTCACCACTTTCCTAACCCATTTGATCTCCTCATAAAGTTTGTGTGTTGTCGCCTTTGGTTTTCCTCAATCTACTCGAATTTGGCTTGTGACGAACCATTCCAACCTTTAGCAATCACTACCAAATTCCGTGCGACCAGGGACATTTTGAGCGCGACGGATCGATAACATCGCGTGTTTCCGTCGCGGATGGCTGAAAATTAGATTTTCCTCTCGACGTTTTGGATACTTTGATCATGGGTCGGTCGATCTCGATGTTTTTCACATTTCACGTTGCGGATTTTCGTTCGCGGCCCAATAAGCCCAGTTGGAGGCGAGTTTCGTTCGATGAGAACGTCGCATATTAATCGAATGTATCCCTTTTTATTTCTGCCATTTATTTCTCCATATTGTGAAATCGAATTAACAAATGGGAATATGTTTTTGCATCGGCATTAGTCGAATGTAACCTTTTAATTTCTGTCACTTACATATGTCGATTTTTCTGTCATCTATTTCTCTATATTGTGAACTCAAATTATCTATATTAAGAAAAATAAACATA
Source organism: Alopecurus myosuroides (assembly GCA_028641055.1). Taxonomy (NCBI): domain Eukaryota; kingdom Viridiplantae; phylum Streptophyta; class Magnoliopsida; order Poales; family Poaceae; genus Alopecurus; species Alopecurus myosuroides. The sequence goes on along the minus strand of CM054058.1, from coordinate 34,912,012 downwards.
GAATTCATATTAATAGCAACCACCCAATATAACCACACACACACACACACACACACGCACGCGCACGCGCACGCGCACGCACGCACGCACGCACGCGCGCGCGCACACACACACACACACATATATAGAGAGAGAGAGAGAGAGACATCCTATTCAGCACCCTGGGTGCAGAGAACTTATTTTGCACCCACAATTTTATTGTATATTGCTTAGTCAAAATACTGTATTACATATGTAAATATTTACGTTCACGTTGATCCATAATACAAAAGTCGGCGTAAAAAAATTAAAAATTATGGTCCATGGCAACATAAAAGTGATAAAAATAGCATAAATATGTCTCTTTTGTCATATTTTTATAGACTTGCGTAAATAAAAAGTTTACGACATAGATATATTTTATTACATTCTACTTGACATAAGGAATATGACAAAAATTCCGTGACGTAAAAATCATGTACGGTTGCGGAGATAGAGGGAGGGTGTAGAATAACTATTCTATACCCTGGGTGCCAAATAGCGCGACCCTATTTTGACTATTATAGTTTTGAAGCACGACGAGAGAACTTTAGCTAGGACTAAAAGAACACTAGTAGGGGGCCAACAACTGATGGCACTAGATCCTCCCTTCCTTGGGCAATCACAGCTACGAGGAGAGCGATTAGAGTTTCCTGCTCTGCCAGGGCCAAATCGATCTTCAGTTTCCCAACCTTCGAGGTCAGTTCGAGTTTGCTGGCCATCATCTTCGACATATCATCCAACAACTTCCGCAACGCTGCGTTGGAAGCTTCGCCCTGCTGCGTCTGCTCCTTCCTGGCATCGACTGCCTTCTTGAGATTATCGTTGGCGAGCTTCATGGCCTTCTCAAGCTCAGCTTCTAGGAAGGTTACCCTCTCCGCCTGAGTGTCGAAGATGACCCTCTCCTCGACTTCAACTGCCATGTACATAGTTGCATGATAGGAAGTTGATGTTAATCTAAAAGGCAAAACAGATCTAAGAAATCACGACTTCAACGGATCTAAGAAAGATGAAATCACGAGGAATTCAGAAATGGATCAGAAGTGCGTGAACGAAAATGGAACCTACATTAGGGAAGTAGACCGCTTCGCCCGTGGAGCCATGGCCGCTTGGGGGAACGCTCGAGCAGCTACAACGTCAAAGTTTTTCTCTTGAGGGGAGGCGGCGAGGTAGATAGAGGATGAACTGAAGAGTGCATCTATTTATACACCGGGAGGGGAGTGGAACGGAGGAGCCGCATGCACGACGGAGCAAAAACTTGCCGCCGAAACTGTAGCGACACGTTTCACATTCACAATATCGCGTCGAAGTCAGCAACGCACGTGTGGCGTGCCATGGTTACGACGGTGAGTGGCAGAGTTGTTGTTTCCAGACTTGGGCCATGATGGCACTTTCTTGGGCCCTCTCCTGCCAGACCATTTTTATTGGGCCTTATAGCACTAGTTGCAACCCAAAATAAATAGGAAGAAATACTGAAACTTCAACAAACACATAAAATATCAAAATTTTGATTCTTTTGACACATTATCAACATCTTGGACACTTCGGCACTTCGGAAACTACATATCGACACTTCGGATATTACAAATCGAGACTTCAGACACTACGCATTTTCAACCAACACAGAAAACGTTAAAATTTTGATTCTTTTGACACGTTTTCAACATCTTCCATACTTTGGATATATACTACAAATTGACACTTCAGATACTATAAATCGACACTTTGGACACTACACATCATCCCAGAATGCGTCGTCAAGTTTTCCGTCATCGGAGTCCTGCATAAGGTTCTCCCATAATGCATCGTCCATCTCCTCATCCGACAACGAGACGATGATGGTGGAGGGGCCAGCATCCTCCCGGGATGTACGAGTTCGCATCTTCGTGTCCCTCTAAGCGTCGAGCTGCAACTGCGTCTGTACGAGATCTGGGTGATCATGGCGGAAACTCTCCATCGTGGCCTCGTTGTCCCGAAGGATGCGCAGCTGCACAAACGTGCGGCGGTTCTCCTGCTCCTTCTCGTGGGTCACAATCCTCAGATCCGGGGCGAGGAACTTGGCAACTTCCTTGCTCTCGATGTCCCGGAAGTTGAGCTCGGCGTAGACGGCCGAACCTCCACATCGCCATGTAGAATGCGCGAGCGGCGAGCTCGGGCGTGTCGAAGGTGCCCATCGACCACCGCACGCTGTTGTGTGTGATCTCCGAGGGCCAGCGCCCAGACGGCCGCGGATGCACAGCTCGGAAGCCGGTGCTGCTTCTCACGCGCGACGTCATCGATTGGGTGGATGCGGCGGCGGCGTGCAGTAATCAGCGTCGAGAATGAGGGCGGTGGTCGCGGGGGCTATGGCGACGCCGTAGAAGGTAGGTTGTGTGGTGCGGTAGCAGGTAGGAGGGGCACCGTGGCTCCGTGCTCAGTCATTTTTATGCGATAGCGATGAGGTCGAGAAGTTCAGTGACCGTTGGCTTGCCAGGCTTTTGTTGAGTTCTTCAGTGATGAGTTGCATGATCTACCAACAGAGGGATTTGATCTAAACTCTGAGGTTTTAGAACCTATTAGCGATTTAATCATTAGTCGGGTTTTAACACGAGGGATCTACCCGCGATAATATACCTTACAATTTCACAAAACAAACTAAACCTTGCAAGTCCAGGAAATAAACTAAACCTTAACAATTCTAGGAAACAAATGAAATTAAACTCCAGCCATACAAAATAAAAAGTTCATAGGCCTAGCTCAGCAGCAGCCTAGTCTCTTCATCCCCAAGGACTATCCTTTGTTCCAATTCTATACCACCTGCATCTCAATGACCACCTCCAACCTGGGGTCACCGGTCTCCCTCACAATGATCAGAACAGGTTGCCGGTTATGAAAATAAATGCCTTGGACTAAAACCATCCACACTAGCCTGTCGAGGTCAATGCGGCCGTCGGTTTCCTTGTTGTAAGTAATGGTGGTGACATGCCATGCTGCTCCAAGTCGTAGGCCAACCATGCCATGATTGCCCAGGCCAGCGTGTTCCCCTATCAATTTTGGTAGTTCCTAAGCATGAAAGATAACATACCATATTAGCAGACCTTCTCATGGTTCGTGTAAACTAACTTGCAAAAAGAGCAAGGCGTCTTATAGGTACATACCATATTATAGTGCTGCAAGCTTGTGACCGTGAAACGAGTCACAAAAGGAAGCCCAACATAGGGTCCTATGGGTAGAAGCCGAGCGAGGCGCTTCTTCTCTTGATTCTCGAGATTGGCTCTTTGGGCATATATGATGTTGAAATCATCATGCCACTCATCAGCAGAATTGTCAGAATCCTCATCATGGACCTCATCATCAGAATTTCTAGAATCCTCATCCTACATCTCAACATCAGAATTGCTATCATCGCTGCAAATTGAGTCATCTTCGCTTGAAATTGAGTCATCTTCGCTAGAAAGCGAGTCATCTTGGCGTCGCCCATAATGACAACATAGATAGTGGGCCTTGGTACCATGGAAAACACTAGGATGTCTCCCACGGAGATCTTATTCTCCTCGATGAAAATATCCCATTGCGTCCCATGCAAATGGGTCTTGCTCTGTTCTTTTGACAGACGAAAGGTGTACTTCCTGCCATGGGAAATAAACAACACACGCTCGCCTAGTAAGGGCTTGTTTGGTAGCCCGGGTGGGCTATCTCACCTCATACAAGCTGAGCCCACCCGTGCTGACCATATACATGTGTAGTTTTATCATTGTGTTTGGTAGGTAGTGTGAAATGAGCTCAGCTTAGTAGAGAGCCTGTTAGGTAGGTTGCTTAACTATAGCCAGGCCCTACAAAAATAAATAGCAATTGGGTACTGAAAACAAAATAAAAAAGCAATCGGGTACCTACAAAACGAAAAGAAAAAAAGCAATCGGGTCCCTCACATTCTCTCCTCAAGCTCCGGCGTTGCTGCCGACGGTTTGGGGCTGCGGTGATGGGTGCCATCTGCGGCGCGGTGATAGGCGGTGTCGGGGCCGTGGTGATGAGTGTCCTTGGGGGCGCGGTGATGGCCATAGGCGCTGCGACGCGGAGCTCCGCGCTCTGGATGCCGTTTGGCGACGGACGGTGTTCGGTAGAAGGTAGGAGGACAAAGTCGGGTTTGGAGGAGCTCAAGAAAGGGAGGAAGAGGAGGAAGCTGGAAGGAATGGGAGGGAAAGAGCGATGGCGGTCAGGGTCTGGGGGTTGGCGCATGGTCGCTTGCTCGGTCGAACCCAACCTTGTTGAGGAGCGAAGCTCGATTGTGGCTTCTCTCCTCAGCCTGGCTGAGGAGCCTTTTCTAGGTGAGACACGCGAAAGTGGGGCGAGTGGAGATTTTTTGAGCCCAACCGGGCTACCAAACATGCCCTAACTTGTTGAATGATATCCGAGCAGTGCACAGTACAATCTGTGCATCAGAAATAAAAAGAAACATGAAAATTAGATATTGTAATAAAAACACAAAACATAATATAAGTGTATGAAGAAGAATTGTTTTCTTACAATTGACTTAAGGCGACACTCTTGTAAACACCAAACTTGAATGCAGAAGGTTCAACATTTGGGCAATTATTCTTGCATACAGGGCATGGAATACCCTGTTAATCATGCAAAGAAGAAGCAGAAATTACAAAATATGCATATTAGCAAATTGGTTCTAAAAAGAAAGAATTATTTAATGATCAGGGAATGTAATGAATTGATACTATCTTAAACACTACAATAAAAAGATGTGTGCATCGATCGATGCAGAAGCTGGGGTTATTCCCCATTTCTAAAAAAATGTAAAATTGGGGCCGAACTACGAACAACTAGCAATGCCTCATAATAAAAGCACAACCATGTTTATCCAAGAATTAATTCTACACTACCAAGAGCAATGCACAATGAATGTGCTTGTACACTGCACAAGATAGTATGGAACACTCCTTGCAATGATATGGTGACACATTTTAATCATCGGCTTAAAGGGATCATACACATTCAAAACAACATCTATAGTCACAGCTTTATACTCATTGGCCTCAAGGAACATAGACACACAACTAGCAGAGCCAACTTTGCTACACCAGGCGGGCCAACAAAAGCAAATACATGGCACATCTATTTGTGTCTAGTTCTTACTTTTGCTGGCCGTCTGGTGGAGACAGTGAGGCATCATCCAAATACAAATGTGTCAAAGTCATCATCATTGACCAAATCAGCTCATAAATTGTGCATGTGATAACAAGCCTCATAAACACATAGGTGATCATGCACTAAAGGGCATCCCTAGAATTCATTGTAACATGCAATCAGAATAAACACATATGGAACAATGAAAAAAAAAGTGTAATACAAGCCTCATAAACACATTGCCAACACTTGAAAAAAGAATGACCACAATACCAGAAAGTAATATAAGACATGACACTGTATCACTGCCACGTATTGCAGCCAATCTCTTTGCATTTATCATGGTATTGTTAAGATCATCGGCATATAACAAGAAGCACATTCAAAATGTTAATAAATTATGAAACACAACGGGCAGAGCCAACTTTGCCGCACCAGGTAGTAATACAGTCCTCATAAACACATTGCCAACACTCGCAAAAAGATCCGCTACAATACCAAATAGTACTACAAGTAGTGGCCTTGTATCACTGCCCAGTATTGTAGCTAATCTCTTTGCATTTATCATGGCATAGTTAAAATCATCGGCATACAACAAGGAGCACATTCAATGCAAATAAAAGTGGAACAATGGAAACAAATGTAATACGAGCCTCATATATCATTGCCATGCAAACCAAGGCAAGAAAAAGGGCTTATAATAGCATGTACAAATACAAATACTCAAATTGTATACACTACAAGGTATTATAGACACTTTATTTGCCTTTACCATGGCCCAGTTTAAATCATTGGCATATAACAAGGAGGATATTCAAGGAAAAGAAAAGTGGAACAAGGGAAACAAATGTAATACGAGCCTCATATATCATTTCCATGCAAACCAAGGACAAAAAGAGTGCTTACAAATAACATGTACAAATACAAATACTCAAATTGTATACACTACAATGTATTATAGACACTCTATGTGCCTTTACCATGGCCTAGTTTAAATCATCGGAATATAACTAGGAGGACATTCATCATGTTGCTAAATTAAGATACACCAAAGAAAAACAGGTGGAACAATGGAAAATGCAAAGAAAAAATGAATCTAGCCTCAAAATTTCTAAGTACAACAAGTAGAGTCACCCCTAGCACCTGGCCTCGGTAAATCATTAGCCAAAGTGTTCATCATTGGCCAAAATTGAACTAACCTTACAAAAATACCAAATCTAAGCCGTGAACCCAAAAAAACCCAAATCTAAGCCTGATCTAACTGAAGCACCCAAATTGGGTACGGAATTAAACCATAACCTATCTAAATCATGGTGGAAATAGATGAACTAAGCGTGTCGGATATCACAAACTTAAGCCATAGAACAAAACCACATCTAAGGGAGAAAAAATGAAGCAGAGACGTAGAATGAACGATAAAAACATGTAGATATACCGTGCATGTTGTGCTACACAGAAAAATCGAGCTCAATCTACAGATCTACGTTACATACAAGGGATACGAGGGTTAGATATCATCTTACCGCCATTGCCAAAGCCCTGGAAGAGGACGAGAAAACGCACGCGGTGATCTTGAAAAGAGCCGATGAAGATCCTTCCTGCCCAGGAAGGAAGAGGATGCCTGGCCTTCGTCTCCCGCCGAAGATGGTCGCCGCGGTGCTCTCGATGTCCCCGCGGAAGAAAACCCGCCGACAAAGAGAGGGGAAGCTCATGAAGGTGGTGAGAGAGAGCGAGTGATATGACTAGAAGAGAGAGAGGGGGCGGTGAGGGCAATAAAAGGCGCGCCTTCCTGAAGGGGTTAACGATGCGTCTCTCGCGCAATAAAGGGTCGGCCTGGCGCCACTTACCGAAAACATTTCACAAAAGAGAAGAAAAATAATTTGAAATGGAAAGAAAAAAAATTAATACAGAATAATAATTACTTAACTACAAAGTACTCCATCCGTTTGATCTGACAGAAAAAAAAATTCTCGAATTTTTTGAAAGATAAAATGCATACTCAATTTTTTGAAAACCAAGCTTATCTGGATTATGTTGATTATTTAGTGATGTTGTGTCATTTTTTTATAAATTATTATCTACTTGCTTGGATGTGTTAGGGTGGACCCTAGGAAGTCCAAAGACAATGGTTTGACACAACTCTTCACAACATTCCCTCAAGTTTCTCCGTTCCGGGAGTTTTGGGCTAGTAGTGCTTGTAAATTCAAGAGATAAACACAGAGAGAGAAAAGTCGGGCTCTAAGTAGTCCTAGAACCCACCAGAGAGAATCCGACGCCAGTGAAGCCCTAACACAGAGAGTGAGGGAATATTATGCCACCATGTGTTGTGGTGGCATTCAGATGCTTCAAAGAAACCCTAGCCCCGTTGGGGGAAAAGCGGAACTGCTGTTCTGGCTCCTCTACGCGAGTCAAAAGGGGGTAACAACGTGGAACCAATTGCTTGGTTGTGTTATTTTAGGCCCAAAGAAACCCAATAAAATGTTAGGGCCCACCTCTTGTCAAAATTCCCCCCGTTCCGTCATATTCGGGAGTTTCGGGCTCCAAGTAGTCCTGGAACCCGCTAGAGAGAATCTGACGCCGGTGAAACTCCAACAGAGAGAGCGAGGGAATCTTAGGCATACAAGACCAATGCCAAACTATAACACACATGGTATGGAATACCATGGGATTTGGTCGCATTCAGACGATCTGGAGCACCCTCTCTGGAGAAACCATAGCCCCGCTGAGGAAAAAGAAGCAACTACCGTTCTGGCCCCTCTACGTGAGCCGGAAAGGGTTAGCAAAGTGGAACCAATTTTTTGGTTGTGTTAGGTTAGGCCCAAGAAACACCCAATACAATGTTAGGGCCCATCTCTTGGCAAGATTCCCCCAGTTCCGTCAGATCCGGGAGTTTCAGGCTCTAAGTAGTTCTGGAACCCGCTAGAGAGAATCCGACGCCGTTGAAGGCCTAACACAGAGAGCGACGGAATATTGGGCATACAAGACCCATGAAACACTCTAACACACATTTTAGGGCATACCATGTGTTGTGGTGTCATTCAGATGCTCTGGAGCCCCTCTCCTAAGAAACCCTAGCCCCGCTAGGGGAAAAGGTTGAACTGCCGTTCTGGCCCCTCTATGTGAGCCCGAAGGGGGTGGCAAAGTGGAACCAATTTCTTAGTTGTGTTAGATTAGGCCCAAGGAACAGCCAAGACAATGTTAGGGCCCACCTCTTGGCAATATTCCCCCCGTTCCATCAGATACGGGAGCTTCGGGCTGTAAGTAGTCCTAGAACCCGCCAGAGAGAATCTGACGCCGGTGAAGCCCTAAAATAGAGAGAGAGAGAGAGTGAATCTTGGGCATCCAAAACCCATGAAACACTATAACACATATGGTATGTCATACCATGGTATTTGGTGGCATTCACACAATCCGGAGCCCCCTCTCTGGAGAAACCATAGCCCCGTTGGGAAAAAATACCTAACTACCGTTCTAGCCCCTCTACGTGAGCCGGAAGGGGGTAGAAAAGTGAAACCAATTGCTTGGTTGTGTTAGGTAAGTCCCAAGGAACACCCAAGAAAATGGTAGGTCCCACCTCTTGGCAAGATTACTCCAGTTCCGTCAGATCCGGGAGTTTCGGGCTCTAATTAGTCCTGGAACCCGCCAGACAGAATCCGACGCCGGTGAAGCCCTAACATAGAGAGAAAGGGAATCATGGAAATAAAATACCCATGACACACTCTAACACACATGGTATGGAATACCATGTGTTTTGGTTGCATTCAGATGCTCCAGAGCCCCTCTTGGGAGAAACCCTAGCCCCACTGGGGGAAAAGGCGGAACTGCCGTTCTGGGCCCTCTAAGTGAGCCGGAAGGGGGTAGCAAAGTGGAACCAATTGATTGGTTGTGTTAGGTTAGGCCCAAGTAACACCCAATACAATGGTAGGTCCCACCTCTGGCAAGATTCCACCCTAACTGTCAGATGTGGGAGTTTTGGGCTCTAAGTAGTCCTACAACCCGCTTGAGAGAATTCGACGCCGGTGAATCCCTAACACAAAGACCGAGGGAATATTGGTCATCCAAGACCCATGACACACTATAACACACATTTTATGGCATACCATGGGATTTTGTGGCATTCGGACGCTCTGAAGCCCCCTTTCCGGAGAAACCATAGCCCCGTTGGGGAAAAAGACAGATTTACCGTTCTTGCCCCTCTACGTGAGCCGGAAGGGGGTAGAAAAGTGGAACCAACTGCTTGGTTGTGTTAGGTTAGGGCCAAGGAATACCCAATACAATGTTAGGGCCGACCACTTGGCAAGATTCCCCCAGTTCTGTCAGATCCTGGAGTTTCGGGCTCTGAGTAGTCTTGGAACCCGCAAGAGAGAATCCGACGCTGGTGAAGCCATAACACAATGAGAGAGGTAATATTGGGCATAAAAGACCCATGACACACTCTAAGTCACATTTTATGACATACTATGGGATTTTGTGGTATTCAGACGATCCGGAGCCCCCTCTCCGGAGAAACCTTAGCCCCGGTGGGGGGAAAACGGAACTGTCATTGTCTCCCCTCTGTGTGAGCCGAAAAGGGGTAGAAAAGTGGAAGAAATTTCTTGTCTATGTTAGGTTAGGCCCAAGGAACACCCAAGACAATGGTAGGGCCCACCTCTTAGCAAGATTCCCCCAATTTCCTGAGATCCGGGAGTTTCGGGCTCTAAGTAGTCTTGGAACCAGCTAGAGAGAATCCGACGCCGATGAAGCCCTAACACATAGAGCGAGGGAATCTTGGGCATCCAAGACCTATGCCACACTATAACACACATGGTATAAAAAACCATGTGTTGAGGTGGCATTCAGATGCTCCGGAGCCCCTCTTCGGAGAAATCCTATCCCCGCTAGTGAAATAGACGGAACTACCGTTCTAGCCCCTCTACGTGAGCCCGAAGGGGGTAGCAAAGTGGAACCAGTTGCTTGGTTGTGTTAGTTTAGACCAAAGGAACACCCAAGACAATGGTAGGGACCACCTCTTGGCAATATTTCCCCCGTTCCGTCAGATCCGGGAGTTTCGGGCTCTAAGTAGTCCTGGAATCCGTCAGAGAGAATCCGACGCCGGTGAAGCCCTAACACAGATAGCGAGGGAATTTTGGAAATACAAGTCCCATTACACACTCTAACACACATGGTATGGAATACCCAGTGTTGTGGTGGAATTCAGACGCTCCGGAGTCCCTCTCTGGAGAAACCCTAGACTCGCTAGGGAAAAGGCAAAACTGTCGTTCTGCCCCCTCTACGTGAGTCGGAAGGGGTAGCAAAGTGGAATAAATTGCTTGGTTGTGCTAGTTTCGTCCCAAGGAACACCCCAGAAAATGGTAGGGACCAACTCTTGTCAAGATTCCCCCAGTTCCGTCAGATCCGGGAGTTTCGGGCTCTATGTAGTCCTAGAACCTGCCATGGAGAATCTGACGCCGGTGAAGCCCTAACATAGAAAGCGAGGAAATCTTGGGCATACAAGACCCATGCAACACTATAACACACATGGTATGGCATATTTCATGGCATTCAGACAATCCTGAGCCCTCTCTCCAGAGAAACCATAGCCCCGCTGGGGAAAAAGACGGAAGGGGGTAGAAAAGTGGAAACTATTGCTTGGTTGTGTTAGATTAGGCCCAAGGAACACCCAAGACAATAGTAGGGCCCACCTCTTGGCAATATTCCCCCAGTTCCTTCAGATTCGGAAGTTTCGAGCTCTAAGTAGTCCTCGAACCCGCCCGAGAGAATCCGACGCCGGTAAAACCCTAACACAGAGAGCGAGGGAATATTGGGCATCCAAGACCCATGCCACACTCTAACACACAGGGTATGGCATACCATGGGATTTTGTGGCATTCAGACAATCCGGAGCGCTCTCACCGGAGAAACCATAGCCCCGCTGGGGAAAAAGACGAAACTGCCGTTCTGGCCCCTCTACGTGAGCCTGAAGGGGGTAGCAAAGTGGAACCAATTTCTTCGTTGTGTTAGGTTTGGAACAATGAACACCCAAGACAATGTTAGGGCCCTCCTCATGGAAAAATTCCCCCAGTTCCGTCAAATACGGGAGTTTCGGGCTCTAAATAGTCCTGAAACCCGCCAAAGAGAATCTGATGCCGGTGAAGCCCTAACACACACACACACACACACAGAGAGAGAGGGAATCTTGGGCATAAAAGACCCATGACACACTCTAACACACATGGTATGGCATAACATGGGATTTTGTCGCATTCAGACGATCCGGAGCTCCCTCTCCGGAGAAACCATAGCCCCGCCGGGGAAAAAGACGGAATGCTGTTATGGCTCCTGTACGTGAGCCGGAAGGGGTAGAAATGTGGAACAAATTGCTTGGTTGTGTTAGATTAGACCCAAGGAACACCAAATACAATGGTAGGGCCCACCTTTTAGCAAGATTCCCCTAGTTTCGTGAGATTCGGGAGTTTTGGGCTCTAAGTAGTACTGGAACCCGCTAGAGAGAATCCGACGCTGGTGAAGCCCTAACACATAGAGCGAGGGAATATTGGGAATCCAAGAACCATGCCACACTCTGATATTTTGGCAAACCAGAATAAATGGCGATCTGGGGAAATTGCATTATGCCATGATACTTTGGAAAACCGAGATAAACGACGATCTGGGGGAATTGCATGATGCCATGACACTTTGGCGAACCGAAATAAACGACGATCAAGAAATATTGCATGATGCCATGATACTTTGGGAAGTCAAGATGACCGACAAAGCCATAATATTTGGTGATGAATTCTCACCCGGAAATATCCATGCCAACATACAAGGTTAGTCAAAGCATACACATAGCAGATATTTGACCTTACCAACAGTTCTACCAGTAGATAAAATTACTCTGCTGATATGTGCATTTTATATCATCATTTATACCCTCCATATAGGCATTATTGGGATGTTTTATCAACGTTATGTCATTGTTTTGCATGTTTTAGATGATTTTATGGGACTTTCCTACAAAGTCCCTATTTTTGGTATTTAATTTCTGGGTGTCAGAAAACACATGTTTTCATGTTTTTGATGTTTCAGGAGCTACATGTATCCAAATTGCGAAAGGAAAGAAACCCTGTCAGTTTTTCTTCGGGAGAAAGGCCGTGGGCACAAGACACAAAGGAGGAGGGCCAGGAGGCCCAAAAGGGGGTAGCCCACGCGGCCAGATTCCCTGGCCGCGTGTGGGGCCCCCAAATGGGCCCACATCACCTCCTCCCCGAGGTCTTTTTGCTGACGATTCCGTCTTCCCCAAAAACGAACACCCTAATTTTCCTGAGACGAGACGGAGCCGCCAGGGCGGCGAAACTCTCGAAACTCTCCGTGGGGGAGACAGATCCTGCTGCTCCGGAGCTCCGGAGAAGGGGGAAATCATCCCCATCTTCATCCCCATCTCCTCCTTGGCGTGGGAGGAGGCATCTCCATCACCATCCTCACCAGCACGTGCATCTCCACCATCACCATCACCGTGATCCACTCCGTTCCCCTCATAGTTTGATCATTGCTACACCCTAGATACGTGTTATTGTACTCCGTTGCATGTTTGGGATTGAGTACTTGTCATTATTTGGTGGTGGATCCATTGTTTCAGATTGTGTTGTACCACATATGTCACCATACATGATCATGTTTGCACGTTGTGAGTAGTTCCCGCATGTTCCTGAGGGCATAGGATGAATTGGCAATGATTTGTTACATAAGATGAGTTGTTATTTGGTCTAGTATTTATCTTTTATGTGATTCTATGATGGTGTTGTAGGAACGTCGACTGTACAACACTTCACCTACATGGGCTCATAGGAGAACACCGTAGTGTAGTGACGTGATGATGTCTTTAGGTGACAGGAACTTGAGACAGAGTCGTTGAATTGCATTATGAGGGTACTTGTATCGGGGACCTTAGAGCATAAGGCTATGGTGGGACATCATGTCTTAATAATTCTCGTGCTGTCATTTAATTGGCCACGTGATCCATCATAAGGGGTGATAGTTTATTTATTTAGCTATTCCTATTTGTGGCTCCGTCCGAAGAAGATTAAAACTAGACAAGATATACAAACATGTTATGCAATGAATCACTATGCCAGCTAAATCCGTGCAGCCCTCGGGAACGTTTTCCACATATAAGACACAAACACACACTTGAGCTTGTCCTCTTGCGCATTAGAGGATTGGGCTTTGTCTCTCATTGAGACCTACTACTTGCTGCAATTTACTTTCCGCATTTTACTTTACTTGCACTACACAATTAAAACACAAAAACACCTGTTGCTTTTATTATTCCTTTGCTATTCTACTTACCAGTTCCTTCTGCTCCTCGTGGGTTCGACAACCTTTCTAATTCGAAAAGTACTACAATTGATCTCCTGCACTTGGGAGCCATCAAGACACTTTTCTGGCGCCGTTGCCGGGGAGCGTAGCGCTATTGGTAAGAAGTTTGGTAAGGAAACTTGAAAGCTGAATTTTACTTGCTGTTGCATCCTGTTATTATTATGGCTTTTATGAGAGATGCTTCGCTGAAACTTGCTTTATATGAGAGTGCTTATGCTATTAAACCTAAAGTTGTTGAAAAAGCACCTCATGATGATGGTTATATTATTCCCCTTGAATTTGTTAAAGCTGTTAGGAATGAGTATTTTGCAGGGGATGGAACAAAGGCTGCAAGTGATCACATACGGGCTATTGAGGATATATGTGGGCTAATTAGGCTCAAGGCTATTTCTGAGGAGGAGGTAAAATGCAAGTTATTGTACCAGTCCTTAACTGGTGATGCTCGAAAATGGTATATGTCCCTGGATGAAGAAATTACACATAATTGGGATACTTTTATGAAGGTTTTCTTTCTTAAATATTTTACTCCTAAAGAGGCTTATGAGAACCGTTGCTTTATATTTAATTTTTGGCCACACCTTGGAGAGAGTATTACTCAAGCTTGGGGGAGGCTTAAGGACCTCCTTCGTAAGAATCCTTGTCATGATCTCACAAATAAACTTATATTGATAAACTTTTATGTGAGACTACCTGATAGGCTAAAGCAATATTTGGATGGTTCATCTGGTGGAAGCTTTACAAATAATACTGCAGAAGAAGCTTGGAATTTATTGGAAATTATTTCGAAGAACTCTGAATATTGGGACCTAGACAAAGGTAATGAAGCTTATTTTGATTATGGATATTCATGTGTAGAAAGTTTCTCTAGTTCTATTTTGTTCAAGAATGTTATTAAAGATTTTGGTCTTGATCCATATGTTGCAATTGAAATAGCTAAGAAATTTGCTGAGCACATTCGAATTCCTAAAAGTGGCTTTGATTATTATGTTGAACCTGTTAAATCTTCTATTGTTGTCCCTAAATTTATTAAAGAAACACCAGTGTCATCTGTAGTAATAGAAGAATATATTGAACCACCTCCCTATCCTGAAAAAGTTAAAGAGAATTTGCTTATTGCTGTTGCTGACAAAAGTAGAAAGAGATGTTCTCAACCTAAAGAACAGGTGGAAGTCAAGAACCAAGTCTCTATTATTAAGCAATTAAATGAAGAAGATCATGTTGATGTTTATTTATGTGAAGATGCTACCAAAGTTATTAAAGGGAATTCATCCAAAGTTGGTAAGCCAATTATATCATGCTCTATTGGGACTTCTTGTTATCATGGTTTATGTGATATTGGAGCAAGCATTAGTGTCATTCCATATTCTCTCTATCAAGAAATTAAGCCTGATATTGATCCTATCACCATGGAAGAAACAGGTATGACCATTCAGCTTGCTAATAAAGATTATATTAGTCCCTTTGGAATTGTTAGAGATGTTGAAGTATTGGTAGGGAAAATAAAATATCCTACTGATTTTATTGTGCTTGGTTGTCCACAAGATTCTTTCTGTCCTATTATATTTGGTAGACCTTTCTTACATACTGTTGGTGCTGAAATTGATTTGCCTAGAGAAAGGGTGTTTATTGAATGTGCTGGAGAGAAACTTGAATTTAATTTTTCTAAATTTGCTGATAAACCTGCTAAGAAAGAACCAAAATCTAAAGATATAATTGAAACTCTTGCTCATATAGCTGTAGCTTCATCAGACGTGGTGGAACGTTATATGCTTAATCAGGAAGAGCCATTTAATGATGCAGAAAAAGAAGCTTTAGAACAAATATTATGGCAGCAACCTCCACAATTACAATTGCATATCCCACCTGATAATCTAGGAGTACTCCCACCTCCTAAAGGAGATCCTAGTTTTGAATTAAAGCCTTTGCCTGAAAATCTGAAATATGCATACTTGGATAAGAAAAATATATATCCTGTTATTATTAGTGCTAACCTTTCAGCTGAGGAAGAAGAGAAATTACTTGATGTGCTTAAAGCCCACCGTAAGGCTATTGGTTATTCTCTTGATGATCTTAAGGGCATAAGTCCAGCTCTATGTATGCATAAAATTAATTTGGAAGAAGATGCTAAACCTGTTGTTGATTTCCAACGCCGTCTACATCCAAAAATGAAGGAAGTGGTAAGAAAGGAGGTAATTCGACTCATAGAGGCTGGTATTATTTATCCTATAGCTGATAGTAAATGGGTTAGTCATGTTCATTGTGTTCCTAAGAAAGGTGGAATTACTGTGGTTCCTAATAAAGATGATGAACTTGTTGCTCAACGTACTGTTGTTGGTTATAGAATGTGCATTGATTATAGAAAATTAAATAAAGCAACTCGTAAGGACCATTATCCATTGCCCTTTATTGATCAAATGCTAGAGAGATTATCTAAACATTCTCACTTTTGTTATTTAGATGGGTATTCAGGCTTCTCTCAAATTCCAGTTCATAGTGATGATCAGGAAAAGACCACTTTTACTTGCCCATATGGTACATTTGCTTATAGGAGAATGCCTTTTGGTTTATGTAATGCGCCTGCTACTTTTCAGAGATGCATGAATGCTATATTTGCTGATTATATTGAAAAGATAGTGGAAGTCTTTATGGATGATTTTTCGGTGTATGGTACTTCTTTCGATAATTGCTTGTTCAACCTTAACAAAGTTTTGCAGCGTTGTGAAGACCAACACCTTGTTCTTAATTGGGAGAAGTGTCACTTTATGGTAACAGAGGGAATTGTTCTTGGGCATCGTATTTCTGGAAGAGGAATAGAAGTTGACCCAGCAAAAATTGAAGCTATTGAGAAATTACCATATCCAAGAGACATCAAAGGTATAAGAAGTTTTCTCGGTCATGCAGGTTTTTATCGTAGGTTCATTAAAGATTTCTCTAAAATATCAAAGCCTCTAACCAATCTTTTGCAAAAGGATGTTCCGTTTTCTTTTAATGATGATTGCATAGAATCCTTTAATGTTTTAAAGAAAGCCTTAATAACTGCACCTATTATTCAACCTCCTGATTGGAACTTGCCCTTTGAAATTATGTGTGATGCTAGTGATTATGCAGTTGGAGCTGTTTTAGGCCAAAGGGTTGATAAGAAATTGAATGTTATTTACTATGCTAGTAAAACACTAGATGGTGCTCAAAGAAATTATGCTACAACTGAAAAAGAATTTTTAGCGGTAATATTTGCATGTGATAAATTTAGATCTTACATAATTGATTCAAAAGTCACTGTGCACTCTGATCATTCTGCTATTAAATATTTGATGAATAAGAAAGATGCTAAGCCTAGGCTAATAAGATGGGTACTTTTGTTGCAAGAATTTGATTTACACATAGTAGATAGGAAAGGAGAAGATAATCCCGTAGCTGATCATCTTTCTAGAATGGAAAATATACCTGATGATCCTATTCCTATTAATGATAGTTTTGCTAATGAACAACTTGCCCTTGTTAGTGTTTCTAGTGCTAAAGTTGCATCTCCTTGGTTTGCTAATTATGCAAATTTTATTGTTGGGAAAGTTATGCCACCACAATTTACTTACCAGCAAAGAAAGAAATTCTTTTATGACCTTAGACATTATTTTTGGGATGATCCATTCTTGTATAAGAAAAGTGTTGATGGCATTATTAGACGTTGTGTACCTGAGCATGAACAGCAGGCTATTATAAGAGATTGTCATGACAGTCCCTATGGAGGACATCATGCAGGAGATCGTACTGCAGCAAAGGTATTACAATGTGGTTTTTATTGGCCTACTCTATTCAAGGATTGTGCTGAATATATTAAAACTTGTGATAAATGTCAAAGAGTAGGAAACATTGGTAGAAGGAATGAAATGCCTATGAACTATACATTACCACTTGAACCATTTGATGTGTGGGGTTTTGACTTTATGGGACCATTTCCTGCATCTAGTACAAAACATACTCACATTTTGGTTGCTGTTGATTATGTTACAAAATGGGTAGAAGCAATTCCTACTAAGAGTGCAGACCATGCCACAGCCATGCAAATGCTTAAAGAAATTATTTTCCCTAGATTTGGTGTTCCTAGATTTTTAATTACTGATGGTGGATCTCATTTTATGCATGGTGTTCTTAGAAAAACATTGGCAAAATATAATGTTAATCATAGAATTGCATCACCCTATCATCCTCAAACTAGTGGACAAGTTGAATTAAGTAATAGGGAAATTAAACTTATTTTAGAGAAAACAGTAAACAGAGCTAGATCTGATTGGCCACTTAAAATTAATGATGCATTGTGGGCTTATAGAACTGCTTATAAAAATCCTATGGGTATGTCTCCTTATAAAATGGTTTATGGAAAAGCATGTCATTTACCCGTTGAATTAGAACATAAAGCTAGATGGGCTATTAAGAAATTAAATTTTGATTTAAAAACAGCGGGGGAGAAGAGATTGCTTGACCTAAATCTATTAGATGAATGGAGGAATGAAGCATATGAAAGTGCAAAATTGTTTAAAGAGAAAGTTAAAATTTGGCATGACAAGAAAATTAAAAGAAAGGAATTTAAAGTAGGTGATCAAGTCCTATTGTACAACTCTCGTTTTAAGTTTTCTGCAGGGAAATTAGCTTCAAAATGGCAGGGTCCATTGGTAGTACAGGAGGTATACCGTTCGGGGGCCATCCGTCTTCACGGTGATATGAAAGGTAAACCTCATGTGGTCAATGGACAACGCCTAAAACATTATATTGCAGGAAAGAGCTTCATAGGAACCATCGAGGAGATAAAGTTAATGACACCGGAGGAGGTAATTGTAAGGGATCCTGCAGTTTCAGAAACCCAAATTCAATAATTTACAATTATTGTGTTTGGAAGTTTCTCGGAATTGCGTGAAAACTTACGGAACTCATTTTTTATGGAAATTAACGTGTGGGACAAGAAAATTGGAAGGAATTGGACCTCGAGGGGGAAAAGAGGACCCCACACGCGGCCAGATTCCTTGGCCGCGTGGAGGTACCCCTTTTCCACCTCGGAGTCCCGTTCCGTCTCGTTTTCGACTCCGACGCTTCGTCTTACCCCAAAAACCGTCAATATATACCCCCTTTTGTCGATCTAATCCCGCACCGAGAGTTCTCGCACGATCTTTGTTTTGTCTATTCTGTCTGTCAGGTTTTCCAAGCCATGACTTCGGGAGACTCCTACCAATGCACCTCCATACGATGATGATGATGAGCTTGAAGACAACTATGAAGAGAAGAAGAAGAAAGAGTGGTGGGCTGAGTACGAGAAGAAGGGAGAATGAAGAAATTACCGCAACCATCTAAGCTTGGGGGAGTTTCACCTATCCCCCGTCTTTTATCAGCTTTATCATGTCTATCTAGTTTTGGTGTGTCTTGCTTTTATTATCTAGTTATCGTTTTCGTTTAGGCTTGAGTGAGCTCATTGAGCATTATCATGCATCCCCGTCTTATGGTTTATCAATGAATAATAAAGTATGGTGTCATCCATGATTCCCTTGTTTTGGGGATTTATGGGTAACACTCATGCAAATGAGCATGGCATATTTAGAGGTTTCAATCACATCTTGCCTTGAAATTAATTAACTTGAGTGTGTTGGACAATTGTAGAATTATCTCAATATGACATAAATCCACTATCTATCTATTAGCTTAATGGCTATTCCGAGCATGTTCACCATGTTATAGTTTCATTTATGCTCTAAATTAAGATGCTTATGTTATTAATTGGCATGGGCTGAATTTGGGATAAGACTCTCACGAACTTTTGAATGCACACATTTATTTCTATTGCACTTAACAAACATGACCCATTAATGGGAGCTAAAAGTTTTGTGCTTGACAAGGATTTTGGTTGGGAGTTGGCTAACACGTGCATCACGTGAAAAGCTTTCAACATTGCACAAAGAAATTTTATATTTAGTTGATGTCATGTGCTTTTGTTTTTGGACTCCTGCCATGCCGAAATGAAATAGAGGAATAGTAAGTTTTGATGAGTAAGTATATATGACTAGAGAAATTGCATTGGGCCGCTAACCCAAGCCATGCTTGATCATGGTGGAAATTTACTTACAGCTAGAGTGGACTCTACAAACACATCCTACAATAAAATAAGAAGCTATGCATATAGTGAATGAAATAAAAAAGGATGATGAGTCTACTCCGTTTGTTCATCTTGTTATTGTGACATGGGCTGGTTTCTATGTCATGGGGCAAGAGGTACCTCTTTGCAATTCTCTATGATGTCATTAATACTTATTATGATTGTACAAAGCTTATTAGGAATCTTAAGTTGAGTAATCATGGAGTAGGTTTTCACACTCACGGGGCATGAGACATTCAACCAACACCTTGTCAACCACATTACTTCAACATTCATAAATTAAGATGCTAATGATAAAGGGGCAATGAGAGTCTTAGCCCAATGGATGCCACATTACAATTAGTAATTTAAGCTGAATAGTTTGGAAACTAAATGAGACTTGATCATGTTTTACCTCTACTCATTTATCTTTCTCCAAATTAAAGAGTATAATTCGATTGTCCAACATACAATGGTTATTTGCTTTCAAAAGTATGGGGTGTTTGCTAGAGCTTCGAATATGTTATCCTTATGTGTATGAGTTCTATTCATTCATCTTGCATTATAACTGAACATGATGATGATACAATGCCCGTATTTATTTATCAACCATAAGTCCATTGATGCATGTAATGATCTATGTCCTTATTTACTCGAGGACGAGCAAAGGTTTAAGCTTGGGGGAGTTGATACGTGCATTTTATATCATCATTTATACCCTCCATATAGGCATTATTGGGATGTTTTATCAATGTTATGTCATTGTTTTGCATGTTTTAGATGATTTTATGGGACTTTCCTACAAAGTCCCTATTTTTGGTATTTAATTTCTGGGTGTCAGAAAACACCTGTTTTCATGTTTTTGATGTTTCAGGAGCTACAGGTATCCAAATTGCGAAAGGAAAGAAACCCTGTCAGTTTTTCTTCGGGAGAAAGGCCGTGGGCACAAGACACAAAGGAGGAGGGCCAGGAGGCCCAAAAGGGGGTAGCCCACGCGGCCAGATTCCCTGGCCGCGTGTGGGGCCCCCAAATGGGCCCACAGCACCTCCTCCCCGAGGTCTTTTTGCTGACGACTCCGTCTTCCCCGAAAACGAACACCCTAATTTTCCCGAGACGAGACGGAGCCGCCAGGGCGGCGAAACTCTCGAAACTCTCCGTGGGGGAGACAGATCCTGCTGCTCCGGAGCTCCGGAGAAGGGGGAAATCATCCCCATCTTCATCCCCATCTCCTCCTTGGCGTGGGAGGAGGCATCTCCATCACCATCCTCACCAGCACCTGCATCTCCACCATCACCATCACCGTGATCCACTCCGTTCCCCTCATAGTTTGATCATTGCTACACCCTAGATACGTGTTATTGTACTCCGTTGCATGTTTGGGATTGAGTACTTGTCATTATTTGGTGGTGGATCCATTGTTTCAGATTGTGTTGTACCACATATGTCACCATACATGATCATGTTTGCACGTTGTGAGTAGTTCCCGCATGTTCCTGAGGGCATAGGATGAATTGGCAATGATTTGTTACATAAGATGAGTTGTTATTTGGTCTAGTATTTATCTTTTATGTGATTCTATGATGGTGTTGTACGAACGTCGACTGTACAACACTTCACCTACATGGGCTCATAGGAGAACACCGTAGTGTAGTGACGTGATGATGTCATTCGGTGACAGGAACTTGAGACAGAGTCGTTGAATTGCATTATGAGGGTACTTGTATCGGGGACCTTAGAGCATAAGGCTATGGTGGGACATCATGTCTTAATAATTCTCGTGCTGTCATTTAATTGGCCACGTGATCCATCATAAGGGGTGATAGTTTATTTATTTAGCTATTCCTATTTGTGGCTCCGTCCGAAGAAGATTAAAACTAGACAAGATATACAAACATGTTATGCAGTGAATCACTATGCCAGCTAAATCCGTGCAGCCCTCGGGAACGTTTTCCACATATAAGACACAAACACACACTTGAGCTTGTCCTCTTGCGCATTAGAGGATTGGGCTTTGTCTCTCATTGAGACCTACTACTTGCTGCAATTTACTTTCCGCATTTTACTTTACTTGCACTACACAATTAAAACACAAAAACACCTGTTGCTTTTATTATTCCTTTGCTATTCTACTTACCAATTCCTTCTGCTCCTCGTGGGTTCGACAACCTTTCTAATTGGAAAAGTACTACAATTGATCTCCTGCACTTGGGAGCCATCATCTGCGCATAACCAACATAAACATAAATTCTAGTAGCAACTCTATGCATAAGGATGGTGACCCGACTTCAATCAAGTCCCTGAGCTAATTTTAACGTCTCGAAGATATTTACCTAGGAGATACCATAAATAGATTAACTCGCGAGTCCCTGGGTCAAGACATCTCGGTCTCGGGGAAAACAACTAAGCATGCTAGAGGGTCGCAGTTCCCGAGTGCTATTCGGGGTTAACCACTTGTGCGCGGTGCCAAGGAACATATGGTAAATACTCACAGAGCATTGTTGGTGCAAACTGGACGGATAGAGCCGACATGGGCCGAGCCATCGAAGGGCAATTACCCGGGATTTGTTGATGACGATCATTGGTGAAGGCGCTACCCTCCTTTGCCTACGGCGGGAAGGTAGAGCGCGAGGGGTAATGGCAACGTTGAGTCCCCGAGTTGATGAAGAAAGTCCCGTCCGGATGGAATCTCGAGCCAGCGCCACTACTGGCCCCACGGTGGGCGCCAACTGTCATGGTGGTATCATGGAAGATGCCTGATGGTGCAAGAGTTGACGGGGGAGTGGTTGCTTCTTGATGACTTTGAAATCCCCGGCAACGGCGCCAGAAACCTTGTTGATGGCTGACGTTGGTAAACCCCAAGAGAAAGGTTGTGAAGAGTGCAGTGACAAGTTTTCCCTCAGAAAAGAAACCAAGGTTGAATCGACCAGTAGGAGGACAAGCAATCTCTGAAGGTTGATGCAGCTGAGGTGGCACGACGTACTACCGGTTTAGCAGTGACGAAGATACGGATCCTGGACCCTGCGGGTAAGGACACCCCGTCTCAGGTCCAAGGTTAAGGCCCAAGAAGAGGAGCCCTTGGAGTATTCTAGAAGGCCCACGTGAAGCCCACCCGCAAGACTTGCGGGTCAAGACAAGAACTCCTATACGTAATCTACTAGGACTCATGTAACCCCCTCCTGGCTGCATATATAAAGCGAGGAGGGAGGAGAGAAAAAGGGGAGACGAATCTAGGGATTCAATCTAGAGAGAGAAAGATACAAGCCACAACTAGACTAGGCAATACACGGGATACCCCGTACGCCTCACCATGGCATCGCCATTGTAACATCTCGACTATCTCATCATAATACAGAACAGACAAGCAGGAGTAAGGGTTTTACCTCTACGAGGGCCCCGAACCTGGGTAAATCTTTCTCCTTGTTAGCCGTCGAGGTCACCAGCGCGTACATCGTTCCTCTACTCGAAACCCTACCGGTTCATCCGAGGGATTTGTCGACACGACTCTTCGACAATTGGCGCCGTCTGTGGGAACGACACGCGTTGGATCTACGGTCTCGCCGGCCTCATCTACGTCAAGCTTCGGGTCCTCGACCCCATGGATTCTATCTAAGAGTCGTGTCGACAAATCCCTCGGATGAACCGGTAGGGTTTCGAGTAGAGGAACGATGTACGCGCTGGTGACCTCGACGGCTAACAAGGAGAAAGATTTACCCAGGTTCGGGGCCCTCGTAGAGGTAAAACCCTTACTCCTGCTTGTCTGTTCTGTATTATGATGAGATAGTCGAGATGTTACAATGGCGATGCCATGGTGAGGCGTACGGGGTATCCCGTGTATTGCCTAGTCTAGTTGTGGCTTGTATCTTTCTCTCTCTAGATTGAATCCCTAGATTCGTCTCCCCTTTTTCTCTCCTCCCTCCTCGCTTTATATATGCAGCCAGGAGGGGGTTACATGAGTCCTAGTAGATTACGTATAGGAGTTCTTGTCTTGACCCGCAAGTCTTGCGGGTGGGCTTCACGTGGGCCTTCTAGAATACTCCAAGGGCTCCTCTTCTTGGGCCTTAACCTTGGACCTGAGACGGGGTGTCCTTACCCGCAGGGTCCAGGATCCATATCTTCGTCAGTAGCCCCCGAGTGTTTATTCGACTGAGAATAGTCGGGTAAGCACTCAAAGTCCGTTCTTGATTTCTTCGATTGGTCATTCAATCGCCTGTTTTTGAGGGTGTATACCCTGTGCGTGAAGCGCTTCTGTACTCGAGCATCGAGTGTTAAATGTGCCTAGTGTTGGCTGTTTTCGTAGAAGGATGTGGCTCAGTCGCTTGGCTCTCCCGAAAGATCAGGGCCAATTAATTGCATCTAGGGCAAACACGGTTCTGGCCTACACGAGTTCGAGACCTCCGACTCGAATTCGGCGAGGTGATCGTTGCGACTGGGCCGTGGAGGTCTTACCGAGTCGAACTCAACCTAAAGGGGTACCCGGCGCGTCCGCTAGGATTTTTCTTCGTGTTGTTGACACGGAAAGTTTACCGGAGGACGCAGCTTGAGTGCGATTCCAGGCCCAAAAGAGAGATCCTTGGGTCTTACCTTCGTACTCGAAAGAATACGGCATCCGGATGTGCCTAGTCGGCTGAACAATCCAGGTTTATGATGTGCAAACATCATGTGAATGAATAGCAGGTTCTGCCTACTCGAGTAGTTTTATCCATACGAAAGAGTTTTCGTGTTAGGAGTTTTATACCCATATGAAAGAGTTTTCATGTTTGGGATGTTGTGCCCATACGAAAGAGTTTTCGTGTGTAGGGTATTTTTTCCTGTGAAAGAGATTTCACGTCATGATGTTCCCATACGAAAGAGATTTCGTGTCCATGCGAAAGAGATTTCGTGTCAGGGTGACTGTGCGAAAGAAATTTCGCGTCCATACGAAAGAGATTTCGTGTCAGGGTGCTTATGCGAAAGAAATTTCGCGTCTTGATTATGCCCATACGAAAGAGATTTCGTGTTAGGGTGCTTATGCGAAAGACATTCCGCGTCTTTGATGTGCCCATACGGAAGAGATTTCGTGTTAGGGTGTTTATGCGAAAGAGATTCCGCGTCTTTGATGTGCCCATACGAAAGAGATTTCGTGTTAGGGAGCTTATGCGAAAGAGATTTCGCGTCTTCGATGTGCCCATACGAAAGAAATTTCGTGTTAGGGAGCTTATGCGAAAGATATTTCGCGTCTTGATATGCCCATACGAAAGAAATTTCGTGTTAGGGAGCTTATGCGAAAGAGATTTCGCGTCTTCGATATGCCCATACGAAAGAAATTTCGTGTTAGGGACCTTATGCGAAAGATATTTCGCGTCTTGATATGCCCATACGAAAGAAATTTCGTGTTAGGGAGCTTATGCGAAAGATATTTCGCGTCTTGATATGCCCATACGAAAGAAATTTCGTGTTAGGGAGCTTATGCGAAAGAGATTTCGCGTCTTCGATATGCCCATACGAAAGAAATTTCGTGTTAGGGACCTTATGCGAAAGATATTTCGCGTCTTGATATGCCCATACGAAAGAAATTTCGTGTTAGGGAGCTTATGCGAAAGAGATTTCGCGTCTTGATATGCCCATACGAAAGAAATTTCGTGTTAAGGAGCTTATGCGAAAGAGATTTCGCGTCTTCGATGTGCCCATACGAAAGAAATTTCGTGTTAGGGACCTTATGCGAAAGATATTTCGCGTCTTGATTTTCTTTTGGACGCGTAACAAGTGATGTCTTTTTGTTTCGAGTGATGTGTCTGTACATCGTAGTGTGGAGTCGTGGTTTTTGCGGGAGCCGCATACTCACAATCTTCTCCCCGCTGCGTGGCGAGTGTCTTTTTGTTTGAAGATTCCGAAGAGACATAAGCCTGATGGCTGACAGTCGCGTGATGTCGTGGTGCACTGAGCACTTGTTCTGCCTCCCGATGGGACGTGGCGAGAAGTGTCAGAGACTAGACATGTCGGAGTCGACGCGGTGGAGGAGTACTCGACACGGCGGACGGAGTCGACGCGGAAGTCGTGTAGTCCTCGCGCACGTGGCGGAGTCGCTCGACGACGTGGAAGTCGTGTAGTTGACGCGGACGCTCAGCCACCGAGTCCACACAAGAAGATGGAGCCGAAAAGTCTTCAAGATGTTCTGATTTCGCGAATTGGCCCGCGTTGTCGTATGTGTCTCGTCGAGACGGACAAGTTTGATGTTTTGCTTTTCTTCATCCGAATTAATATGCGGTTTGTACGACCACAATAAGGACCTGGACGAAGATATCTGACAGAGCTCCTCAGATACGCGTCCAACGTGTTAGATGCTTACGACGTGGTAGTATGTTGAGTGCGCGTGTAGCGCTCGTCGGTTGCGCGGCCAGCGCTCCCGATGGGAGTAGCCCCCGAGTCTATGTGCGATTATTTGTAATCGGGCATAGACTCAAAGATCTTGTAACGTCGCTTCTTCAATCTATCGGGTGCACGGCAGTGCTCCCGATGGGAGTAGCCCCCGAGGCTATGTTCGACTCGCAGAGTCGGGCATAGGCTCAAGTTGTTCTGAAGCTAACCCCGTGTGCTTGTCTTCTGTTGGCTCGCGGAGGAGGACATGCGTCGACTCCCGGAGTAGGATATGCGTCGACTCCGAGCGAAGGATATGTGTCGACTCCGAGCGGAGGATTGTGTCGATTATCGACTCCGAGCGGAGGATTGTGTCGATTGTCGACTCCGAGCGGAGGATATGTGTCGACTGTCGAAGTTGTAGCCGACGTTGTGGTTCTTATCTTTGTATGACACTGTCGTGGTCGGCGAGGCGGTGCTGAGTGATATTGCCGGAATCGATGAACCGAACTCGTGTGTCGAGTGCGGCTGTTTCGCGCCTCAGCCCCCGAGTGTCGAGTGCGGCTGCGGCGAATTCTCGAGTGCGTCTACTTTGCAGCGTAGCCCCCGAGCAACGAGTGTGGCTGCGGCGAAGGACAGCCCCGAGAAGCTTAGTCGAGAGAATTCGATGTAGCGGAGTTGTGCGGCGGAGTCGCGATGTTTCTCGGAAGGACCCGACGAGGCGGACAAAGTCGACGAGGTGGAGTCGCGATATTTGTCCGAAGGACTCGATGCGGCGGACCGAGTCGACGCGGCGGAGTCGCGATGTTTGCCCGAAGGACTTCGACGCGGCGGACCGAGTCGTTGCGGCGGAGTCGCGATGTTTATCCGAAGGACTCAACACGGCGGATCGA
The DNA here is from genome assembly GCA_028641055.1 of Alopecurus myosuroides. Taxonomy (NCBI): domain Eukaryota; kingdom Viridiplantae; phylum Streptophyta; class Magnoliopsida; order Poales; family Poaceae; genus Alopecurus; species Alopecurus myosuroides. Next base: position 34,885,180 of record CM054058.1, on the reverse strand, counting down.
GTCGACGCGGCGGAGTCGTGATGTTTGTCCGAAGGACTCGACGCGGCGGACCGAGTCGACGCGGCGGAGTCGCGATGTTTGCTCGAAGGACTCGACGCGGCGGACCGAGTCGACGCGGCGGAGTCGTGATGTTTGTCCGAAGGACTCGACACGGCGGACCCATGTTTGCCCGAAGGACTCGACGCGGCGGACCGAGTTGACGCGGCGGAGTCGCGATGTTCATCGGAAGGACTCGACGCGGCGGACCGAGTCGACGCGGCGGAGTCGCGATGTTTGCCCGAAGGACTCGACACGGCGGACCCATGTTTGCCCGAAGGATTCGACGCGGCGGAGTCGCGATGTTCATCGGAAGGACTCGACGCGGCGGACCGAGTCGACGCGGCGGAGTCGCGATGTTTGTTGTGTGTACACGGAGGGCAATGTTGATGTCGAGCCCCCGGGCACTATTATGGCGAGTCGCCATGTTTTGTTGATTGACCTTTGTGTCGACTCGCAGATTGACGAAAACGGATCTGCGACTTGAATTCGCGGACTCGCAGAGATCCAAAACGTGTCGCAGTGCGCGAGCCGCTGACGGAGATCTAACCGTTGGAATTGAATCAAAAAAGACGGAGTGGTGCGGGATTGTATTCCGCAGCTGTTCAACGGTTTGATTGTCGAATTGACTTCCGAGTCGACTGTGAGAATTGTTTTCCCGAAGTCGCGCGGAGTTCCGTCAGATTCTGACAGGGCTTCGGTGTTCGGGTCATCCACGGAGATCTAACCGTCGGAATTCGCCGATTCTTTTTGGAGACTGTAGATAATTTGATTGCGCATCTTTCCACCGAAGGAATTTTCCAGATGAGTTTCGAGCCGCCGTTGATGGCGTCCGCAATATGTACGTTGCTGCTGTCCTGCAGCCTGCGCGTGAAGAACGGTGTTGATTTTCGATTGTAGATGATGAAAGCCGTGCGCGAGGCCGGCGAGTGCTCGATGAAGTTGAAGGAGCCGAAAGTAGATAGAATCCATGGGGTCGAGGACCCGAAGCTTGACGTAGATGAGGCCGGCGAGACCGTAGATCCAACGCGTGTCGTTCCCACAGACGGCGCCAATTGTCGAAGAGTCGTGTCGACAAATCCCTCGGATGAACCGGTAGGGTTTCGAGTAGAGGAACGATGTACGCGCTGGTGACCTCGACGGCTAACAAGGAGAAAGATTTACCCAGGTTCGGGGCCCTCGTAGAGGTAAAACCCTTACTCCTGCTTGTCTGTTCTGTATTATGATGAGATAGTCGAGATGTTACAATGGCGATGCCATGGTGAGGCGTACGGGGTATCCCGTGTATTGCCTAGTCTAGTTGTGGCTTGTATCTTTCTCTCTCTAGATTGAATCCCTAGATTCGTCTCCCCTTTTTCTCTCCTCCCTCCTCGCTTTATATATGCAGCCAGGAGGGGGTTACATGAGTCCTAGTAGATTACGTATAGGAGTTCTTGTCTTGACCCGCAAGTCTTGCGGGTGGGCTTCACGTGGGCCTTCTAGAATACTCCAAGGGCTCCTCTTCTTGGGCCTTAACCTTGGACCTGAGACGGGGTGTCCTTACCCGCAGGGTCCAGGATCCATATCTTCGTCAAGCAGCAACGTGGAACCTACACAACACAATCAAATCACTTTTCCCCCAACAAAGCAGTGAGGTTGTCAATCTCATCGGTTTTGCTAAACACAAAGAGGTTAAATGTATGATGTGGAAAACAATATGAGAACAATATGAAAGCAGTAGCAGAAGTGTGAAAACAGTGGAAGTAGTGTGAAAACAGTAGAAGCAGTGTGTGTATTATCAGTATGAGAAAATGGACCGGATTCCACAGTTCACTAGTGGTGTCTCTCCGTGAAATATAAATAACATGTGTGGTGCACAAATTACAGCTGGGCAATTGACAGAAATGAAAGGTTGCATGATACGTCATAAACGTATCCCTAATTTCTGATGCTCCATGATCATATTATGCCAATTGCTACATGTTTTCTCCCTTATTTATAGCATTTTTATACGTTTTCCGGGACAAACCTATTAACAAGATGCCAAGCGCCAGTTCCCTGTTTTCTCCTGTTTTTGGGTTCAGAAAAGTTGTTCTGGAAACATTCTTGGAATTGGACCCCCACAAAGCCCGAAGTGCCTATTTCCCCGGAAGCATCTAGAACACCGAAGAGGAGTCGAAGACGGGCAACAGGGGGGCCACACCATAGGGTGGCGCGGGTCCCCCTGGCCGCGCCAGCTATGGGTGTGGGTTCCCCTTGCCTCCACCGCCTCTTCCCTTTCGCCTATTTATTCCCCCCGGATGGAAAACCCAAAGGACCTAATCAAAAATCCCTACAAAGTTCCGTAGCCGTTGTCGTCGTCAACCCGAGACCAGGGGGTTCTAGAGCTGATTTCTGGCACCCTGCCGGAGAGGAAATCATCACCGGAGGCTTCTACATCACCATGCCTGCCTCCAGACTGATGCGTGAGTAGTTCAACCCTGGACTACGGGTCCATAGCAGTAGCTAGATGGTTGTCTCCTCCTCATATGCCTCCATGTTTAGATCTCGTGAGCTACCTATCATGATCGAGATTGATCTTATGTAATTCTATATGTTGTGTTTGCTGGGATCCGATGAATATTGACCTTATGCCAAGTTGATTATAGTCTTTATTGCATATGTTATTTGTGATCTTGCATGCTTTCCGTTGCTATTGGTTGCTCTGGACAAGTAGTTGCTAGTGACTCCAAGTGGGAGTATTCATTCTTGATAGTGGGTTCATGCCTCCTTTTCGCCTGTGCTCGAGTGACAAAAATGTGACGGGGGAGGATGTGTTGTTGCCACTAGGGAGAAAACAACGGTGACAGTGCCCGCGTGTATAATCATTGCTTACATTACACACATTGTTTAATGCGGTTATCTGTTGCTTGCAACTTAATACCTAAGGGGGTTCGGATGATAACCTGAGGGTGGATTATTAGTCATAGATGCAGATGGATTTCGGTCTATGTATTTTGTTGTAATGCCCACACTAAATATCATAGTAGTCATCATGTTATATTGTGCACTATGGTGCAACCTCTATTTGTCAATTGCCCAGCTGTAATTTGTTCACCCAACATGTTATTTTTATGGAGAGACACCACTAGTGAACCTATGAACCCCGACCCATTTTCCACACTGTTAAACAAACCACAACAATTTCCTGCTCTCTTTACTTACTGTAAGCATACACTATTTTCCATACTATACGTCTAATCTCTGTTTTCAGCAAGACCGGTGAGATTGACAACCTCACTGTACCGTTGGGGAAAGTATTTTAGTTGTGTTGTGTGCATGTTCCACATTGTTGCTGACACCGGTGAAGCGCCAACACCACCGTCAGTGGCATCAACCTTCCGAAGGTCCTCTTTCTCCTACTGGATTGATAACCCTGGTTCTTAACTAAGGGGAAAACTCCTACCGCTGTGCTCATCACACCCTTCTCTTGGGGTTCCCAACAACACATAGCAAGGATTTTTCTGGCGCCGTTGCCGGGAAGAAAAAAGTCTTCTGGCAAGGGGAGTCTCTCACTCTCAACCTCTTTATTTTGTTTACTGTCTTGTTTTTATTTTTGTCTTATTTTTCTTCTTTGTATTAAAAACACAAAAAAATAGTTTACTTTATAGCTGTTATTTATTTACTTGCTTTTATGTCTGGTTTTGTTTCTGTCACTATGTCACCGGAAGGAACAATCTTCACTTTCTAGCGAGAGAGTGAGGAGAGTTTCAAGGAAGCTTGGTCTAGTATTCTTGATTCCTATAGTAAAACTGAACCCATGATGACCTTGAATTTATTTCTTAGTAGTTTTTACTTTGGTCTTATTCTTTGCTATAGATATGTTTTAGACTCTGCAGTAGGAGGAGACTTCCTACGTAGTGATGGGGATCGAGCTCTTAATGCCATTAAAAAATTGATTGCAACTTCTAGCTCAACTAGTAAATTTGATTCATCCCTTGTTAGTTTTCAGGCTAGATTAAATAATCTTGAAAGAGATATATCATGTTTAAAAGAAGCCTATAACCAGATTCGTGCTCGTTATGATTATGTGCCAATAAACTCTAAACCTTAAATGTGGATCCCTACAGTAAAAGTAGTTATAAATGATGAAACTTTTCATGCTCATTGTGGTATTATGACTGAATTTTGTCTCATGCCTAGAAAAATCTACGAGTCTTTGAATCTTTGGAAACTTTCTGAAGGGGGAGAAGAAATACCCCTTATCAATAATACCACTATTTTGCCCATTGGGATAGCTGAGGGAGTGTTTACAAAAATCATGGGAAGTACCATATCCACTGATTATAGGGTTGAAAACGGAACGGAAACGGAAGGAAACATGCATTATCATTTTCGTTTCCTTATCTCTCGTCGGAATCGGAAACGAAATCGGAAACCCCGGAAACGAAGACGGAATCGGAAACCTCCGGAAATGAATATGAAACGGAAACTGGGCGGATACGATACGGAAGCGAACATTTGTCGGAACACAATAGAAGTATAAAACATAGACAAATAATTGTTCACAACCTCGACAATCAACAATTTAACATGTAGAGTCACGCATTTGGTTTAACCTAGTCGTGTGATCACACACTACATATATGTAATTAGATAAATTAGGTTTATTCTGGATGGATTAAAGGACCTAATTAGCCATGAAACCAGGCCTCATTTTGCATGTGGGTCGTGGCCTTACATGATTGCATCCATCGACTAGCATGTATGTTGTGTATACGGAAAGTTTCCTTATTTATTTTTACGTAAATTCCGTTTCGTTTCCGTTTCCGTCGGAATCCGCGTTATCATTTCCCTTGTCATTTCCTTTTTAGAATATTCATTTTCCGTTTTGTTTCCTCAAAATGCCGTTTCCGTTTCCATATTTTGCTCTTCATTTCCTGTTTCTACGGAAACAAGAGGAAAGTTTCCTTATCATTTTCAACCCTAACTGATTATCTTGTTATTGAATGTGTAGGAGAAGGATGAATTACGCTTGGAGGGTCCTTGCTGAAACTCCTGGGGGCAGTAATAGATGTGGGGAATGGTACATTAGAATTTACCTTCACACCATGTGATCACACATTCCCCAAACCCAAGAAGAAGGGTAAGAGGAGTAAAAGTAGAGTTATTGGTACTGATGTTCATGCTTCTTCACTTGAAAATACTTGAGTTGATCTTCTAGGCCTAGCTGAAAGGCGTTAAAGAAAAGCGCTACCGGGAGACTACCCGTTTTATTTCTCTGTTTTCATTCTGTTTTCCGTTGTTTTCTTTTGTGTGCTTTGCACTTGGGTGTTGTCTATTTCCTTAGCAACCCCTCTGTTTATTTTCTTTTGTGGTTTTGTTGAGCCAAGTAAAGCCTCTAGTGGAAAGTTGACACTATATTTCGGATTTCTGCGCATGAAACAAATTTCTTATGTCCACTGTTAATTACGTATAAAATCACAGAAAATTCTAAATAAACTAAGCTTTTTTGTGCTTAATCCTGGGCTATATATGCAACTTTATTAGTTGACCACTTTTTGATTTGAGCAACAGAAGATTTTCGAAAAAATCGATCTCTAACTGCTGTTCTGTTTTGACAGATTTCAATCAATAATTGCATTTGCATCTTAATCTCTTTCTTTTAGTGATCTTTTGGAAAACGAGTTTTAAAAGAAGTTTTGACAGTAGCTAATGTGTTTTTGAGTGCTAGTCTTGTGTTGAAACTGAACCATGTGAGTTTATTATTTCGATTGCACTAACGTTGCTAATGAAGATTGTGAGAATTTTGGTGTGAAGGAAGTTTTCAAGGGTCAAGAGTAAGATGTGATCAAAAAGAGTGAAAAGCCTAAGCTCGGGATGCCCCGGTGGTACATCCCAGAAAATTCCAAGAAGACTCAAGCGTCTAAGCTTGGGGATGCCCAAGGCATCCCCTTGTTCATCAACAAATTATCAGGTCACTTCTAGTGAAACTATATTTTTATTCGGTCACAACTTATGTGCTTTACTTGGAGCGTCTTTTATTTTTGTTTTCAGTTTGATTTTATTTTCATAATAAGCTTGGTTGGACCCCAGCATTATTTTACTGGAGAGTGACACGCTCCGCTTTTCATGAGAATACATTGTATTCTTAGTCTCTGTCTGGCTGCTGCATTTATTTAGCTCATGTTTTGCATGCATCTCTTATCAGAGCTGTTAGTTTTAGTAGTAGTATTTGAGTACTCTCATGTTTACTTGCTGTAACATAAAGATTATTTTTGTTAAAATATATCTTGTATGGTGCTTGTTGGGAAAAGAAAACTGCTGCTTGATGTAGAATTTATAACAGTACTAGTAGAACCTTGTATAGACCGTGGCTAGAACTTTTTCATGCCATGCTAAATGTTATTTTAGTTTTAAAGCCTTGTGGTTATTGAGTAGCATGAATATCCTTAAATAGCTGAGAGCGTTTAATATGTCTTGAAAGATTCATGAGTTGTTCTTGTCATAGTAAAGCATCAATATATGGTATTCTCTTTCGAATGTTTTATTTGGTTGACTTGGCGCAAGCAGCAACAACTTTATGACTACAAACCAGTCACGAATAGCCTACATGACCACTTAGTTTTTGAACTTGTGATACCGCTTATGCTTAAATTAATGATGCTTATGTCGCTATGCATGATTATGGCTCTTATGCTCTCTTGATTTGTCGCTCCTAGTCTTTTTCTAGCCTCCACCTGTACTGAGTATGGAATTCTACTGGTGCATCCAAACTCCTTAAACCAAATTTTTCCCATTGTGTACACCATACCTACCTTTATGTGGTATTTAACTGTCATTCCAAGTAAATTCCTCATGTGTTACCTTTAAAACCTTCAAAATTACTCCTGCTTTGTGTTCTTGTTTTTGCTCATGAGAACGTCAATAGAGAATCTTTATCTCACTTGTTGATTGGATTTCACGCCTTGGACTGGTGGCTTCATCCGTTTATCCAAATGATAGAAGAGATGGCAGCGGGGTGCCCAGCCCCAAATTAATACAAACAAATTCTCTTCACTATTTGTGTCACTGATTTATCAGTCAAAGCATAATTGTGTAAACAAAAGAGAAAGAGGGATGACCTTCTACACCAGTTGCGTCATTCACCATGGGAGCCTCCCTTGTGAATCCAGTTGTCTCGTGACGTATTGTATTGTCTGTTTACCATTCGTTGACATTAGCATACAACTCTCTAAAAAAAATAGACATTCCTCCACGGTGTCAAACGTTTAATACCTCTGTTTAATAAAATAAAAATCTCTAGCACACGAGTGATCCCTGCTTCCCTCTGCGAAGGGCCTTTCTTTTACTTTTATGTTGAGTCTCCATCTTCTAACTTTATGCAAAGTTGAGAGTGCATTTTTGACATTCTGAGTTCTATGTGCATATTTCCCATAAACATGAATAATTACTTCATGATGTGATATTATTTGTTCTTAAATTATTTGTTCTAGTCTTCCTATTGAACTTTGAAAGTGTCCTGGCATTTATGTTTTGTCCCACTCTTAAGGACTAGCGAAATACCACATTGCCATGCTTTCCCTATACCTGAAACAAACGTTTATGTTTCTTTGCATTATTATCCATGATCCTTTATTTAAGATACTCTTCGTGATGCAAAGTGATTGCTATGATTTATTATTAAAGTTCTATTTATCATGTTTGTGTTTGAAGTTTTATGATCTCAGCATACATATGCTTTTACATTTTAATGACCAAGATTATGATAGTAGCATGTCACAAATTATTGTTTTATCGTTTACCTACTCAAGGACGAGTAGGAACTAAGCTTGGGGATCCTTGATACGTCATAAATGTATCCCTAATTTCTGATGGTCCATGATCATATTATGCCAATTGCTACATGTTTTGTCCCTTATTTATAGCATTTTTATACGTTTTCCGGGACTACCTATTAAAAAGATGCGAAGCGCCGATTCCCTGTTTTCTGCTGTTTTTGGTTTAAGAAAAGTTGTTCTGGAAACATTCTCGGAATTGGACCCCACAAAGCCCGAAGTGCCTATTTTCCCGGGAAGCATCCAGAACACCGAAGAGGAGTCGAAGACGGGCAACAGGGGGGCACACCATAGGGTGGCGCGAGTCCCCCCTGGCCGCACCAGCTATGGGTGTGGGGCCCCCTGGCCTCCACCGCCTCTACCCTTTCGCCTATTTATCCCCCCCGGATGGAAAACCCTAAGGACCTGATCAAAAATCCCCGAAAAGTTCCGCAGCCGTCGTCGTCGTCAACCCTAGATCAGAGGGGTCCTGGAGCTGTTTTCTGGCACCCTGCCGGAGAGGAAATCATCACCGGAGGCTTCTACATCACCATGCCTTCCTCCGGAATGATGCGTGAGTAGTTCATCCCTGGACTATGGGTCCATAGCAGTAGCTAGATGGTTGTCTCCTCCTCATATGCCTCCATGTTTAGATCTCGTGAGCTGCCTATCATGATCGAGATTGATCTTATGTAATTCTATATGGTATGTTTGCTAGGATCCGATGAATATTGACCTTATGCCAAGTTGATTATAGCCTTTATTTCATATGTTATTTGTGATCTTGCATGCTTTCCGTCGCTAGTGGTTGCTCTGGCCAAGTAGTTGCTAGTGACTCCAAGTGGGAGTATTTATGCTAGATAGTGGGTTCATCCCTCCTTTTCGCCAGTGCTCGAGTGACAGAAACGTGACGGGGGAGGATGTGTTGTTTCCACTAGGGATAAAACAACGGTGAGAGTGCCCGCGTGTATAATTATTGCTTACATTACACACATTGTTTAATGCAGTCATCTGTTGCTTGCAACTTAATACCTAAGGGGGTTCGGATGATAACCTGAGGGTGGATTATTAGTCATAGATGCAGATGGATTTCGGTCTATGTATTTTGTTGTAATGCCCGCACTAAATATCATAGTAGTCATCATGTTATATTGTGCACTACGGTGCAACCTCTATTTGTCAATTGCCCAGCTGTAATTTGTTCACCCAGCATGTTATTTTTATGGAGAGACACCACTAGTGAACCTATGAACCCCGGTCCATTTTCCACACTGTTAAACAAACCACAACAATTTCCTGCTCTCTTTACTTACTGCAAGCATACACTGTTTTTCACACTATATGTCTAATCTTTTTTTCAGCAAGACCAGTGAGATTGACAACCTCACTGTACCGTTGGGTCAAAGTATTTTGGTGTTGTTGTGTGCAGGTTCCACGTTGTTGCTGATACCGGTGAAGCGCCAGCACCACCGTCAGTGGCATCAACCTTCCGAAGGTCCTCTTTCTCCTACTGGATTAATAACCCTGGTTCTTAACTAAGGGGAAAACTCCTACCGCTGTGCTCATCACATCCTCCTCTTGGGGTTACCAACAACACATGCACTGCACCGTAGTGCATATGCAAGACATACAGATTAGTATGTGATTCACGCGGGCATTGCAACACGATAAATATACCGTCATCCAACTGCATCTATAACTAATAACCACCCTCCGAATATCATCCGAACAAACATTGGGTATTAAGTTGCAAGCAACAGATAATCGCAGTAAGCAAAGTGTGTAATGTAAACAAAGTAAACACCGTTGTTTTCTCCCTAGTGGCAACAACACATCCTCCATCCATCACATTAATGTCACTCGAGCACATATGCAAAGGAGCCATGAGCCCACTATCAAGCATAAATACTCCCTCTTGGAGTTACTAGAATCTAGTTGGCCCGAGCATCTACTAATAACGGAGACCATGCAAGATCATAAATTACATATACATGAAGATAACATGATATATTGATAATCAGAAGACATAGCATTCAACATTCATCGGATCCCAGCAAACACAACATGTAGAATTACATAAAGATGATCTCGATCATGCGAGGCAGCTCACGAGATCTAAACATGAGGCATAAAGTGGAGGATACAACCATCTAGCTACTGCTATGGACCCGTAGTCCAGGGATGAACTACTCACGCATCACTTCAGAGGAGGGCATGGTGGTGTAGACCCCTCCGGTGATGAATTTCCTTCCCAGTAGGGTGCTGGGGAGAGCTCCAGAACCCTCCCGATCTCGGGATGACGATGACAGCGGCCTCATGTGTTTCTCGGGAAAAAGTGGGATCTCTTTTGTAACATCCCAAGTATGAAAAACAACCTTTAGAATGTTTGATTCTTGTTAATTTATGTTTTGCATCATGTCATCATAAGCTTTGCATTTGTTTTCCCTTGTTTTTCTATTTGAATTTCAGACAAATTTCAAACTTTTGTTTCATACTTGTTCTGTTACAATTTTCAAATGAAATATTCAAATAAAAACATCAAATTGTTTCCAATAAAATTGAAAGTTCAAACTATTTCAATTGCTTCTTTTCAATAATTCAATTAATACCAAAAAATTGCTCAAATTCATTTGAATTTCCAAACAGCAACTAAATTCAAACTTTTTGGAAAACAAAAATGGCACAGTTGGGCTTTTGTAAATAACAACCCATAAAAAATTATTTCAAATTTTTCCAACCCCCAAAAGCTATTCTTTTCTTACCTTTTCTTTTTCTGCAAAAAAAAAACAGAATGAGAAAACAGAAAAACAAAAAAATAAAAACAGAGATGGGAGAGGGCAGGCCAGTGGGCTGAGGCCACCACACCTTTTCCCCCCAGGCCCAGCCCACCTACCCCTTCATCCCTTACCTCTGTACGGCCGCGCATCGACGCTGCCCACGTCGACAGAACGAGGAGGGAACGGATGCGCGCGCCTCCTCCTCCTCCTTATAACCACCCCGAGGGCTCCTCCTCCTGCCCTAGCTCTCTCTCTCCTCCATCTCTGCCGCCGCCGCCATCTTTCTCCTCCTCCTCCTCTTCCTCGCTGCTCTGCTTCTCCCACCTCTGAACCGCACACCACCGCAACCATCTCCGGTGATCATCGGTGCCATGGGGTCCCTCCGAGCTGGTTAGCTGCGGGAAACGAACCCCCGTACCTTCCTCTCCCTCCTCGTTTCCAGGGAAGGGGCTGAGAGGGCCGGGATCGTCGCCGTCGTCCACCTCTCTGTCGCCGGCCACCACCACCGAGCCCTGCTCCTTCTGCCTCTCCCCGGTGAGCACATCACCTCCTCTCTCTCTCCCTTTCCCCTCTGCACCCTCTAACCCGCGAGCATGCAGCACACGCACACAAGAACGCACAGCAGCAGCACGGCGCGCAGCTCGTCGCCGGCGTCCGCCGTGCCGTCACTATCACACAAGTTTCAGAAAGACTGAAACTTTCTTCAGTTTCAGTTAAAACGACGACACTGAACCTCATACCCCCGCGCGCATCCCCTCTGTCATCAAACACATCCGCACCGCAATGGCTTGATCCAACAGCGCGCACGCCTGCGGCGCGGGTTCGATCCCCCCGCGCGCAGGAATAAAACGACATTTTGCTCCTTTGCCACGCGGGCAGGCAGGGCCCACCTGCCATAGGCAGTGGGTGCCACGCCAGATCCCAGCCGCAGCGCCAGCTGGGCGCTGGCCCACAGGCCAGTGGCCCAGCGGTTGTTCTGCTGAGTAGAAAAGGGTTTCCAGGGGCCTTTCCGTAAGTTTCTTTTGCATCCAAGCCCCTGGACCAAATCTGAATGTTTTTAAAATTGCAGAATAGCCCCTGCATTTAAAATTCAAATAACTTTTGTATTTCAAATCCAAATAAAATAAATAAAATATGTTTTCTGTACCAAATTTAATTCTCTACATGTTTAAATCATTTGTTTACTGTTTTGAACATTTCAAATGTTTTCAAAATTCAAATTCAAACAACTCATATCAAATTTGGTCAAATTCATAACTAATTCAAAATTAATTCAAATGTCACATATGAAATATGTTTTCCATGCAAAATTGAACCACCTTTCCAAATATAAACTTTGTTTCCTGTTTTCAATAATTTAAATTGGTTAAATAATTTAAACCTTGTTTAAATCATTTAAAATTGCTAAATTCATAACTTGGTCAAATTAAATTCTTTTTGAACAAATAAAATATGTTTTCAAACCAGAAAAGTATAATCTTTTCAAAAATGAATTTTATTTAATGTTTTGAACAAATAAAAATTCAAATAAATTCATACTTGAATTAAATTCATTTAAATCTTGTTTAAACTTGTTTAATTCATAATTAATTCATTTTAAATCCATTTTCAACAAATGAAATATGTATTCCACCTAAAATTTTGTGTTCTTCCCAAATGTGAATTTTGTTATCTATTTTGAACAATTAAAATTGGTGAAAACAACAAATGCTTGTGTAACTCATTAAGAAGCAAAATTTCATAACTTAATAAATACATTTCCAAACTTGGTAAACACCTTTTCAAATTGAATCTATTGTTGTTTTCTCGTTGTTTTCTTCATCCATGCATCATTGTAATCAACTTTCACATGATGGTTAGTTGTAGATCATTTAATTCAACCTTAATTCATGGGCTCTTCCATATGCAATCCAAATTGCATATGGGCCCATTTAATTATGCTACCATATCAACTAGATTACCTTTGATGCATCAATTAAATTGCCATGCATCATCCCATGATTGTGCATTATGCCATGTTATTGATTGTTTGTCTCTCTGCGTTGTTTGTTTGCTTCTTCTCGAATAGACGACGACGTTGAGACAGACGAGGGTTACGACACTACTTCTGAGGAGTTAGCCCAGTACAAGGCTACTGAGTTTGCAGGCAAGTATTCACTCACATGAACCATTGTGTCCTTTCCACACTTGATATCGATACTTTCCGTTGTCTATTCTGCTAGCCTTAAGATTCGTTGCTTGTGTTCCGATCCTATCACATGTTATCCTGTAACCCTGATATAGCCTATCCTCCACACCTATACCCTGTTGCTTGTTGCCTGTGTCTTACTAGCATGCTTAGGGTTGTTTATGCTCGAGTCTGATGTCCGTTATTTCTTTTACCATATTTATTATGTTATGGGGCTCGATGTTTAAACAACAACCTGTTAATGTTTGAGGTAATGCTAATTTGATGATAAGGCACCGCAGGAGGCCGGGTATGGTTTTGAGGCCTGCTAGTGTCGACCTTAATTAGGAAAAGGTTCTTGTCCTCTAGATCCATGATGAGCGCGCTAACCGCATGTGGGAAGCGTGTATGGGCGCCCCCCTCAACTTTGATTCGATTCGCATCTCGTCCAAATCGCCTCATTTAGTTCGGGTTTTCCATTTGCCGCATGCATATGCAGGTGCGAACCCGAGGCCAGGGTGGTAACTTTTGTAGTCGGCATTTAGGGAGACACGTTCTTAGAGTGCTATGAGGGTCCCCTTTTCTTCGTGGGGCTTGATTAGCCGTGCGCTCAATTGCACGGGGTTCTTTGGGCTTGATGCGAAGAAGAGTTGGGTTGTGTTGAGTGTCTCGCTTGGTGGGTTTGATCCCCGTCTGGCGGGATATTCTTACGTGTACGGCCAAATTGGTGCATCCCTGCAGGGTTAAATCTTCTCGAGAAGCCGTGTTGTCCGCGGTTATGGATGACTTGGTGATAGGGCTGGCTAACAAGGATTAGACAACTTACACCTAATCAATAATAAGTTGACTAGTAATAGTCTTATTAACACAAGAACTGTGTGAGTGATCCTCGGATTGCTTCTTTGGATAAGGGGCGAGATCCAGGATGGGTTTGTTTGCGGTTAGTGGTAGTTGGTTACGATACGCTATCTTATCCCTTTCTTTTAGCCGGATGTTGTAGCGTGTCTCTGTAGTTGGTTAGAGCAGCCCGCTGCCGCATCTTTATATCACCTATCTTCCGTTGAACCCAAAGCATCTGTACTTGGTGTTGCCGGGTACATTTTGGTATCTTGTGAGTCTTGCTTGCCAGTACTTGTATGTACTGACCCCTTTGGGGCTGTGGTTTCCGCAGACTACGTTTCTGAGGATCCCCATGGTGGCTACTACGTGGAGTATGACGAGGCTGCTAACGAGTAGATAGCGGACCCGGGCAGGATCCGAGACATCGTGGATGGGCTCCGTCTTTTCGTTTCCGGCCTCTTAGGCCTATTTGGATCTTGTCTGTACTCAGACACTTTGGATGCTTCCGCTGTGATGTAATGATGACTTGTTGGGACATGTTTCCTCTGGATGATTGTATTTGCTATCTCTGCTCTAGTGAGAGCTATTTGCAACTTATTTCTATTTCTTTGTGTCTTAGAGATTTGTTGTGATATCACTTGTACAAATGCCGTTGACGTACCATGTTTGTATGTTATGAAGTACGTCAATGGAAGTAGTCGGATTTCTATGGGATGGTTTACGCAGACGATGGATAGCAGAGAATGGTTGTCACACATTTACGTGTTGGCCTGCTCATATTGAGATGCGGGTGCCGGTATGCCCCGTAAGCCATTTATCTACTGTTTAGCGGGCTGTGAGTATCCTCTAGAAGTCCGGGTGCGACAAATGGTATCAGAGCCTGTCTGCCTGTAGGATCCCTTTTACTGGTCGCAGTTGAGTCTAGAAACTATTTTGTAGCTATATAGGAAAAATGAAACGTGAGAGTAGGAATTCTGTTCTTTTATTTCTTTCCCCACCCACCCTCCCTTTTCTGGTAAGGAAGTGCAACGTTGTTTTCTCTTCTCATCTAAACTTTCAAGTTAGGATTTCACGTATCCTGGTTTCTCTAGGATAGTTATATCTACTAGACCATAGGAATGGAGGTGGTTGTGACATGATTTATCATGTTGCCTACTCACGATTGAGAACGGAGGCGTGTAAGCCCCGGAAGCAGATCCTCTATTCCTTAAGCAGTAGATATTTATCCTTTAGAAGCCCGGATGGGTTTTCCGCAGTACCTCAGGAGTGTTTGGTCTCGTGTTTCCCGATGTTGCTTCGATATCCTGTTCTTCTCAACATCCTTTTCGTCCGTTGAAACCTTGTTGTTTCTTGCCACTTCAGTTCTTCTACCGGCGTCTAATCAAAGCTTCCCCGATCATCTGCAGATGGATCTCAGGTTCTACCCGCAGGTGGTTCGTATGACTCGTTGCGAGAGCACTGCCGGTTATCCGGAGATGCTGAGAGACATGGTCACTTTTCTGGGTTTCCGTTGGGCACCAGAGTACCAGGTCTACGAGCAGCAGCGAGAGTTTGACCAGACCTACTACCAGGCTATCGTCTACATTCTGTCAGATGATGGCATGAGCGTAGTCCACCGCTACGAGGCAGTAGGTTCCACAGTGGATATGGCTGTGCAGCAGGCAGCCTATGTGAGTCTCACCGTCCTTCGTGCTGACTATTGGGGATTTGACGATTCTATCTATCGCCACATCCCCCGTGGTTACATCACTTCGGAGGGAGCTCACTTCACTCTCTACGACAACTTGGATGTCTACGAGCATGATAACTCCAGGCTGCACACCACCGCTCAGTTTGTGAGGCAAAGTGACGCAGTTGCCAGCACACTATCTCAGGAGTTGGCTTCAGTCAGAGAGCAGCTCTACCTTGCTTTGACTCGTCTGGCGACTTACACCACAGACTTTGTTGGAGACGAGCGCTTTGCACGTTTCGATCAGCCAGTTGGTCGTCGTCTGCCAGATGCTGGAGGTTACGAGCCGATCAGAGGTCCACTCCTTAACCTCGGTGCTGGTTACACTGGGATTCCACGCTTTGGAGCACATGGAGTCGACGCTATGTACTTCACCACACCTAGAGTCGCTCTCAGACCACGTCAGATCTACGTGGATCGTCGTTCTACCTACTTTCGTGGGCGTGCTCCTCACCGTACCTCTCGCCGTACTCCTAGCCGTCGTCCTGCGTGATGAGCATGGGAGTAACGATGTATCCATTCTTAGCTATGTTTAGTTATCCTTTTGTCGCACCCTGACCTCTAGAGGATACTCATTGGCCGAACTGGATAGTAGATGCTTGGATTACGTGGCCTAACTGCTCCCGCATCCTCTTACGAGTAGGCCAGCACTTATGTGCGACAACCAAGCTCTACTATGCCATCGTCGATGTAAACTATCCCATAGAGATCAAGATACTACCATTGACGTACTTCATACCATACACACATGGTACGTCAACGGCGTTAAACGAAATGATAGCACAACATATCTCTAGGACACAAAAGATGGAAATAAGTTGCAACTGGCCCTCACTAGGGCAGAGAATAGCAAATACAATCATCCAGAGGACACATGTCCCAACATATCATCATTACATAGCAGCGGAAACAAACAAAGCGTCTGAGTACAGACAAAATACAAATAGGCCTAAGAGGCCGGGAACGAAAAGGAAGACGGAGCCCATCCACGTAGTCTCGGATCCTGCCCGGGTCCGCTATCTACTCGTCAGCAGCGTCGTCGTACTCCACGTAGTAGCCACCATGGGGATCCTCGGAAACGTCGTCTGCAGAAACCATAGCCCCAAAGGGGTCAGTACATAAACGTACTGGCAAGCAAGACTCACAATTCACCAAAGTGTAACCCGTCAACACCAAGCACATATGCTTTGGGTTCAACGGAAGAAAGGGGCTATAAAAGATGCTGCAACTGGCTGCTCTAACCAACTACAGAGGTACTACCACTTCCGGCTAAACAGAAAGAAGAAAAGATAGCGTATCGTAACCAACTATAACTGATGAGGGGATAGTAACCCGGTATGCCAACTCCCAGGTGAGATTCGGCCCAAACGACGGATGGATCAAATCCGGCTAAGGACAAAGAAGCTTCTAGAAGGCCCAGGACTTGTAAGGATCGTAACCCGGATTGTGGGTTACGGTAAGGAAAGTTAGGGTTCGTATGAAGAGTTCGAATAGGACTCGAGAAGCTTTTTGTAGGGCAAGTCAAGGGGGATATGAGTACTATATAAACCAACCCCTGGGCTTCGCCTAAGAGAGATCCAAGTCATAGTTGTAACACCTGTTATCGAGTATCCAGTATAATCATATCAAGAGCCGGCGAGTTGTTTTCCGGTTCTTAGATTGCTTTCACCATGTTCTCTTTCGAGCTAAACCCTCTCCCAAATACCTGTGTCGACTTGCCCCAAGATCAGTTACCTCAGGTAACATCTGCCGTGATTATCCCACGACAGTTGGCGCCCACCGTGGGGCCTGCGTCCAAAGGTGTTTACATCACGGGAGAAGCTCGGAAGAGCATGAAGAACCTCATCGTCGGAGAAATCTACGTCAACGGCAAAGGAGAGAAGATGGTAGGCGATTCTGGCTGGGGGCCAGAGTCGGATCACCTCGAAACCGGATCCATTGTGACAGTCGGCAGCATCAGCGTCTTCATCGGTATGGTATGTACTTCCAGTTCGAATTGTGATAATATTGGATCTGATTCTGTGTCAGGGGAAGACGCGTATGTCCGATCGGAACAAGAAGAATCGATTGGAACAACGGGTCAGATAGAGAGGGAGGATGATACCGAGTCTATACGGGATTTGTCGGAGGATCGATATGAAAGGGAAACCAGCGAGGAAGAACAGTACGAATCTACACCGGGCATCATGCGCCGGGTTGCAGTTTATGCGGCTCCCGCGACCAATCTCAATCAAGAAAACGCGGCCGCGGCACCAGCTGGGGCGGTTCAGGCAGCGGCTCAGCAGCAAGGACCAGTTGACCCGGTCTTGGCCCAAGTCGATGGAGAGTCGGCGTCTGTCACCAGTCGCCCAGCGGACGAGGAGCGACACGCAAATATGTTCGGGTTCCAAGCAAACCGGACACCGGGGGCGGGCCCCTCAAACCCGCGTCACCCGGCTCTGTTTGATAATAACTTGATTTTGGACCCCACAGTCTTGGCCACAGTTATTACCCCGGAAAACGCGGCAGAACGTGTAAGAGACCTGGACGTAGCTCGTCGTGCATTGGAGCAGCAAAGAAGGCAAGTGGAAGCAGAAAGGCAGGGGATGGCCGCGCGGCAGCGCGAATTGGATGACCGAGAGACCCGGCTCCGGGAGGAAACGACAAGGATGCACCAAAGGCACCGAACTATGCTGCCGGCAACAGGAGGGGTTATTAACCCGACCGCCCTAGTGTTCACGCCTCAAGATCAGCCGATTCCGCCGACGAACCAAGGGACCATACCGCGACCTTCAACGGGAGCACATCCGGTAAGCGCGCCAGCCGGGTTACCTTTGCCACAGACAGGGGCGACAGCCGGCAATACCATGCCGCCACCACCATCGCGATTCCGCACACCAGCAGGTCATTACAACAATCCCATGGACAACGTGTACGCAGCAACGCTCGCATTAAACCAGATCCCTGTGGGAGACTCGCCTCATGCGGAAGGAACCCGACGAGCAATCGATCTACTACACACCGCGGTAGCACAGCAAGCTAATTATCCGGATCATAGGAGCGGGATGCATGGGACGCCGTACGCCAGCCAGCAACAGGGCCATGTTCAAACGAATGCGGCGCAACGAAGGGAAGAGCAGCAGCAAATGCCGCCTCCACCGCGTATCCAGGCAGCACCAGTAGTATCAGCAGCGCAGGCGGTGGTGAACAGTTCCAGAGCCAGAAGAGCCGGGGCCGGGTCTGCAGCACACGAGTTACCAGTGGTGCCGCACCCCGCGGCACCCCCAGCCGGGTCACGCGTTTCCCGGGCAAGACCGGCCCCAACCACCCTCGCGGGACCAAAGTGCCTTTCGGACGATATCAGAGCAGAACCTTACCCGGAGAAGTTCAAAGAACCGGGGAAAGTAGTAAATTATGAGCCAACAATGGATCCAGAAACGTGGCTGAGCAGCTATGAGATGGCAATGTCAATTCGCAACGCATCCGAGAATCTCCAAGCCAAATTCATGTACTTAATGATGTCAGAGGGAGCAGCAAAGTTATGGTTCACCAACCTACCGGAAAAATCGATCAAATCGTGGGAGGAGCTAAAGACCGCATTCATCAAGCACTTTCATGGGACATGCAGAAAGTTATTTACTATTGATGATTTAGAAAGATGCGTTCAGAAGAAAGGAGAATCGGCACGCAGCTGGGTACGCCGGGTTATGGAGATACTCCACTCGTCTACGGATATCCAGCCTAAGGACGCGCTACAAGCTATGGCAAAAACATGTAAGTACGTTCCTTTAGTACAAAAACTAACTCGCATGAAATCTAGTAGGAATGCAGCGGAGGTTACAATGGGAGAGTTAATGGATGCGTGCAACAAACACGCTGCAACGGATACCACAGAGGAGGAAGTTGACGACAAGAGAGCAAAAGCAAACGCAAGTAGCAGCGGAAAAACCGGCAATGGGTCGGCGCCAAACAATAATGGAAGTAGCCAAAACAAGCGCCCGTTCGACGGGAATTCCGAGTTTGTAGCCAACACGGAGGCCGGGTCTTCAAGACCTAGATCCGAAGGGAATTTTAATACTGGGAATCACAATGGGGGACACTACCAAGGACCTCCAAGACCAAGCAACAGTTGGGACATATTTAGGATGGCGTGCCCGAAGCATAGCAGGAATGGCAAGCCGGCCAATCATTCACTAGAGCAATGTGCCGACTTACAAAGGTGGAAGAACGAAGAAGTGAACAGAGCTATGCGAGGTGCGGGCCGGGGAGGAGGTCCGGGTCTAGGTGGAAACTTGGGTAACGGGCCGCCCCCAGCCGGCAATCCGCCAGCTGGAAATCAAGGTAACAATCAAAATGGAGCAGGAGGTTTTCAAGCTAACCCCAAACAGCTGGGTCAATATCACGTGCACACTACAGGAGGCTCTAACAAGGATAAGAAGATACTGAAACAAGCAGTTAATTCGGTCTCTTCCGCTGTCCCAAGGTATTTGAGGTGGTCAGAACAAGAGGTAACATGGAGCAGGAAGGATCACCCGGATAGAGTTGATCACCCGGGAGTCCTAGCTTTGGTAGTGGCACCACAGGTCAACGGCTACGAGCTGAAAAAAGTCCTGATGGATGGAGGAAGTAGTATCAATATCCTGTACTGGGAAACTTTTCTGCGAATGGGCTTAAAGGAATCGCAGCTGCAAAAGAGTACAACAGTTTTTCACGGGATAGTGCCGGGTCACTCAGCATGCCCTGAAGGAAAGGTGGCACTGGAAGTAGCTTTTGGAGAGTCAAAGGATAATTATCGAGTCGAGTGGCTTACCTTTGAGGTAGTAAAGTTGCGCAGTCCTTATCATGCATTGTTTGGAAGGCCGGCTTATGCCAAGTTCATGGCAAGACCGTGTTATGTGTACCTACAACTGAAAATCCCGGGTCCCAAGAAGACCATTACAATACACGGAAACCGGGATATAGCAGCTGAGTGCGATGAGGGAGACGCGGCAATGGCCGAGCAAGCCTGCAGGAAGGAAGAGCTCAAACATTACCGTTCTCAGGTAGACCTAGAAGAGAGGACAACGTCAAAAAAGCCAACCCCTGAGGGGGACAAAGCAAAGGTTAGGGCAGAACGAAACCCTAAGATGGTAGGCTTCATCAGGAGCAATACTTTCAAAACTCTCAGCAGGGAAGAAGAAGGCGTACCACCGTCCGCAGCTGATCACGTTCCAAGGAAGATATACCCGGACTGGCTAGCAAATCCGGTACTCATTACGAAAGGGCATAGCAAGTGGAGAATGTGCATCGGCCGTATCAACGCGAGGCCGATTCTCGAGAATAACTAAAGCAGTGTAATGGGCGGCAGGTTTCATACGCACTCTTTTCCTATCCAGGGTACCTAAGGGGACTGGAAGGTTTTTAATGAGGCGGCCTGCTGATTCAAAAAAGAAATTTTTATCAATAAAAGAAGATGGTTTCGAGTCTTATCATGGTCTTTGCTTCAGTTACAAGTAAGTAACATTGTTACTATCAATACATCAGTATCATCGAAATACATTACATGAATATAGGTCTCCGGGGGGTGATCTGCTTCAATAAGTCATCACAAGACCCGGAGACCCGGCCATGATGCCTATGAGTTATGGGGGCTGATTACTCGAAAAAACGGGTACAGCTGCAATCCTATAACTGGACAAAGGAGCCAAATTTCTTGGTTATTCTTACTTAAGCTCGATGTGACTCGCACTAAAGTGGCATGATCTGTTCGCGTACGATTACAATCAAATTATGCAGCCCAGTGTGGCTTGCTTGATCTTGTTTTTCGTATAGACGCAACGACATGGTATCCACGCGAAAGCCGGCTTATAGTACAAGATAATCAAAAGGGTCATCTAAACCACAAGTCCATGCAGAGTATAAGGCTAAAAAAGCCGGAAACTCAACAAATATTAAGCATGACTTCAGTATTTATGTAAACAGATATTGGTATTCAGCTTGGTAAACAGCAGTATGTCATCTGAGAAAGGCCACGCCCCTATAGCTCGTACTTTGGGTCATGGGGACTGGGGACTTCGAAACAGAAACAAACTGTTTTAACTACCCAAGCCTGAAAACCTTAATTTCCGAGTATTGGGGACTTAAAGAAAGGTTCCTCTATCAAAACCTACGATACTCGGTTAGCCGAGTCTCAAAAGGAAACTGAAAACAAGAGTTCGAATTATCGAGAATAAGCTTATCAGTAACACAAGGATCGAGATTATCAAAAGCCAGGGGAGGCAAAGAGTTATCATAAGATTAATAAGCATACAGTCATAGTATCAGCGTCAATGGTGCACAAGCGCACCACCAAAAATCATATCAGTCTCGAGAAACACAAAGCGTTGGGTAGCGTTCTACTCGGCGTCCTGAGAGTGGTCCTCCGGGTCTGAATCTTGGACTTGCTCCTTGGCCTTACCAGCAGCTTTACCCGGGCTCTTCACTTCTGGACGAACAGGCGGAGGCACGGCTGGGGTAGAGGTAGACGGCTTTACGCCCAGTTCTGCTTCCCTCTTTGCAGCCTCTTCCTTCCTCCTAGCCAGATCAGTCGACCATTTGTCCAACATATCAATAGGGGGAGGCGCCTCCACCAGGATAACCTTGCCCTCAGAATCATACGAGCTCATAATTGTGTTTAGATCCATCTTGTCGGCCAAAGCTGTGGCTGAAGGACGTACCGCAGATTGTATAGCTTTGAAATCCTGGGGCTTGAATTTGGACCCGTCGGCTTTAAATTCTGGGAACCCGGATACTATCTTTGCCGGGTCAAGCTTTGGAAAATAAGCCTTCGCCAGCGTTAAAGCCCGGGTCACCCCAATTCGGCAGGACGAACGCTTCAGTATTTCAATCCATCCAGGTGCTGTGGAAAAGGCCTGTGTAAGGGTCTCCTCGCCCGGGTATACCTCAGAAGGCCACTTGATAGCATCCAGCAAAAGTTTCGTGCCGGCAAAAAACGTCCGGAGCACAGTCTTCAGAGTTTTTACTTGAGTAATGGCATTCTCCTCCGGAGCGGCAAGGTTAGCACCTGCAATCCAAACATGTGAAAGCATATCAGTCATGTTGGTTATTACAGCGGCAAGATAGAGGTACGCAAACTAATCGCAAATAGCAAACTTACTTAGCAAGATACGGTAAGTGTCCGTAAGCTGAGCCGACAGGTTATTCAGCGAGGACTGGGCAGCATGGTACTTCTTCTTGTATGAGGAGACATCTTTTTTCAAAGTCTTTATCTCCGCTTCAAGGGCCTCCCTACGCTTAACTTCAGCCAGCAAGAGCTGCTCAGCCTTAAGTAACGCTTCATCTGACTGAGTAATCTCTGCCTGCAAAGGCCGGGTGAAGCTGTAAGCCGGATATCGCGAGAGTATTTTATCTGAGGAAATGATTGCCGGCAAGTACTATGCGAAGTACCGAGGATAATTAAAAAAAAAAAAAAAAATTATACTCGGGACTTGGGGACTGGATGTATAATAAGGAGTATCAAGTAAAAATTACCTGATGTGCTGCAGCCATACGTTCTAAGACAGTCCCTTCTGAAGCTTTCATGGCAAGAAGAGCGCTCATCAGCTGGTTAAAGTCAGCGTTATCCGAGTTAGATGGCTCGGGTACCTGGAAAGTGGGAAAAGGAGCATTTCTTGTAACAGGAGGTGGCACCCGGGTCATCCGAATGTCGGAGTCTGGTCCCCCTCCCGCGCTTGAAGCTGCCCCCTTCTCCTTCTCGCTCGTGTGCGAAGCGATTGGATACTCGGCGTCATGCCTAGCTGGCTGCGGTGGCGACATTTGCTCGTCGCCAGCCGTAGTGAAGGCATCATCAGCCGACTCGCCCTCGACCCGGACTTTAGCTTCGGTGTCCTCCTGGTCGCTACTAATAACCGTGGCTCTGAAGAAGGTGCAAAGGCGTAATTAATCTTTGGTTATGGAAAGAAAGGGGATGAAAGTTCGGTATAATATCCGGAAAAGGCGTTTACCCGGTGTTTACTGGGAAGTCCGAGGGGAAGCCGTCACTAGACCCGGAAGAGACTGAAAAATGGCAAGAGAGGTCTGGGATTACGTTACAAAGGAATGACTGGAAAGAAGTTTTGTTTACAACAAATACCAGGGTGTTGAACCGGGGGCGGCGAAGCAACCGGGTTAGGGGTCTCGTTGCCCGGATGATTCCGGGTTACTCGGCGCCTAGTCATGGGTGGCTCCTTCAGTTATGATCAAAAGGGGTGAAGATGGGGTTAGCCCCGGAGTGACGTTATGGGAGCAAAAAACCAAAGTGTAAGGGGATGAAGTAAAAACCTGGAGGGCTATCCTCTGGGATTTTCTCTTTGTTCCGGTTCTGGTGGCCGGCTCCGGCTCTTCCTCCTCGCTGGTGGACCCGCCCCTGCTGTCCGTTTCTTCTTCTTCGCTTTGGTCCTCTCGCTCTGAAAAATGTCCGAGTTACAGCATAAAGAAGAAGGAAGGGCAGGATATAACGTGTGCAAAGGAATCAAGTAGGTACCTTCATTCGAGTCAACGACATCGTCTTCCTCCTCCCCGTCTTCGGAATTAGGAGTGGAGTCGACCGTCCAAAAGTCATCATCGGCCTGAGGAGAAGATGCCAGGATAGTGATTAATATCGAGTCAAGAGAAGCGAATAAAAGTAAGTGTTAGAAGTCAAAATCAAAAGGCAGAAAACTTACTCCAGGGGTTGGATTCTCGAGGGTAAAAGGTTCTAATCCGGCTATGCTCCGGATTACTTCGAGCTTCTCTGTCAGGAAACCCTTAATTGTTTTGTTAATGTCACCCGGAGCAAGGGTGCGGGTAGAGAATCGAATTGGGTCCGTGGTTTGACCCGAGTATTCGCACATCAGCTTCTCACGAATGGAGTTTGGCTGAATGCGGAAGCTAACCCAGGTCTTCACCAGGTTTAGCCCGATGAGGCCTCGGGCGGACAAGATGGAGATCCTAGCTAATAAAGGCAAGATCGCCTCCCTGTCTGGTTCAGACGCGAAGGCGTTGAATTTCTCGGAGATGTCAAGTTGACCCTCCGAGTAACCCGGCAACTTCTTCTCACCGGGTGGAGAGGTATCCTGGCAGTAGAAGTACGAAAGCTGCCAGTGCTTTACGTGGGAATTGAGAGAAATAGGAGGCATCAGGGAGTTCTTGCGGCGCTGGATAGAGACCCCGCCGCAAGTGAGAAGTGCGCCGTCGCCGCTTTCGCGACACGGCTTGCACTGAAAAAGTTCGACGAAGAGGGCTAGACTTGGCGGTGTGCACAAGTAAGATTCGGAAAGAACAATAAAATGGGAGATGTTCAAATGGAGTTTGGACCTATATCGAAGATACGGAGGTTGTAATGGTCTAAGACGTCACGGAAGAAGGGGTGACCCGGAGGCCTAAAGCCCCGGGTCACATGTTCAACGAAGCATATTACCTCATTCGTCGCTGGAGAAGGCCGGGTTTCATTGCCTGGCACTCGCCAGTGGATAGACTCCTGTGGAGGTAGGGTTCCAAGCTCGACCAACTCCTCCAGCTTGGCCTTGGTAACGGAGGACTTCCCCCAATTGGCCGATATGGAGCTTGTGGATTTAGCCTTATTCGGCTGTTTCCCCTGCCTCTTGGGTGCCATGGGATTGACCTGGTAAAACATCGAAGGAAAAGACGTAAGGAACAAAAACTTGGAAGTTAGCAGGCAAGCAATTACCCGCAATTTGAACATAACCCGGCTATTGCCTCGCTGGGTCAAGAATGATTTGTCCGGGTATCAAGTGACCTTACAAAATATATGGAGCTTTCCGTAAAAGCAAATGTTTGGAGAAGTTAGGGGGATGCTTATATGCTTACCATCTGCGAATGAGTCGGAGAAGTAAGATTTTCTGAGGAAGGAGAACAAGGGCGGAAATTTCAGATGGCCCGAGCTTAGATTGGGAATCTAATTTCTAAAATTGTGACCATATTAACGATTACTGGAGTTAGGGGAGTAATATAAGCTATGAATCCTATCCATAGGAATGTTTATGGTAAGTATCAGTGAGTTAATCCGGCGCGGCCCGAGAAATTGCGGACCGCTCGATTCAGATCTAATTAGAGGAAGAACTAAGAAATTGCGGGGGTAAGTTGGAGGATGTAAGGGACTTACTGAAGGAGATTGGAGTAAGGCCTTGCGGAGACAGATGGCGCAAGATTCGTGTCCTTTCGTGGTCGTTGGCCGGCGAATCGGAGGCTTGACGGTGGATTCGGGAGCTGGTGCGGCTCGCGCGGCGGCGGAGCGCAAACGAAGGCGGATGGGCTCCGGCGAGATGCGTGGGGTTCCCGTGGTGGCGCTCTGCGAGCCTGAACTTGGGGAGAAGAGAAATGGGGAAAGTGAGCCGTTAAGGGTTGAGTTTGCCTCCTGGGGTTTATTTATAATAAACCGGGTGGAAAAATTTATCCCAACGGGCGAAACCCGGGAGTTGCGGAGTAATGGTTGGACATTTTGAAATTTGAAGACGTGCTTTATGTGCACTTAGATATGATCCCGAGAAAAGAGAAGGGGGGAATCTCTTTCCTGGTATTAGCACTAATTATCGAAGAAGGTGCGAAGTCATGGAGTTCCTTACTAAAGCTCGAGTCTGGAAGATTAAGGGAAAACCCTTGAGGGAGAGCCGGGCTTTTGCTTGGCTTCCTTGGTACCAGTCACGGCTATTCATCAGCGCGCTGCGTCTTGATTTTCATATGTTTGTTTCTTATATTTCTGTAGGGAATAGCCGGCGCTTCGAAGAGTAAATCTTGGAAGCCCAGGCTATTCTGGGGACTACTGATGAGGGGATAGTAACCCGGTATGCCAACTCCCAGGTGAGATTCGGCCCAAACGACGGATGGATCAAATCCGGCTAAGGACAAAGAAGCTTCTAGAAGGCCCAGGACTTGTAAGGATCGTAACCCGGATTGTGGGTTACGGTAAGGAAAGTTAGGGTTCGTATGAAGAGTTCGAATAGGACTCGAGAAGCTTTTTGTAGGGCAAGTCAAGGGGGATATGAGTACTATATAAACCAACCCCTGGGCTTCGCCTAAGAGAGATCCAAGTCATAGTTGTAACACCTGTTATCGAGTATCCAGTATAATCATATCAAGAGCCGGCGAGTTGTTTTCCGGTTCTTAGATTGCTTTCACCATGTTCTCTTTCGAGCTAAACCCTCTCCCAAATACCTGTGTCGACTTGCCCCAAGATCAGTTACCTCAGGTAACATCTGCCGTGATTATCCCACGACAATAACTAACCACCAAACAAACCCATCCTGAACCTCGCCCCTTATCCAAAGAAGCAATCCGAGGATAACTCACACAGTTGGATTAATGATGGTTCAAATTATTGTGTCAATAAGACTATTACTAGTCAAGTTATCATTAGTTAGGTGTAAGTTGTTCTGAGTACTTGTTAGCCAGTACTTTCACCAAGTAATCCATAACCGCGGAAAACACGGCTTCTCGAGAAGATTTATCCCTGCAGGGGTGCACCAATTTGGCCGTACACGTAAGAATAACCCGCCAGATGGAACGGCCATTCCACCAAGCGGGGCACTCAACACAACTCAACTCTTCTTCGCATCAAGCCCAAAGAACCACATGCTGTGCGTGCGCGGCTAATCGAGCCCCACGAAAAAAAGGGGACCCTCATAGCACTCTAAGACCACGCCGCCCTAAATGCCGACTACAAAAGTTCCACCCTGGCGCCAAGGGTTCGCACCTGCACATGCATGCATCAAATGGAAAGCCCGAACTAAGTGTGGCGATTTGGACGAGATGCGAATCGAATCAAATTGAGGGGGGCTCCCATACACGCTTCCCACATGCGGTTAGTGCGCTCATCATGGATCAGTAGACAAGACCCTTTTCCTAATTAGGGTCGACACTAGCAGGCCTCAAAACCACGCCGGGCCTCCTGCCGGTGCCTTATCATCAAATTATTATTACCCACAACATTAACATGATTGTTGCTTAACCATCGAGCCCATAGAACATAAATAAGTAAGGTAAAAGAAGTAACGGACAACAGACTCGAGCAAAAGCAACCCTAAGCATGCTAGTAGGACTAAGGCAACAAACAAGGGGTTATAGGTGTGGAGGTGAGGCAATATCAGGGTTTAAAGGATAACATGTGATAGGATCGGGACACAAGCAACGATTCATAGGGCTAGCAGAATAGACAACGGAAAGTATCGGTATCCAATGTTGAAAGGAACACAGTGGTTCATGTGAGTGAATACTTGCCTGCAAACCCAGTAGCCTGGTACTGAGCTAACTCCTCAGAAGTAGTATCGTAAACCTCGTCGGTCTCAACGTCGTCGTCTATTCGAGAAGAAGCAAACACACAATCGAAAAGAGACGAACAGTCAATAACATGGCATAATGCACAATCATGGGATCATGCATGGCAAATTAATTGATGCATCAAAATAAACTAGTTGACAAGATAACATGTTTAAGTGGACCCATATGCAATTGGATTGCATATGGAAAGCCCAGGAATTAAGGTTGAATTAATTGTTCTACAACTAATCATCATGTGTAAGTGAATTAGCATGATGCATGGATGATGAAAACAGAAAGAAGACATCAATAGAAACAAATTGAAATAAGGTTTACCAACTTTGGAATTTTATTTATTAAGTTATGGAATTTTGGTTCCTTAAAGGTGTCACACAAGCATTTGTTGTTTTCACCAATTTTAGTTGTTCAAAATAGATAACAAAATTCATATTTGGAAAGAACACACAATTTTAGGTGGAATACATGTTTCACTTGTTGAAAAAGGATTTCAAATAAATTATTTATGAATTAAACAAGTTTAAGCAAGAATTAAATGAATTTAATTCAAACATGAACTTATTTGAATTTTTATTTGTTCCACACATTAAGTGAGATTCATATTTGAAAAGCTTATACTTTTATGGTTGGAAAACATATTTTATAGTTTCAAAAAGAAATTAATTTGACCAAGTTATGAATTTAGCAATATTAAATGATTTAAACAAGGTTTAAATTATTTAACCAATTTTAATTATTCAAAACATGAAACAAATTTTATATTTTAAAAGTTGGTTTGATTTAGCATGGAAAACATATTTTATTTGTTGAAATTGGATTTAAAATGAGCAAGTTATTATGTTGGCAATTTTAAATGCAATAATTAAGAAACAGTTGTTTTCAGCAATTTAAATTATTCAAAACAGCAAACAAAGTTAATATTTGGAAAGTACATGAAAAATGGGATGGAAAACATATTTAGTTTGTTGAATTTGGAATTTTTATGCCCAAGTTATGAATTTTGCAAAATTAAGTGAATTAAACAAGTTTTCAAATATTTCACCAATTTAAAATATTCAAAACAGTAAACAAATTTTATATTTGGGTAGAGCATATAATTTGGCACATAATACATATTTAAAAAGTTGAATTTGGAGTTTAGATGAATTATTTATGCAATTTACACTATTAAGGTGTAATTCTGCCATTTTTATTAACTAGGGACTTGGAAAATAATTTACAGGGGCCTAGGAAGAAATTACAGGGACTGGGTTGTGATTCCTGTGAAGTTTCTGTACCAAAACAAATGGAAATAAAAAGTTGGTTTAATTTGAGGGAGGGGGGACTCGAACCGAAAACGCTCTTTGTCGAGCGCGCGAGCGCTCGCTCGGTGCGCGTGGTGGGACCCGCTCGCTCGGTGCGCGCGTCCGATTGTTTTTTGTCCTGACGTCCGCGTGGTGGGGCCCCCTCTATTCCCTTTTTTTTTCGTTTCCTTTCTCTTGCTCAAATTAATTCGAAACGGTTCTATCCCCTAAATGCCTCGCCCTCCCCCTTCCACCGGCAGAGACTGCCCATAATCGACGGCGACGAGCGTCGTCTCGATTTTTCCGCCGCCGGCCGGACTCCGCGCGTAACACAGGTCTCTGGACGGCGGGGCGGCGCAGTATTGTTGCCTGTTTTCATCCTCTCCCTTCTCTTCTGTCTCTGGCACTGCAAACTTCACCATCGACGGCGACGAGCGTCGTCTCGATTTATCCGCCGTCTGCCGGACTCCGCCGTATCACAGGTTACCGGAGGTCGGGGCGGTGCAGTATTGTTGCCGGTTTTTCATCCTCGTCTTTCTCATCTGTCTTCTGCACTACAGAGTCCACCATCGACGGCGGGGCACCGTCTTTTTGAGCTGGGCGTCCCGGTCTGACCGCGGCGCACCCTTGTTGCATTGCAGGAGACGGCGAGGGTGCGGGGGCTCAGCATCAGCGGCGTTTTCTGTTCTTGCTTCCCCTTCTCCTTCGTCTGCGGTCACCTTCTCCCACTCCGTTCTCAAATCCGTGCCAGATCTGAGTAATAAGCAGCCGTCGTCCAGTGTTCGGGCATTTCTTGTCGGAGAACCATCTCTCGCCGGTAAGTGTCATGTCATATTCTTCAATTTTCCCCTCGCAGTGTCTGCTGTTTACTGTAATTTAAGTGCTCCTATGTCCGCCGTCGAATGTTGTGGTAGATTTTTGGTTTGGCAGAATAGTCTCTGTGTGTGCCGTCGCCGCCGAGCTTCGGACATTTGTGGTAGTCCCCGTGGTCATGTCTGGTAGCCTGTTTTTCCCCCTCATGTAGTAAGGGATACTGCCAGGTTTTGTTGCCTGCCATTGTTGTTTTTATTGAGCTTTCTGGATTTTGCTACTGAGAGGGGAATTTGGTTTGTTGGCTCTGTTGCGAAATCGATGCCTGTAACGCTTAGCTTGTAGTTAGCTTTTTGTTTTTCATGATGAGTGTAGGTATCCATGTTTGGTATCTGTTTCCTTTTTGTCCTTAAATTCAGGTTTGTTGTTTACTAGTAGTCAAGAAGTGTTGAATTATCACCAGTCCGCAGTACTCTGCACCCAGGTGGCCATGTACTGATATGTGATGCGCTCATGTTCGGGTACCTATAGGTGTTCTCGTCAAGGACGCTCTTATTTGATGGTCGTCTTTGTGAAGGAGGCGACTGTCGTGTTGTGGATGCAACAGAGTTCTATTTTTAGGTTTGGCAGAGGAACCATGCCGATCCTTGCCGTCGTTGATTGGACATTTTTTGCTTGATTTCGTTATAGTGTCAGAGCTAAGACAATGGCAGTTTTTGGGATATGTGAGTAAATGGTCATCATTTGGTGAATGAGTTCGATAATTGGAGTTGTAGTTGTACACGACATTTTTTTTATGTAGTAATGTTTTTGTGATGTTTGCAGCTTTAGTTTGTTGACTATATATAGTTGTTGCTGTACATGGCATGGTTTGATTTTGTGTTTTTATCTTTTTGTTTTATTTTTTGTTTTGTTTAAAACGAGTATATAAGTCTGAAAATTTGTTTTTATGCTGGTCAACTGTAAGTCTGTATTTTCGATTAGCAGTTACAGTAGCTAGCTTGAGAAAATAGTTTACTGGTAAACAATGCAGCAAACGTTACCTAGCGACTATTTTTTGAATTATTTTGTCCTCTGTTTTTCTTTTTTTTATGGGTTATATCATTTACTTTTTGTATTTTTTTGTCTTGTAATTGCAGTACATTTTTTCTTTTTGGTCTTATTCTAGGTTGTGTCCCAATGGCTGGAAAGCGGAAGGCAGTAGGTGGTCATGTAGATGGTTATTTGCCAGTTGCTAGTAAGCGTGTTAGGAACAGGGCGTCCCCATCTTCTCTAGTCGAGCTGTACGAACACCTAACTGATGAACAGAAGGTTGTTATTGGTGAAATGGACTTGGGAAGTATGATCAACATCAAATGCCATACTCTGCATAATCCTGTCATCAACTGGTTAGCTCCTAAGTATGACAGGTTCTCGCGTCAGTTTGTAATCCCAGGGCGGGGTACTATCCCATTGACCGCTGCTTCTGTTTATCGCTCGATGGGTCTTCCACGTGGTGAATTGCCTGTTAGATATTGTCTGGATTCATCCATTGAGAATTGTCTTCGGCCTATTCTGTTTCCGGATTGTGCAAATGCTCCACAGACTACCAAAGTATTCAACATACTAAAAGAGATGACCACTGCAGATAAAAAGTTCCAGCAGATCTGGATCATGTATTTGACTTCGACCGTCCTCGCTCCAACGTCTCTAAACAAAGTTAGCAGCAGATGCTACCCAATCATGGTAATAAACTGCAATTGTTTTTTAGGCTTATTATCTGATCTTTTTTTTTTGTATATTTTCTTTTTTCAATCATCTTCTTTTATTAAATGTGCTAGTGGGTTTCTTTTGTTTTCTTTAACTTTTATTTTACTGTTATTTTTTTTGTTTGCAATTTACCATTTGCTTGCAAAAACCAGTACGTAGTCTATTCCCAATAATGTGATCAAGGCAGATGAATGAAAATTACCAACCCTTCAAAAACTTATATATATTTTTTTCCCAAAGAATGTTATCAATGGTGATGAATGGAAATTACCTAATTTTAAGAACCAATATATATTTTATTGTTCTAAAGAAATTATCAAGGGAGATGAATGGAAATTACCAACCCTTTTTTTTAGAAACCAGTGTACAGTCTATCCCCACGAATGTTATCAAGGGTGGTGAATGAATATTACCAACCCTCGAAAACCATATATATAATTTCCGAAGAAAGGTTATCAACGGAGATGAATGGAAATTACCAACCCTTTGAAAACATATATATATTTCTTTCGAAAACAAAGTAATCAATGGAGACGAATGGAAATTACGAACCCTTTGAAAACATATATTTTTATAACTTCCCCCAAGAATGTTATCAAGGTAGTTAATGGAAATCACCAACCCTTTTTACAAACCAATATATATTTTTATTTCCCAAGATTTTTTATAAGTGTCAATGAATTAAAATTAACAACCCTTTTCAAAAACCAGTATATATTCTATTCCCAACAATGCTATCAAGGTATATGAATGAAAATTACCAACCTTTTTTACAAACTAGCATATAATCTATTTCCAATAATTTTTAACAAGGGTGATGAATGAATATTACTAACTTTTATTTTACTGTTATTTTTTTGTTTGCAATTTACCCATTTGCTTGCTTATGCCACTGCAATAATTTCGTTTTTTTATATCAGGACAATGTTGAGGAAGTAAGAAATATGAACTTATGCCAGTTCGTTTGCGACAAACTTCATGAAGAATTATCAGCTGGCAAAGTTTCTGGCGCTTGCTTGCTTCACATGATGGTATAAATAATTTTGTTGAAACAGTCAACATCGAATTTTTGTGATTTTTCGGTTTTATTCTGGTTATTACAATGTCTCCTTTATGCCTTTTTTTGTAGCTTATGTATGTTGACTCATTAGATATCAGTGGACTGAATATTGATCTGCCAGATGGTCAATTCCTTGTCAATATATGGTCAAAAAATAACATAGACATTGTGCTAGATTCAGACATGAAAAGAGACCTTTCAGGATTTGGAAACTTGGAGGCAAGTTATTGTTTATTGCTTTTTATCTTTTTTTTTCCTGTTTTTTCAGTAACAATGTGTTTATGATTCTAGTCCACTGTATAATCCTCTTTTTTCAACTTTATTGTGTGTCTCATGCATTCATTTGTTTTATTGTTCTGTTTTTTTTACAGCTGAAGCCTCTATTTGCTACAGATCATAGATTCTTTGGTGGTTCAGATGGTTTCCAAGCTTTCATTGACACAAACACTGCCCGTAATTGTCCCAAACCGGTGAGTGTTAGTTGCTTCTTTTAAGTATTTTTCTATACATTTCAACTTCTCTTTACATCATGCAAGAATTTTAATTATTATCTATGTGACAGTTATTCCAATCCTTTTTTAATATAATTCTATATGTTCTTTTTAAAACACAGCGCAAAGAGAAAGTTGCTAGATTGGTTGGAGAGTTCTCAGCAGGCATTACCCGTTTGCTCGGTACATTGGTTCAGGGTTGGACTGAAGTGGACGATAATGATGCTGTTCTGGTCGAAGAATCTATCAAGAAAATTGGCGAACAGTTTGTTGCTGGTAGTACATCAAAGACAGATAAACATACTCCAGTCAATACTGCAGTCAGTATCGATGGAACGGTGTATCCAAGTGGTACCAGCAAAGTCAAAGATGTTGAAAATCCATTGGCTCCCCACGTTGTTTCACCTCATCGTCACGGTGAATTTTCTGTGACTCCTCGTGTGACTCGTTCCGCTTCAGCTGCAGCTAGAGTGAGACACAGCGATGATGGAAATGTTGATCTGAATGTCAGTCAGCCAGAACATAATAGTTCAGCTCTAGATGACAGTGACAACAATGAAGACAACGAGGCTGATCGTTTCTTCATAAGAAGCAGAGTTACTGGTCCTGGGAAAATTGATTCGGTTACTTGTTTTAGTCCTGCGAGTCACGATTTTACTCTGCCTACACGTGGTGCTGCTATTGATGCATCAATTTCTTGTGGTGATGCAACTCACGATGATTTACATCTCGGCAATGAATCCACTCATAGAGTTGTATGCAATGATCTTGACATTCTAGCTGATGCGGTACTTCTTCAGAAAGAAGATTATCCACGTGATGACGAGGAGTCAGATAGGATGGTTGTGAGAAATAAATTTGAAGACAAGCCAGCCATACCATCACCTTCTTCCGATGGAGAAGTTATTGGAAATAATCTCTGTAGGCCTGAGTGTAAAGTGGATTATTTAGTCAGTAATGCCATGCCCGATGTTATTGTTGAAAATGCGCTGTACAAATCTCATGATCTTAAGAGGAAAAGTAATGATGTTTCAACTGAATGTGTAGCAAGCACCATCGTCTCTGATCTTATAGGACACAGCCCAGAAGGTAATATCGCTGTCAAACTTGATAAGAATCGAAGAAAGGCTACACCGAAAAGGTATTTATTACCATTTTATTTGTTTTGAGACACTAGTAGAAGATGTTGAAGGCAGGTCCCTTTTTTTTTTCTTTTTTTGCTCCATTTTTCTATATGACTATCGCATCTAAGTCGGCAACATTTATATGATAAGCAATATAATCCACTTTTTTTCTTTTCTTTTTTATTTTTGGTTCAATGAATCGCAGATGTAAACATTTTTTAGTTTCTTACCATTTCTATTTTTTTTATTTACCTTTTATATAGTAAAACAAATCATTCACCAGAACTATGTAATTAAGATCAGCATGATAATTGAAAATGAAGATACCGTTTCTGTAGATATAACTTTTCTTTTACACAATCATAATAGTTATTTTTCTGTATTTTTTTCCTCTGGTAAAAGTGTTTTTCTTCTAGCCTCTTTTTCTGTTCTTTTCAATAAATAATATGTAGTTTTTTTTCAATGCAGTATAATACGAAATGCCAGCGCGCAAGCAACAAGATCGTCACCACGTTTTACGGCAAAACTGATCTCAACAACAGGTGCCAATGCGCAGTCTAAAGCAGAGACATGTAAAGAAGCTTCTGTTCAGAAAATAGTTGACAGTCGCGTGGATTCTTCAGCTAGTAGTCCTACTGTACTCATTGGGAAATCAACACCTGCTAAAGTCCAACCTTCTCCTGTAACAAATCACCGATCTTCACCCAGATTTCGTATTACAACTATTGTGGCAGATGCACAAAGTTTAGATGGCGAAAACCCAGTTTGCGTAGCAGGTAATTTTCCTATCAGTATTTTGTTTTGTTTTCAGCGTGGTCCCTTGCTGGATGCTTTTTTATAACTTGGTATATTCTTGGTACATATCTCAGGTTTGCCCTCTGCTGTTATTTGCTATATTTTTTGTGGTTGGTTGTCTTTTTTTTTACGAAAGATGATAATTGCCGTCTGCACCAATTGTGATTTTGGTCGTTTTTGTTTGCTGGTCGATGTGTATTCTGACAGCAGGATGTGTTCATGGCTAGCCCATACCAGTGAGGCTACTAAGAGAATTTGTAGTTTCCTAAAGCAATAATACCTGAAGATTTTTTATCTGTTTTCTGAAAAGTTTTTTATCAGTTGTTTTTCTGTGTTTTGTGCTTTCATCAGTGTCATTTTACTACCATGTTTTTTTTTTCTTTTTGTAGCCTTGTTTTTGGCATGTGTATACTTTTTATCCTTTTTTTAATTTGTATGCATGTTTATATTTTTTGTTTCTTTCCTGCATGAAGCGAAAGTTCATACATCGAAAGAATACATTGTAGAGAGCATCCCTCCAGTTCAACAACCTAAATCTGGCATTCAAGATCGTGGTCCTGATGAAGGTATGTAGTTGTTGTTGATTATCATTTCTGTTTCAAGGTAGATTCCGTTTGAATGCGATTGTTTATCTTTTTGTTTCTTTTTTGTACAAAGCCAAAGTTCATACATCCAAAGAAGACATTGTAGAGAGCATCCCTCTAGTTGAACAACCTAAATCTGGTATTCAAGATTGCGGTCCTGATGAAGGTATGTAGTTGTTGTAGATTATCATTTCTGTAGCAAGGTAGTTTCTGTTTGAATCCGATGTAATTTCTTTTTTTCAGTATAGTTTGGTTTAATTTCAGATATGTTTTTTGTTTTTACTTTCTTTGTTTAGATGATGTACAGATCATATATGTAACTCCAGCGGTTGAGCAAGTTACTGCTGTTTTGCCTCCCACTATAACTCCACGTACCAGGCTCAGAGTTGGGAGAGTTATTCAACCATCAAAGTTTTTGCTGCCACCTTATGTTAACATCTCAAGCACTCCGGAGCAAGATGAGCTATACCAGAAGGTTATAAAACACAGAAGCGACTCGAAAGATTCAAAGATAAAAGGGTAATAGATCATTTTTTTGTTGTGCCTTTTTCCATTTTCAGATTGTGAGCCCACTTTTTCTTCTTTTGCATACGTATTATTTGGGTTTTTTCTTTTTCTTAATTAGGTAGTAAGATAATTTACCAATTTATGTTATCATTTTATATGCAGTGAAATGTTCCTTCAAATCAAGCCGATGTGGGTCACAACTAGCGACTTGGCTGACAGCATAACTGGTCAACTGTCGAACACTATGGCAGAAATTGGCATATCTGTCCTCCAAGATTCTTGCGATAGTAAGAAGATAATTTTCCCATGGGTGTTAAGTGTATATCTTCTTGACCACAAATTCAGTTCCAGAATTGTTCAACAACATTTTAGGAGAGATGCCAAGTATAAACTTAGTCACAAAAATGTGGTATGTTTTGTCTCCGTCCTTTTTTTGTTATCATTATTTTTTGTATGCCCTGTATATAGTAGATCCACCTAATTTTTTTGTTGTTGTTTTTGCATCTACTTTTTTGTTCTCTTCCACGCAGCTTTTGTTTCCTGTGTTACAAGATATTGGCACTGTTCGTAAACGATGTGGTCATTGGTATGTGTTGTCATTAAATTTCAATGCAAAGAGGTTTGAAGTGCTTGACTCTGCTCGCGGACCACGGAATCTCTCGCTCATTGAACATGCTACCTCCTTAGTGGATTCTATAAAATGTGCATACAGAGTCAATTATTCCAATTCAGCAAAACAAATTGATGACTATCAGCTTGAATACATTGATGTGCCAAAACAGAACAACTCGTGAGTCCTCGTTTACTATTTTGTGTGTGCATTTTATTTCTTCATTGTTTTCATCGTGGAGCTTTTTTGTTTGGTTCATGATATATCATTATGTACATTTTTATTACAGGATTGATTGTGGGTTTTTCATGATGAAATTTCTTGAGCTCTGGGATGGACGGGTTGTCCCCGCAATTACATGTGACCAAATACCAGAATATAGGAAGATTTTAACGTGGACTTGGCTTCACCATCCAAGGAATAAGTTCACAAACTGGAAGTTCTACTTAGAGGCAAACAAAATATAAGGTTCATTTTCTCCATAACTTTTGTACCTCCATAATCTCTCAGTTTTTTCCTAGCATGCTAATAATGGGAATAATTGAAGAAGTAATAGTAACGCAATATACTGATTTATACAAAGTACTTAAACGCCAAATCGTCTTTTTTGTAACTGCTGTTATTTCTTGCATGTCTTCAGGCGTTGATCGTTGTTTGCTGCATGCTTTTTGCTGTCATTCGTCTGAGCATATTTGTTGTTCCTCAATTCACTGCTTTTTACATTGTCTGCACTTGATCTTATTATATCGCTTTCCGAACTTTTTGCTGTCACTCATTGCTTGATTGCTGAGTATTGCTCTTACCAACCTGAAAATATTTTTGTAGAGAACAATTATTGTTAATAGACCAATCTTTTTTTTGACATAATAATATATATGCGAACAAGAAGTAAAATGTATGCAAAAATCTATTATTGTAATTTTTTTTTTGCTACAAACCTTGTCTCTGTCAGGACAGTACGGTCTTCTGTGTCCTTCTAGTCTGCAAAGACTGCATTTTCTTATCTTTTTTTGTTTCTTCATAGCAGCTTGCTCATAGTGATTCTTTGGCCTTTCACCCATGTTGAATCCTTGGCTAGCTGAATGTGGAGGATCTTTGTAGGTTGTTTCCTTTGTGTATTCATCATGTTCTTGACCACCTGGAACTTCTTCAGATGTTCGTTCTTTGTTAAGGTCTTCATTGATTTTGTTTGATGTGTCGTTATCCTCTGTATCATTCTCCTGTTTAGTCAACGGATCATCGACAGCCCTTCTCTTTCTTTGTCTTGTTTCTTTTTCATTTAATCTCTGAATCTTATCATCAATGATTGTCTTCTTGAGTTGAACGATCCCAGCACCAAACAAGTCGTATGACCTATCATCCGTGCAAACTGTGGATAGTACGTGTGATACTTTGCTCATTTCAATTGCATGCCTCACAGCTAAGTGTGTCTTTTCACTCCTCGTCAAGTCTGAAGTTGCAGTCATGTTTGGAACCTCTATTCCAGCTGCTGTTGTCCATCTTGCATTTATGAAGCTCAGAGGCAATTCTGTTATGCCATTATGCATAGCAACTCTTAGTACGTGGCAACATTGTATGCCATCCCTTGACATCTTATAACATGAACAGGTGTACACGTTTCCGTCAGCTGATATGTGCACCGTGTATTCTGTTCTAGGAAATTCAGCGTTCCAGTAATTTCCTAATCTTTTCACTATATAAGTTCTGTTTGGTTCAACATTTTCAACATTGTAAGCAGTTGTTTTCTTCATCTCCTCTGCAAATTTTGCATATATAGGGTCCGTGTAGATTTTAGCTGCTTCTCTCTCCAATGGATTATATCCCCAGTGTCCTGTCTCCTTTATTTCTATTTTCTCCTGTAGCCTGTCAAGATCAGCTTGTTTCTTCTCTTGTATAATGAGATATTGTTTGAAGAATGCGGAAATAGTGTCCTTCCGTTTCACGTAATGCTTGAAAAGTGAGTTAGTGCTCTCACTTCTTCCAGTTGATGATGTGAAGGGGAAGAAATGGTTCATGAAGTAGGCCAGTACCCATTCGTTTCTTATCTCATATATCCTCTCTAGGTGGGCCTCCCCTTCAGCATTGTGTTGCCTAAGTAGTGAACTCCAGCCAGTCTCAAACTCTTCCGGTGTGAAGGAGTTTCTAATTAATGCCCTCAATAGTTCATGTAATGGCACACGGGCTGCAAAGAAAGTGACTAATTTTTCTTTCAGCTTTTTCCCAACATGGAAGTTGCAGTAGCGGTGAATCGTGAAAGGTAGCACTGCTTTTATTGCATTCCCCATTGCTACACATTGGTCTGTGATTATTGTTTCTGGACATTTATTCCCCATGACCGAGATGAATGCAGTGAACAGCCACCTAAAGGTCTCTTCTGTTTCATCTTTCAGCAAAGCAGCGCCAAATAGCACTGTTTTTCCATAGTTGTCGACCCCAACTATAGGTGCAAACGGCAAACCATACTGGTTTGTTGAAAAGGTTGTGTCAAAAGATACAAACTGGCCAAATTGCTTGTAGTTTGCTTTGCCAATGCTATCTGTCCAGAACACACTCCTGACAACGCTATCCTCCACCTGCATTCTGTGTGAGAATCCTGGCCTGTTGTGACATTCATTTTTAAAGCATTCTAATTGTTCGTCAACATCTCTGTTCCTTAGTTTTTCTTTCTCTTTTGCTGCTTGGTTGCTCAGATACTTTGTATCGAAAGGCACAGCCCGGAAACTGCCTCTTGTTTTCCTGAATATCTTCATTATGTTTCGTGGGGGCACCCTTGTTTCCTGGAGCATGTCAATCAAAGTCCTGTCTGATTCTGACATGTGCTGGTGACATTTCATGAACCTTGTAAGCCACAGAGATGGAGCCAATGGGTGGTTGTGCTCGAGATGTACATGTTTGATCGCCCATTTTCCTTGTTCCTCTTTTACAGTCATTTTAACTTTGCACCTTGTCTGCACGATTTTGTTTGTTCTTCTCCTCTTCAGTGCACTGTCTTTGCACTCAGTAGACCTACTCCTATTGCACGTGAACGACTGCTTGTTGATTACATTGCTAATTTTTGATTCATAGCTTGTATCTTTCCTTATTGCGAACCCCATTTTCCTAGCATAAACTGCAAAGAAGAAAAATGCTTCGTCCCTTGTGTCAAACTCCATACCATGTTCTCGTTTAGATGCTTGCGATATTTCAGATATAGTGGGGGTAGTTGTTCTCTGTGAACATTTTATCCATTTCCTTCTCCTCAACAGATGGCTCTTCTGGATTTATTGCTTTCTGAATTTCATCGTCAGGTATGTCCTCATGGTTGACATCCTCATTTCCCAACTGGATATGTTCAGCTTCTTCTTCTTGACACTGAAGTGACTGTCCTTCTCCACGCATATGTAACTCGGCATCATCATCTTCATCTTCCATGTTTATTTCCTGTTTGAAAAAATATATTAAAACTTCCTGTTATACAATTATTATTGAGGCCAACTTTTCACTGTTTGTGTTAAATTCCTTTTTCGATCTAAATTGGTTTTGTAGTTAACAGTAGCAGTATCCATATTCTTTTTTCTTATATTGATTTTTAACTCACCTCATTCAAGTCGATATGTAACATTTTGGATTTGGCTGCCTCATTTTCTGCGTTTGACATCGACGAGTAGTTAGGAGAGGTTGGCAGAGCAAGGATCCTTTCTTCTAGTTTTCTTAACTCATCATTTTGGTCACTCTCTGCTTTGTCTCTTCGTCGCTGAAGAAAAACCTGTTGGAAAAAGCAAAACATGCACATTTGTTAATTCTAACCATTCCAATTGTTATCAAGTAACAAAATGTTTTTTAATGCGTTTTATCTTCAGTACCTGCATAAACCTGTCCAGAAATTTCCTCGTGTCCACTGGCTGTTTTAAGTTCATTGACTGAATAATCTCCTGGGCTGTCGGTGATTCCAGCCCTGCTTTGGCCTTATCATCATCTCGCTCGGAGTAGTTTTCCATCTGAAATCAGTATAAATACTATCATTTATGCTGTCACGACAAGGTTTAATTTTTACTCGTATTTTGTTAATGTGTTTTTATTATTTTTCCAGGTGTTGACATGATTACATCCCCCCAATGGATCATCATATGCAGCTTAAAGGAATGTTGGATTTATTTTCAATGCTACATGAAGATAGAAGTTTTTAGTTCTGCCTTGTGTGATAAAGTTTTTTTGTATGCTTCTATGGTGTTTGGCTACAAATCTATGCAGATTTTCTGTGTTTTTTATGTGCTTAATGATATGTAAGACTATGTAATGAATATTACATTCCCCTGTCCATGATGCATCTTGTTGAATGTATAGCAATGTAAGGTTACTGTTTTGTTTTGCTTAATATGTAAAGATGGCAATGGTGGATTTATCTAAGCATGGGATGCATATAATCTATGAAAAAACAAGGTATGTGCATGCTGATTTTTTACCTTTTTGCTTGTCCTCTGTTGCCTTTCTTCTCAACCTCCTCTATCTTTGACCTAATGCGCAAGCTTGGATCTCCCAGTCCCTTCTGCTTGGTATTGATGGCGGCGTTGTAGGGTTTAGGGAGGAGGAATGGGGCAGGAAGAGGTCCTCCTCGATCTCTTCTTTGGGCCGTAGCCAGGTGGAAGAAATAGGACAGTTGTAATGCTTGGAACTTTTTTTCAGTCGTGTCCTTGTGTGCATTAATTTTTACAGAAGTGGGCACATGGTTTTTTTCCTTCACATATGTCTTGCTTCTGTGCTCGCACACTTTTTGTACTTGAATTATTTTTATGTTACCCTGGGGGGGTTTTTGTAATATGGAAAAGGCACCTACCACGAGCTGCCCATCTTTTTGCCATGGAGTTGTTTATTCATTTGTTGTTCTCCCTATCTCGTGAGGCTTCTTCTCTGCTCCCCTAACCTCTGCAGATCCTGCACGCAAAGTCCCCCAAATCTAGATCGAAATTATTCTTGTGTGGACAACTCAAAAGAAGCTGGTCATTATGTAGAGAAGATTTTTTTTGATTGAGTTCTACTGCTTCTTCATCTAGGTACTGGCTTCTTTCTTCCCTTCCCATCTCGAGCTTGATTTTATTTTTTTGTCCAAGATTCTAATCTTTGCAGCACTCCCCATGTTGTAACTTGCTAGATCTTTTCTACTTTTTTTAATCTCACGGTTTTGTGTGCTAACTCCCTTCTTCTTAACTTGCTTCTACAGCTATCATGAATCTCTTCTCAAGTCCAGTACGAGATTCATTTTTTTTGTACTTACTTGGCCTGTATTTTTCTTTTTTCCTTTTTGTTTTTGGTGATATGCAGGCAACAATATAAGCATAACTGTTATTTTGGCTATCTACAATCTTTGACAGCATGTTTCATTGCTCTCATGTGCAGTTGGCATCATTTAATTTTATGTTGAACAACGGAGTCTGATTGCTATTCATAGCTCTCCAGAACAGAAGGAAAAATGGATGGTCAGAATCATGAGCAAGCTGTATGTTTGTGATACAACTGGATCTCTGTAGTGTAGTTTTTTCTTGTTCCAGGTTGGCAACAATTCCAAAATCTTTTTTCATAGTTCGTCTGACAGCAATAATGTTTTTTAAGCTTCTTCTTTGCTCACGCCCTGCATGCACTGTTGGCACTTATACAAATTTGATGTTTGTTTGTGCAAAGTAAGATCCAACCCTTTCTAATAGGTTTTTGATTTATGTTGTTTCTATTGTTGCAGGAATTTTACACAAAGTTATCATTGCCAAAATTCACGGCATTGGTTCGTCGTTTAACACCGGTTCAGAGGGACTTAGTTTGCAGCATTGGTCTTGGATTTCTCTTAGAAATAGGTTGTGAAGTTATTCCTCGCCGTTTGATTCGTCATATTGTATCAATTTTCGACGCACGCTCAAGAACATTGAATATACCCAAAGGCCCAGCATTTGTTATCACTTCTTTAGTTGTCCATCAAGTCCTTGGTACACCAATTGGGGGTAGGCGAATTGGCGAGAAGGTTGATGCAGATTTAAGGCTGCACATTTGCAATGTGACAAGTTGTAAAGGCAGATATCCAAAAATCAGTGAGCTTGATTGCTTGATCACTGCTGATCTGGTTGGCGATCTTTTCAAAGTTGTGTTTGGAATGTATGCAATAACAGCGTTTCTTTGCCCTTCCAGCC
The DNA here is from genome assembly GCA_028641055.1 of Alopecurus myosuroides. Taxonomy (NCBI): domain Eukaryota; kingdom Viridiplantae; phylum Streptophyta; class Magnoliopsida; order Poales; family Poaceae; genus Alopecurus; species Alopecurus myosuroides. The sequence continues at coordinate 34,842,424 of CM054058.1, read as the reverse complement.
ATGATGTTGTCAGTCCAGACTATATTCATATTTTCAAAGAACCTGATAGTATAGGATCATTTGATTTCTCAACTGCCGTCTTGGAGAAACTTGTGTCTTCTGTTGAATCATACAATGACTGCCTTACAACTGTTCTTGGTGGGAATCTGCTATGCCTATTGGTATTAATGTTATATCCTTTTATTTTTTGTTTTTGCTTATCAATTTTTTCTAACCCTTTTTGTTTTTGTAAGTTTAGCATGCCTCTCGAATCACATATCTTAGTTAAAACATATTTTTTGCTAGATGATATACTTGGACTTCAAGGACAGTACCATCATGCCAATTCCATTAAAGTGGAAGTTACCTCGTGTAGCTGTATGGTCAACCTCAATGATAAATGCGGTTGAGATGAAGGATTGCATATCATGGGACTCTGCTATGTATGGAAAGTTGCCGGTAAGTTTTTTCTGTTGGCATTTTCTGTGTTTATAATCTGATTTTCTTATTATTGTCATGTATGCTATTTTTTCCAGTGTTCTATTGTTCTAAATTTGTCTCATAGCTTACTGACAATCTAATTTTTCTTTTTTTTCACAGGTAAAAGCTGTATCAGATACCCCATTCACATGCAATCCAATAACAGTCTCTCTCACTGCCAAGAAATCATATGATGATCTTCTGAACTTTGTGTTATCAATTTGTCCTGAGGTTCACCACAAATTGGTATAGCCTAAATCTTTTTCTTTTGTACGTCTTGTATTTAACTGTATTATTGTTATTTTTTTTCCTATGCATGTTGTTATTAGTCTGTTACCAAAACATTTTTTGCATACTCTACATTCCCACAAAATTGTTTTCATGTCTTATATTGGGAATACTATTCTTTAATTTGATTAGTTTGTCTTGTAAAATATTTACAAGATTTTTATCACTCACTGCGTGTTTCTTTTTATTTTCTTGGTTTGGATATGTAATTGACCAACTACCTGTCATTATGTCCAGCATGGAGAAAGATATCTTTGAATCAATTCAGCCTATAATTTGTCAGAACATAATCAATGTTTTAAAGATAATACCTTCCATGCAACAATCACCTCATTTGAATGAAATGCACAATTTTCAAATTGTGTATCCTCAGTTCAAGGTCCCTCTGGTTGGTTCCACTTTCAAGGAAGAATGTGTTGACAAAGTTTTCTCGATCAATGCCGTTACAACTACTGGAGCTATAAGTTCAATTGCACAACACAGTGGCAATGTTAACGATGCTGAGACAACTGAGTCCAATCTTGCCTGTTCTGGAAAACAAACTTCAGTAGGTAATATTACAAAAATGCTCATTCTGCCTGTCCCAGATGAACATATGATCAAGAGACTTGACGACGAAGCTTGCAGTGATGGTATTTTCAACGTGGAGAGGCTTATTGATTCCTTAAACAGCATACCGCAAGAAATCTCTTTCGATGTTCCATACCCTTACGTAGCTGAAGAATCATTGTATCCACAGAGAGTTGATACCAGCCATGTTGAGGTAGTTGTGCCAACAGTTGTTGAATTGGTAGCATACATTGTGCAAGAAATAGAGTCTGATGCCAAAATTCGCAAGTTAATGGCTGGTAAGATTTGCACAGACAATGAAAAGGTTGAGGTTTTTAATGAGCTGTTTGAACCATCGCAACCTGACTTAGCTTCTAAAGAAAAGAAAAGGCCATCCTGGATAACAACCAGCGATCAAGCTCTTCATTGCATCTCTCTTAAAAAAAGAGCAAAATTGTTCGCCACAAATGAAACTGATACAAGTACTCTTCAATTCCCTGAACCAGAGAAAGTTCTTGTTGGAGTTCAGTTCAATATGTGTGACAGCCCAGGTGGTGTCTATGTAGGCGAAAGCTCACCCAATAACAGTGGCAAAGCGCCAATCAATGATTCCAAAATGACTGACGAAGAGTTTGACAAAGAGTTTGTGAACTCAACAATAAAAGTTGAGCAGGAGTATTATGCAAGAAAGGCTAATCAAGACCTTCCATCTATCCATTCTCACAATGTCTGTGTTTCGGAAATTAGTTATGAAAAAGTGATTTCATTGTTTCAGTCAACACTTGTTGAGCAGGAGGTTTTCAACAATGTTGTATCTGGTATTCCGAAGACTGCAAGATCAAAAACGTAAGACTAAGTTGTGACTATAGAAGTTCATTTGTTCTGTTCATTTTTACATCCTTTTACTCATTCTCTCTTATCGCCTTTTTTTTTGATGTTTTTCTGTTTTTGTTTTTGTGTTTTACATGGCCCAAATATAGCATCCAGATTGTAGTCATGGGATCTACCTGGGTTGAGCACAGGGTTTTTGGATTAAGCATGCAAGTATATGGCAAGGTTCACAGTTACGTGATTAATATGCTTGGCAAGGCAGTAATGGTTGAAGATATTGAGAGGAAGAATCTTGGCATGATGCGGGAAAATCAGTGGAAGAGATACGTTTTCGAGTGCAAGATAGTTGTTAGTACTTATTCGACACAGTCTTTTTTTTGTTGATTACTAAAACGGATGTGTTTTTCTTATTTTTTTGTTTGCATGTTACCCATTTTTGTTTCCATGATGATAAAGAAATTGATTTGTTCCATTTTTGCATGTCAACATAAAAATGTAGGCCCTTTTCCAGCTGGAGCATGAAATGCCAGGAAAATTAGCAAAACTGCTGTCTAATGGAATGCTAGGTTTCATGCTCGACTCTATGGACTTGGTGAGCTTTGTTTTATATAATTATATTTTTTTACGCATGATAATTCATTGTTTTAAACATTGTACATTATCTGGTCACATCTAATTTTCTTTTTTCTTTCCTTTTTGCTTCTTATGTTTATTAGATTCATCTGCCACTATTCACATCTGGGTTTTACTACCTTCTTGTTGTGAATTTGAAGAGGAAACGATTTGAAGTGCTAATTCCAAATAACAAGCTGCATCTTGTCGAAAAAGAGGCTTCTGTTGCAATCAAAAACTTTAAAATGGCATTCACCTTGTCATATAAGAACTCATTGGTCAATGTAAATGATATGAAAACAGTTTTCCGAAGTGTCTGCGCATCTGAGAGAGAGTAAGAATGCACTGCACTAATATTTTTTCTCATTCGGTTAAATTTACTAGATTAATTTTATTAGCTAGTTTGAATTTTCACATTCGGTTTCCTGTCTCTTTTTGTCATCTCATTTTTTGTTGCAGGGGCGATAGTGGGATTTTTGTGATGAAACTGATTTGCGATTTTGATGGCGACAACACACTTTGTTTCCAACCTGTGAGTTATTTTGTCGCAGTTGATTTTTTTCAAACTCTATGTACTACCTGTTTTGATTTTTGTTTTTGATATAAGAGAAGTACACACCGTTTTTAGTAGTCTACAGTTTTTCTGTAACCCAATAGCACTTTTTTTCCCAACAGGAGCATGCGAAGCCTCTTCGCGAGAGTTTGACTTATTATATGGTTGCTCACCCATTCAACGAAAAAATTCCTTTGGAAACAAAGAAAATTCTACAGAAGCATGTTAGTTTCCAACTTGTTTTACTTACATCTTTTTTTGCATGCTTTTTAAGTACAACACAGTGTCTATGTGTTCACTCTCTCTAACTGTTTTACAAATGATTTTCCATTTTTTCATGTATAATCTTGCGCAGAACATTCCGCATGACTTCAAGGTAAACATTATACATATTCCATCGTCTTTTTTTTGTTGTTGACTGGATGTGATTCTAATTTCTATATTTGTTTTTAGTCATATTTACTGTTTTCCGATTCTTTAAATTAATTGTACCTTTTTTGTTTTCGTGTTTTTGTTCTCAAAAGACACCAGGGTACTTCCCATGGATGCACGAGATCAGCGTTTTGAACCAAGAAGATCCTCTAGAGGCATTTCTCAAGTTCTGAACTTGTTTAAGTCATTGATTATGGAAATCTTACTCTTTAGTTCGAGGAGGCTACGATTAATACCAACAATTTTTGTAGTCAAAGATTAATAACGGTTGTGGATTTTTATGACTGTACTGCGTTTTTACATTTACTTCTTTTTTTATTTTGCTATTTCGCATGTTTTGAGTGTTTTTATTGTCTCTTTTTTCTTTTTTTGCAACATATGAACTGATCGTTAAGTTTGTTCCCCCATACATCGATTACAGATCACTCAAATTATCACGTAGTACAGTTCTTTACCACAGCACACCCCTGGTTTTTTGTACAGTTTGTTTTTAACTAGGGGTTAGGGGGAGGGTTCTAGAAGCTGTGTGGAAATTTTAATGTTTTTCCAACTTGTACTGATGGTGTTTTTGAATGTTTTTATTGAATCCAAATGGGTTATAAATAAAAAGTAGAAAAATAATTTTACGTTTTTTTAGGAATGTTATCAAGGGGTGGTGAATGAAAATTACCAACCCTTCAAAACTTATATATAATTTTTCCCAAGAATGTTATCAATGGAGATGAATGGAAATTACCTACTTTTAAGAACCAATATATATTTTTATTTCCAAAGAAATTGTCAAGGGAGATGAATGGAAAGTACCAACCCTTTTTTTTAGAAACCAATGTATAGTCTATTCCCACAAATGTTATCAAGGGTGGTGAATGAAAATTACCAACCCTCTAAAAACCTTTATATAATTTCCCAAGAATGTTATCAACGTAGATGAATGGAAATCACCAACCCTTTGAAAGCATATATATTTTTCTTTCGAAAACAAAGTAATCATCGAAGACGAATGGAAATTATCAACCCTACAAAAACGTATATATAATTTCCCCCAAGAATGTTATCAATAGAGATGAATCGAAATTACCAACTTTTAAGAACTAGTATATATTTTTATTTCCAAAGAAATTATCAAGGGAGATGAATGGAAATTACCAACATTTTTTTTAGGAACCAATGCATAGTCTATTCCCAAGAATGGTTATCAAGTGTGTTGTTTGTTATTTTTGGTTGTGGAAGTATGCATTTCAGTTTGAACAATTGTCAGCTTAAAATGTGTTTGTGGAAGTATGCGTTTGAACTGTTTTTATGGTTGTTTGGACTGAGTATTTACTGTACTGAATTTTGTTGACCATAGGCCTTGTAAGCCACTTGTCAGCGCTATGGATATAGCAAGTTGAGGTGCAGCCACTTGTCAGCGAAATAGAAGGCCAACCGGCTACCCACGCACTCCTCTCCCCTCTTAACTGCACCCACTCTCTCTAGTTTCTTCACTTCTCTCTCCCCTTCTCACTTTTCAAGAAACCAAGAAAAGATCGAGTTGCCAACAATGATTGTATGAATTTTCTATTTTCTTTTCTTCTTCTCT
>CM054058.1:34552914-34837021 GCA_028641055.1 Alopecurus myosuroides | reverse complement strand
GCTATACTGGAACACAATGTATATTAATACGCTGGAATTATACCCGAGAACAGTATAGAGTGGAATGCGGCTCTATGGATTGTTAAAGCATGCGATTTTGATTTTGTATTCAAATTTGGCCCATGAATCACACATGCGTGTTTGGGACCTAATTGTTTAACAGTAATAGGCTCGGTCACTGGCTGTTAAGTACAGTGGTTGGTTTAACAAGTCACGAGTCCTATCTGGAGACAGATTGAAATATCTAGAATTTGCAGTCTATGTAAAGATCCCACCCTCTAGCCTCAATATGAATTGTGAGCGGCACCACCAATAAGACAGAGGAATAGAGGGTAGGCCGAATAGCTCCAACCCTAATTTTCTACAGACTTGGCCGAGGACCCCAAGCGGAGCTCCATGGTGAAGGCAGCTGCACCGGATCCGTGGAGCCGGGCACCAATGTGCGCACTGTCGGTCGTGGTGGTGCACGCGCTGCTGGCATGTATAGGCATTTTTTAACTAGTGATTGCTGGTTTAACATCGACAGCGATTACACGACAGCGATTACACCCAGCAAGTGAGGCTTCAAGCTATTTCTTATTCAATCCATTTACAACATTAGAGCATCTCCAGTCGCGCCCCATAGTAGGCGTCCGGATCGGCGTCTGGGGCGACCCTTTAGGGGCTCGTCCGGACGGCGCCGCGCCCACAGGGGCGCCCCGTCCCCACTCGGCGCTCTCACCAAGTTTTTTAATTGTGCAAATATATAAAAAATAAAATCTTACATAATTTTGTTTTTTGGTCATAATTTAAAGGTATGGCATTACAAAACCATATGAATTCGTCACACGCTAGTGTCAATCGACGTTGACGACGTCGTTGGAGCCGAGGAATCCGGGGTCGGGGGTGTAGCCGTGGAAGTCGTCGCCGGCGGGCTCGACGCCCTGGGTCTCGCCCGGCGTTTCGTTTCTGCCGCCGCTCGGGGCGGCTTCGTGCCGCTCCGTGGGCGCCAAGGATGCTGCCCTGTTGGTCTCCGTGGCCGTCGTGGATGTCGGACCGAGGCCCATCTCGGCGTAGATTTGACCACGCAGGCGGTCACACGCCGACCTCGCTCGCGGATCTGGGTTGAATGTATCCATGGCGATAATCATGAAGTCCCCTTTCCTCTTCTTGGACGTCGCCTTACCGGCCTCGGTCTCAATATTTTTGTCCGTCTTTTTATAGAACTCCGCCCAATTGGCCTCGGTTGCGGAACGTCTCTCGGCCGAGTTCTTCATGACGTTCTTCATGACATTGTTAATGGCGGCGGCGGCGGCGACGACGACGGACAAGGAGAGTATATGCATTATTACTCACCTATTTATACTAATTTCTTTAACTTATATCAAGCTTCTATAACTAAATTTGACTAGTTATCATTTTCATTGATATGGTCTAAACTACATGGGTATTAATATTAATTTGCATTTTATATTTAAGAACATCAACAATATTATTGTGTGTTAGTAATAATATAAATCAAAGTTTATTGTTAAAGAATTGAAACAACTCATATTACAAATATTTAAATGCTAATGTCGAACTCCATATAACGGTGCATTTGCATGCTTCTAATTTTCAAAAAAATTGCACTCAACTACGAAGTAATTTATACTAATTATGTATGTCATATATGTTATTTAAGGTTTAATATCCATAAGTGTATTCGATACAATTTCTAAATGTACTTGGTCTAACAAATATCCTATTCGAGTGTTCTACAATAGGCTTGTGTAGCTTAGTATAACAAATAGTAGTGAACAGTAGAGTAGAGATTTCTTGTCCCGAGCACCAGTGATCTTGGTGATTTAAAAAATTCGAAAATCTAACTTATAAATTTCAAGAAAGTTTGATACAAATCCCAGCTATTCTCAATAATGTATATCATGAACGGGTAAAACTGCAATTTGATATTGTTTGTATCTTGAGCTACATACGAATAACAAATGAATAAATCTGAGTATATTAGAAATGCATATTTTAAATGTACATATTTTTTTATTTTTTGTGCATAAAAAATATAATGTATTTCAAATTTTCATGTTTGTGGGATAGATGATTAAGAAAGATCATGATTTTTTAGATTTCTTTTGACATATAAATATGTTTCCTAATTTTTTTTACACATGGATCATTTGTGCTCGAGAGCAGAAGTTACTTTCCGTGTACATTAGTAGTATTCTCCTCTATAGTTATTGTTTCCTCAATTGAGAATAAATCCTCCCTAATTATAATATTAGGTTCATCTTCTTCTTCTTATTTAGAAGATCCTTATAATAGCCAGAGTCATTTATTTAACTTGGGTCATCCAAAACATTGATCATTTTTTCCTCCTCCTCTGGTTCGTCACTTCATAAAAATATGATGTGTTTGTATCTCATTCCCTATCTATATCCCTAGATATTTGCTTAGCTTTTATCTCCTCCATTAATCCCTAAGAATCCCATCTAATCTATTCCTATCAGAGCTCTCTAGATCCTGAGATTTAGCTATAGTGTGAGAGTTATCATACTCTTCCATCACATCTTTTACCCTTTTCCTAATTTCTACATCTACATTAGCGCTCCATCCTTTAGCTAGTTTCCTATAACACCTAACATTATTTTAACATGTGTGCATAATATGTTTATACATATATTTATTGAATTAAAGGCTTTGAATACTACACTCTCAAAGTCAGGTCTAGTACTCCACCATTTTTAAACTTAAAACTACTCTTTTAGAAGTTGGCTATTCCTTGAATATCAAATAATAGGGGTATGGTCACGACCAATTCTGGCTAAATCCCTAGTTCTAACCATGGGATACAAAGCTTCAAAAGAAGTTTTGCAAAAAACCCTATCAATTCTACTATAATACTATTCTCTTGGCTATCATTGCAAGTATAAAGGCTCTACTAGCCAACTTGATTTCAATCAAGGCCCATAGTTCTATCCATATATTCAAATTATCCACATATAATTAATATCTCCACTACTTTTATCTTCACCTCCTCTCAACAAATTAAAATCTCCATCTATGATTGCATGACCATCCAAATTAAGGAATATGCCACATAGTTTAAATATAAACTCCTCCTTTGTTTCTTCATAAGCAGACTGATAAACAGTGGTAATCCTACAAACCACACCACATTTTTTATTCCTAGCAACTACACTAACAGAATACTTCCTAATTTCCTAGGAAATTTTTTCAAACATATCACAACTAATACCAACTAAAATTCCACCAGAAGTGCCTATTGCGGAAAGGAAATTCCAAGAAAATCCCTATTTCCTTGTATATTTCTAAGAAAACTCTTAGAGAACTTGTGTCTTTGTCTCTTGGAAACTAGTATAGTCTAGTTTTAGTGGAATGATGTTATCCTCAATTTAACTTCTCCTGCCAGGAGCATCAATACTCCTAGAATTTCATAAGAAAATATCTTAATTTCTCTCCTAGTCCATTTTCAGTTCGTCATCTAAATCTTCTATCCTAGGAATAAGAGGAGGAATTACTAAAACAGTTTCTTCTATCACTGCTTCATCATCTAAAATTTACATGCATATCTAAATTACCATTCACCTTACTATCATCCAGATCAACTACAGAATTATCAGAGATCGCTAAGTCTACAATGTCAATCCCAATAGTTTTAGATATATAATTTAAAAATCTACTCTAAGAGAACTGAAGGGGTTGGATTTCATTATACCTTTCATAAACCTTGACGGATTTTCCAGGTTCTTTTTCCTTCTTCTTCTTCTGCATATTTTCTACGTTATCCAGAATGTTTTGTGCTCTGCAATTATGGAGATTTTTTTTTGAGTTTTCACCGGGCGGGGGGGGGGGGGGGCAAAGCCCCACCTGAATCTTTTCTGTATTGAGATGAGAAAGGCCTCAGGCCAGGTGTTCGGAATTACAGGGGGGGTTTACAGACGATCAGAGGGATCCATGGACGGGGGGGGGGGGGGGGGGGGGGGGGGGGGGGGGTCAGGCACGCCAAGGGCGGTGCCCAAACAGCTGAGCCAGGAGTCAGCTTCCGCCTCGATCCGGGAGGGTAGACGCCCGCGCCAGAGATGGGCATCGTCGCGGCACGTGCGGAGGAGGAGGGGGAGACATGGGCGCTGGTTGCGAAAACCCACGGCGTTTCTGTGCTTCCACAGGTTCCAGCAACAGAGGAGGGTGAAGGTCGACGCCGAGCTGCGCCCCAATAGATACGGGGGTTATCATATTCCGGGAGGAGACGAACGCGGGCACCGGCGGGGAGAAGGTGAAACGATCGCCTTCCAGAAGCTGTCGGCAAAGGTTGCACTCGAAGAGGAGGTGCTCGGCGGTCTCCAGAGGGGAGCTGCAGATGGGGCAGCCCGCCCTCCGCCGCGGAGGAGGACATGCTTATCCCGCAGGGACTCAAGGGTGAGGATCCGCCGCTTGACGAGCAGCCAGCAAAGAAGCGGACTTTGGGTGGGGCAAATTCTCCCCACACGAACGGGGCGGCTGGGTCATTTATGCCCCCCCACATCCGGAGCCGGTAGAGGGTCGCGGTGTCGAGGGCTCCGGAGGTCTTCCGGCACCTGGTCAGCAAACGGGAGTTTCGTCAGTCGGCGTGAGCAGCACCCGTCGATAGCGGCGACGAGGGCGGGGAGCTGCCGAGCCCTGCGTTGTTGAGCAGAGGAACAAGGGCGGCGCGGATTCCAGCGGAGAGGACCGAGCGCACCGTGGCCTCGCGATTCAGGGCATGGGAGAAGAGCGCGGGCCACCGGACTGCGAATGCGGCGTCGCCGCGCCAGGCGTCGTGCCAGAAAAGCCGTACGGAGGGCCATCGACCAACGGACACCGTGGTGACTCCACGGTTAGAGCGACATGAGCGCCGCAAGGCGGGACCAGTGGTGTCCGGCCGCCCGCTCTCTTCCACGACGGCGGACCACGCCCCAGCGCGCCCATGGAGAGTCCTCGGAGTGGAGGGGGTTGAACCAGCTTGATCTGCAGGCATTGGTTCTTGGCGGCGAGACACTTTATCCCAAGCCCCCCTCCATCTTCGGCCTGCAGGCTTTGTCCCAGGCGACCAAACACTTGGCCCCAGAGGCTCGCCCCGCGGTGTTCCAGAGGAACGCGCGCCGCAGGCCATCGATCGCACGGAGGAAACCAGGAGGGAGCTCAATCGCGCACATCGCGAAGGTTGGCAGGGTGTCGAGGACGGCGTTGAGCAGCACCACTCTCCCCTCGGCAGAAAGCAGGAGCGCGCTCCAGCCCGAGAGATACTTATCCACCTTAGCGATCAATGGAGGGAAGGCAGAGAGGGGGAAGCTTGCCGCTTGAGAGAGGCAATCCCAGGTAGGTTTGGGGGAACCCCTCCACGCGGCAGCCGAGGGCCTCCTGGATGACCTGCAGCTCCGCCGCGGGGACATGGATGGGGACGAGCGTGCTCTTGTGAAAATTGATGATCAGCCCGGTGGCCGCAGCGAAATCATCCAGCAGTTGGCGTAGCCGCCGCGCAGCCCCCGCACCCGCCCGGACAATGACGAGGGTGTCGTCGGCGTACCGGAGGACGGGGCACGGGGCGTTGTCGGCAAGCGGGTGCAGAAGGAGGGGGTCCTGCCGGATGAGCTGCTGTAACACATCGGCGACGAGGAAGAACAGGTAAGGGGACATCGGGTCCCCTTGCCGCACACCCCGCTTGCAGTCGATCCATCTTCCAGGAATCCCGTTGAGGAGCACCGCCGATCGCGAGGAGCTCAACACCAGGTCCATCCAATCGCTCCAGAGCGTGGGAAACCCCCTAGCCAGCATGATCTTTCGCAGGCTTAGCCAATTGATGGAGTCAAAGGCTTTGGCGAAGTCGAGCTTCAGGACGAGGGCGGGGGCGGAGCGCTTGGAGCGACACTGCACCAGCTCCGTGGCGTAGACAAATGTCTCGGAGATGCTCTGCCAAGACAGGAACCCGGACTGGTTGCCGTCGATCAGGTCCCCGATTTGAGCTTGGACGGGCATGGTGAGGACCTTGCAAAGGATCTTCACCGAGCAATTCTGTAGGGAGACCGGGCGGTAGGCGCCGGGGGCGAGGATTCCATCGGCCTTGGGGAGGAGGACGATGTGCGCACGGTTGGTCGCACCCAGGGTCGCCCTCCCGGAGTGGATGGCGGAGAACGCCCGGAGGAAGCTGTTAGAGACCACCCGGCCACGCAGCCCGGTAGAAACCCGGGCCCAGCCCATCGGGACCGGGGAGCGCTGCAGCGGTCCAGGCCGAAGACGGCGACTTTGATCTCCTCGAGCTCAAACACACCGACCCAGCGCCGGGCCGGAGACGCGCCCCGCGCCGCTGTACAAGGAGTCGAGCTTGAAGGCCCACCGAGGGGGCCTTTCCTGTCCCAGGAGGTTGGCGTAGCAGGACCGGAGCGCTTCCGCTTTTCTCGCGTGATCAACGACGATCTCGCCGTCGACGAGGAGGGAGCGGATGTGATTCCTGCGGAGGCGATGGGACGCCCGCGCGTGGAAGTAGCGGGTATTTTCGTCCCCTTCCTTCAGCGCCCTGAACTTCCCCCGCTGTTTCCAGCGGGCAGCGGCACGGGCTAACCGACATGGACAGCTGCACCCTCGCCTCCGCGCGTAGCTCGATCTCTGGACCTGAACGGCAACGGGTTTCTTCGAGAAAATCGAAGAGGTTAATAACGAAGCGGCAGTTGTTGTCTAGGAGGGGAACGTACCGGTGACCATTCCGCCACCGCTTCGCGGCGGTGCGAAAGCGTTTGACACCGGCTGCGAGATCGAGCACGGCATCGCGAGCGGGTACCTCGGGTGACCAGGAGGGGATGGTGGTGGGTAGGAAGAGGGGGTCAAGCAACCATGAATTCTCAAGGCGGAAGTGAGAGGGGTTTGGGATAGAGGTAGCGGCGGTGACGAGAAGCGGGTGGTGGTCAGACGTGGGGCGGTGGAAGGAGGCAAGCGAGGAGTTGGGAAAGGCCGAATCCCACTCGAGGTTGAAGAAGGCCCTGTGAAGTTTGGCGAGGGTGGGCGGCACCTGGCCGTTTGTCCACGTATAGAGGCGGTCCTGGAGCGGGAGCTCGAACCAGCTCATCTGCCTGATGAGCGCGTTAAAACTTATCCGCAAGCACCTGACAGAAATTTGCGTTATTCTTGTCTTCGGGGTAGCGCAAGAGGTTAAAGTCCCCGACGATCAGCCAGGGACCAGTGACTGTCGGGGCGATGGGAGATCATGTCGACCACGAACTCGTCAGTACGCGAGTGATCAGAGGGGGCATACACGTTTATGATCGTGAGGGTGGCATCCGTGGTGGTGGAGACGAAAGCGGGCAGTAACAATTATGGAGATATGCCTCAGAGATTGAATATGCTCATAGATATTCCATTTCTTCTCAGCCTAATCACCGTTTCCCTCTTGCTCCAAGTACTGTGAGGTTCTCAAAATATGGCATTATATCCCCGGGAATATTAAGCCCCTCTTGAATAGTCGCATTCATCTTCCTCTGCTCATAGTTGTCAGGCATCTATTCCTCTGCCCAGGATTTTTCTACTTCCTGAGATGGATTAACCTCACTAACATTTATAGTGTTGACATTGCAATTCAGTCAATTATTAGAGATCTTATCAGATCCAATCCTTCTGATTTCTATGGCCATACCACCATGTACACCACTTGCTGAACCATTACCGTCATCCTCACATCCCCTGTGTCAGCATCACTAACATTTTCATCACTTGTTGCAGTAGGGGTACTAGGAGTCTCTACGTACAGTGATGAATATCCGATAAAGCTTGTACTGGAATTCAAACACCCTTCCTTCTAGAATCTTACTAGGATTCATGCTTCTTATCTTCACTCTAACACACTGACCACAGTCTTTAAAAAACACAATGTTAGTCACATCTACCAAAATGCTACAAACAGAAACAACTTGGACAATGACATTCCACTCACAATGCGTTGAAGGTATCCAGTGCAACGCCAGAATCTATACAACCACGTGGACATGACCCGTGTGCTTGTGACCATTAAATGTAAAAAAAATCTGTTGCGCGCAAATGTGCGGAGATTTCAACATCTTGCCACGACCCAACCCAAAATTTTGTCAGGATCTGTTTTTGCAGATGCTTAAATTATAAGTTTTCTTCTGCACATTTCTTAGGTATCAGGTACTAGTTTCTGTGTATGTTACTCCTACGTACGGCTTCTCATTAGTTGTCTGTTTTTTTTTTGTTTTGATAGGAACTGTCTGTGTTTTTTACTTGCACATCAATTGGCCTTAACTTTGTGATCGGTGCCGTCCACTGACCATCGCACTATTTATGACATGGGTTCCATAAGGCATTAGTCGCCATTGGAGCAACTATGGTAGAAGAAGCAATCACGTTCCTGAAAAAGGAGGGGGACTACGTCCACTAGGGAGATGAGGTTTCTTTTATACGCTTCCCTTCTTGCGACTATTTTATTGTTTGCCCTGGTTTGTACAGTTAATCTGATTCGTCATCTTCTCTCCTAGTTTGGCTATTTCTCCTTTGGAGAAGGTCTGCTCATTCTTATCCTCTTTTCGTTTTCTTCCTTGTTTTAGATATTGCTGACAAACTGTGTAAACTATCCAATATATTATCCTGACGGCTCTCTATTTAAAATTGGCAGAACACATACTCCGATGGACCACGAATCTCGTGAATGAATACAACAGCCGAACAACTGAAGCTATCCTGAATTCCTAGCTCGACCTGAAGCAAAGAACAAAATCATATCTAGCGTTGCGTACTACACTACTTGTGGGTTTGTTACATGAGGCCTGGGCGCGCATGGAAAGGTAAGTGGGGCGTCGCTAGTGGAGCTTGGTCAAGGTTGGTCCTCTTCTTGAGATCCTCCCTCTTTACCCCCCGTTGCTTCTTCTTCTTACCACCAGACGATGACGATGAAGATGAGTACGATGAGAAGGAGGCGTTCTTGGGGAGTACCTGCACATCCGAAGCGCCACAGCAGAGTCCCATGGCTGCACACTTGTGCACTAGCTAGTACGGTTCTTCTCTCTCGGTGGCTCTGTTCTGCAGCTTGTGAAAATCTCAGCTGTGGGAGGAGGGGCTCTTTTATAGGAAGAGCTCTAAACTTCCAGCGGAAGGTTGCTTGCTGCCGCACCTTCAACGTGGCCACCACAACAGTATCGTCTTTCATCGGCATCGTGTACGAGCGCCGTTCAGCAGCGGGTAACTGGCGTCTGGGGGCATCAACACTCGTGGCTTTTTTGAGCCCGTGGCGTAGTTGATGTGGCAGGTACATGTGCCTGTCGCTGTACCTCAGATGCGAGCTGATTCCTTGGCGGGGATGCGAGCTGGTTCTCGGTTTTTCCTTATGTCTATTTTCTTGGGAAAATGATGTGTCAAGCGGCCGATTGGATCTTCTTCCCTTCATCATTTCCTTTCTTTTCTCCATTTTCTAGATTTGTTAATTCATGTGGATTAGAAAGAATCCGTAACACCATCTCCATCAGGCACATTAGAACGCCTCGGCACCGAAAGAAACGGCCAGTTTAGCGCGCCCTAGGTATTTTTGGGTGCGTCATGAGGTGGACACAAAATTCCAGCGCGCTCGTGCATGCGAAGACCAACCGCAGATCTGAAATCTCAATATGCGCCCGCTGTTTTTCAGCCACCGCCGCTCCGTATACTCTGATGCTCTAGCCGTACCCAATCCTTGCCATCGCCACTCCCTAGCCAATTTCTGCCGTCGCTGCAAGGGGCGGAGCCAGGATTTAGACATAGGGGGAGGGGGAGGGGGCGAAACGACGATGATCGTTCGTGAAGTACAATGCATGAAAATATCATGTGAAAAATGAACACCATATTATCAAAGATTTGGCTTATACTAATATTTAAAAAATCATCAACCTTTTCATTGATAAATAAATTGACATTTTTTTTGTTACAAACGGAATCTAATTTTCTAAAGTTGTAGATGTGGGTTCTACTATTGAGAACCATTAGGTTAGATTTAGATCGAAGCTATAGGCAGATAAAGTTCCACTAATATCAAATATGGCGCTAGTTCAGATTCAAAATCTAACCAATTGGCATGAAGAAGTAATGAGTATAGTATTGTTGTCGCTCTATCTAATTACTGGATAATGGTCAAACTTAAACAAAAATGGCTTAGATTTGACTACACTGTGTACCCTATTAGACAAAAAAAAAAACCTATAGGGCAAACCAGAGGATGAAGATCCGCGACA
Source organism: Alopecurus myosuroides (assembly GCA_028641055.1). Lineage (NCBI taxonomy): Eukaryota > Viridiplantae > Streptophyta > Magnoliopsida > Poales > Poaceae > Alopecurus > Alopecurus myosuroides. Next base: position 34,826,804 of record CM054058.1, on the reverse strand, counting down.
AGGGGCGATCTACCACCCCCGTGAGCGCACTCGCAACAAATCAGCCGGATAGAAAAGCCGTCCATGGATGGTGGCTCCCGATCAGGAGCACCCGGGAGGCGGCATGTATCCCAGCGATCTTGGTACTAGATCGATCGGGGAGAGAGGTTAGACGGACAGTCATAAAACATGCCATCAAATGACCAATTGTCGATTGCCGACAGTACCGGTCATGGGTTGTTTTGTTTTGTTGCTCTTTTGGGCTTCGGTATGTGTAGATCTCCGTGGATTAGTATGTGATACAGCCTTAAAAACTAATTAGGACGTGTACTCATGATGTGTACTGGTATTACGTGATATAAAACGTTGGAGGGACGAGCCATTAGGGAGGGTCTGATCCCTGCTAGCTAAGCTTCTCTCCGCCTCTGGTCGCTGCTCTGTCGCCGCTTCTGTAAATCGCACCACCAGTTGCCGCTGCAGCGCCGATGCATTTATAGGAGCTCCAATGAGCGTCGGTTTCGGTGCAGCAGTGCTCCCCTCGTGCACGACCATTTCCCCGTGGCGGCCAACACCATAAGCGCGCACCGAAGTTGTTTGATACATTGCCCGCAAGGAAAAATCGCCGCCGAGTCACTGTTTTTTACTTTGTAATGTTTGTTGGTAGTCATGATAGTAAAATCTGATTATATGTTTGTAGATAATTTCAACCTATGATTCATTTGAGGAAGAATGAGACCTGAAAACGAAGAGTACATGGACATGCTTTTGGCTGTACACGTGAAAAAAAGAACCAAGCACGGTGGCTCCTTTATCGGTCAAGAACAGTTATGGAGGGAAATGATCGCAGGCCAAAACAAATTGATACATGCCTATTTTGTGGGCAATCCCATAAATTCTTAGTGTTCTTTTCGTCGTTGTTTTAGGATGAGCATTTGCCTATTCGAAAAGATGGCATAGCATTTTATGTAGCATGACAGGTTTTTTTAGCAAAGAAGGAATGCCGCTAGAGAAGTTGGCCCTAACACTTTACAAAAGGTGACCACCTCCTTGTGTATGTTGGCATACGATATTTCCGCGAATCTAGTTGATGAGCATTTGGCAATGGGTGAGAGTCAAGCCATAGAGTGTCTCAAACACTTTGAAGTAGCAATTGTGCAAGTGTTCGGTGATGAATACTTGAGAGAGATCAATGCTCAAGACACGACTAGACATTTGGAATTCAACAAAGCTCGGAGTTTTTTCATGTCTGCTTGTCTTAATTAATTCCATGCATTGGAGTTGGTAAAACAACACGGCATGGACAATACATGGGGTAGAAAAAGGATTCCACTACAATTCTCGAAGCCCTGGCCGATTATGGGATTTGGATTTGGCATGATTTCTTCGGAATGTCTGGGTCTTGCAATGCCATTTATGTTCTTCAGTAGTCAACACACATGACACATATTGCAATGGGTGACACTCCACCAGTGGAGTTTGAAGGAAATGAGCACACATGTAACTATGGCTACTACCTTGCCGACAGAATCTACCCAAGGAGACAAACATTTGTTAAGCAGGTATGCAAACCTCAACGTAAGGAAAATATGGTATCCATACTGCACAAGCGGCGGATAGGAAAAATACGGAGATATCATTTGGGATTTTGTAAGGCCAATTTGCTATTGTGAGAGGACTGGATAGATTCTCGGTGTGTGACTATGCATAACATAACATGATCATCGATAATGAGCGTGAGAAAAATTTGGACTTCTCCTTCTAGGAGTTGATGGGAAAACCCGTGCAAATGCTGAGGAGAGAAGAGAGGGTAGCCCACTTTCTTGCCTCCTATCATTCCATTCGATAAGCCGATGTGCATGATGAGCTTCGTGAAGATCTCATCAAGGCGGGTGGGCATGATGGCCAACAAAATCACTAGTTTGTATGTACGTTCATATATTTGTATGTTTGTTTGAGAGTTACTTGATAAAATATTTGTTGTATTGTTGATGAAGTGTTTGTTGTATTGATGAGGAATTATTTATTTGTGTTGTAATATTAATTCTACAATTTATTATTGATTTGTTGTACATGTTTGATCTTGTTTGGTTCAATGTTTGTGCTATTGCGGCACCGTATTTTAAAGCATCTGGTAAGAGCTGCCAATCGCATGCTGCATTTTAGGGTGCCTGGAAATGCGGCCCGGGCCCATGCGGGAAAAACAGTTTAAATTGGGGTTGTAAAACTTTTTTAGCTCGTTTTAGTGTGCGTGTTGGAGATTCTTTAAAAAGCATATCTATGGTGACCCTGAACATGGCTGTTCAAGCCCTACAATTTTACCATGTATCTTTTCTACCCTTTTATTGAAAGATAAATGCGTGGTTGACTAACATAGATAAACCATACCCAAGAGTCTGAAGCATATATAGTGCTACTTACACGTGAAGAAGGTATCTTGTGCACACATTGAAACTTTTCGTCCACACCCATGGCTTTTCTACATTGGATGAAAAAACGGTGTTTACAAGTGTCTTGTGAATTTGTCAAGTCGTTGTTAGAAATCCCGGGGTGCTAGAGATTTCGAATGTTAATGTTTTTTCCTAATGGTAATATTTATTCCTTTCCGGTTTGCATTTATATGTCTTCGCTTATTTAGGGGTAAGTATTTTTGATATTTTACAAATAAAAAATCACCAATCAAAATAACTTTTGAATCTCATTCAGAGAACACCAGACATTGCACCATTTGGTGTTACCCATCCTGCCGGTTGCACGAGGTCAAGACGCCTAGGACACACCTATTGGAAATGAAAGGCTTCATAGCTAGGTTGAGAATGCATTCGTCGATGGAAATACTTTTCAGATAAAAAGATGCACGGTGGTACACGACCACGTCCCAGAGAATACATACACTACAAAAAACATAATAAATTTTCTCAAACATATCAATATGAGGTAACCTATAAAATATCAAGTTAGAGAACAAAAGGGTAAACTTGATTGTAATTTGGACGCTTATCTAATATTTCTATAGTTGATTTTTCATATTTAATAAAGAACCCAATGACTCCCCTCCCGTGAAAACCGCACTTCATGCAGAAAAAGCATGCTTCAGCCCCCCCGTGCTCATATATTGATCAAAGGTGGGCTCAAATGCCATTTGGGAAAACTCTCCCTACATAGCCTTTGCGGCTATCCTCTCGTCTGTTTGAGAGTCCACTGTCGAGCCACCCCAGTTCTAGCCGCTCTCCCTGCCGGCGCATACGCCTTCTGGTGTGGAGATCGAATATGGTGCTGGCCTACCTGTATACCAGTAGATTAGGTTGTAGTTTAGAGTTTGCTTTTGTTCTAGAGTTTTCCGATGTGTAGAATGGCGAGATTTCATGGTGGATTTGCCCGTGGAAGCAGCCGAGCCGCATCTGTGGGAGGACGACCCTTCTTCTCCTTCTTGCAATGCTTCGGTGGTCGGTGCCGAGGGCAGAAGGTGATGGCGTAGCATTCTGATCCCTCATAAGCTCGAAGGTTGGTTGCTGGATCTAGCAGCCAATGTGTGATGGGTCTCATTGATGTCTTTCTCTCCTCTTTTGTCCGCCGAGGTGGTGGAATTGACGAGGGGGAGATGGTGACCAGACCCTGGGTCGGGTGTTGGCACACACCTCTCGAAGATTCAGGCGCGCATGCTTCCAAGCAACGCGAGACGCGCCGCAGCTTTCCGTGGCCAATGGAGTCGCTCGGCAGCCCGATGCTAGATGCTCTGGGTGTTCTTCTTTCTGCGGGCGTGAGGATCTTCAAGCCTCGCATCGTGGCATGCTACGGCTATTCTCCACCAAATGGTTCGTCCACGGTGGTGAGCTTGACAGCCGCGGTAGCAAGGCCTTTTATCGTCGACGGTGGTTGTGGATTCGATCGTGTTTTACTCCAAAATGTATGGACCGGTTTATAAATTTCTTATGTTTTCAGGTCCTGCTTGTAACTTTGTACTGCCGCTTTAAATGAAGCTTGGGGGCTCTTCAGCACCGCCCCCCGTTCAAAAAAAAAAACATAGCCATTGCGGAGAGGTTACTAAGTTTAATAAGGATTAAAGTTTTCTTTACTATAGATACTCGAAAAATAAAATGGAATTGTATGCTAATTATAATTGACTACACTAGTGGCCTGCCCATTCAGGCTCTACAACGTTATGGCAAATAGCTAGGGTTCACCTCCGTAAAATATTTCATTTTGTAGAAGTTTTCATGTTTGCTGTTTGCATCTAAGAGTAGGCCGGAAGCCAAACCCTTTTGTGGGTACACCATCTAGAGACATGACGAAGAAATGTTTCCATTTCAAAATGAAACATGAACATTTGCTGAGAAGTATCTGGCCGTTACTATCACATACATAAGCATGCTTTTTGAAGTATAGGGATAATTTTACACATACATAATTATGTTTGTTCAATTAACAAACGTTACTTTTAAAATATATAAATATTTATTTTGATATGCGTAAAGATATTTTTTGGAACATATGAACATTTCCAATTCAGAAATTATTTTCAAATGATTTTCAAAATTAGCTAATATGAGAAAATCATTTATGATTTTTGTGACAATAAAGGGGGAAACTATTGGAAGCTATTCTACACGAGCGGCTGTCCGGGGTGCTCCTACAGATGACCCTTGCCGCAGGGGAGCGCACCATTGTTTCCGTTTAGTCAGTTTTCTTAGAATGCCTGATTTCCATTTTTTTTCTCTTTTGATATGTTTTTGGTTTCATTGATTTATTAGTAAAGAGATTAGATAGTTTACGACTTAAATTCCAGAAATTTTTTATTGTTTGTAAAGCTCACTAAAGAACATCAAGGCAACATTCGATGTTGCTCATGCTACCGCCTAATGGGTCACAACGCCTTTCATGTGACCGTATTTATGTAGATAATGAAAGAGTCACAACCTCTGATTGTTGGAATTTTACATGGGCTCCATCATATGGGCTCACTTGGCTAGCCCATTAAGCCCACTAAAAATCCTGAAATTGTCATGGCCCATTCATGAATAATAAGTGGAGTGAGTGGGACTAAAGTTTAGTCCCACATTGCTAGTTTGAAGAGAGTGGAAGCACCTTATAAGGTGAGCCATTCTAGCTCATGTATGAGTAGGCAAGGCAAGAGGAGAGGTGTGCCACACGCGCGCTCCTCCTCCTCCGCCGCCCGCCGCGCCGCGCCGCGGGTTGCGGGAATGAGCCGAGCCGAGAGCGTTTATTTTGTCGATTGGGAAAATTTAATGAGTGGGAGAGGGGCGATCAGGTTTTTGGGGAGCGCACGAGCGCGACTGCTGACGGCGACGGCGGTGCCGCTACCGCTCCATCGTACATAATTCTATTCCATCTGTATGAGATACTCCTGGAATTCTTATGTCTACTTCTAGCTATAGATTGGATCAGTTTGTCTACTGTACTAGATCTAGATATTTGCATGATTACTGTATTTGCTACTGTCGCAATTCATCTGCTGCTATTTCGAATTAAATCATGTGCTAAATTGCTAATATATTCAACAATCCAAAAACCTGATTATAGGCAATTTCTTGCACCTGCGCCGTCTGTCATTGCGGCGACAAGGCCAATCCCTTTCAAGGGTGTGGACTATAAGAGGTGGCGCACGAGAGCAGTGCTATGGTTTCAAACCTTGCGCTGCTATGCGGCCACCAAGGGCAAGCCTGAGGGCGATCTCAATCCAGCACAGCTGGAGGCCTTTGAGAATATGGACACTATGTTTAAAAGTGCCCTCCTCGGTATTATCGATGATTCCATCGTCGATACGTATATGTCGTTTGATAACGGCAAGGATATGTGGGCTGCACTCGAGGCCAAATTTGGGGCCTCGGATGCTGGTAGCGAGCTGTATGTCATGGAGCAATTCTATGACTACAGGATGACTGATGAGCGCTCTGTTGTTCAACAGGCTCATGAGATACAGTCACTCGCTAAAGAACTTGAGCACTTCAAGTGTATGTTACCGGACAAGTTTGTGGCCGGAGGCATTATTGCCAAGCTTCCATCTTCATGGAGCACCTTTGCTACTTCTCTAAAACACAAGAGACAGGAGTTTTCTGTAATGGACCTCATCGGATCTCTTGATGTGGAAGAGAAGGCGAGAGCAAAGGATACACGTGCTCGGGTTGCTGAGGTAGGTTCTTCTGCTCATGTGGTACAGAAGAAACATTACCCGCCCAACAAGTCTAAATATAACAAGAAGAAATCCAGGGTAAAGGCAAGCCCGATGGCAAGTTTAATCCGTCGCACTCTACCAACTTTAAGAAGAGAAAGGGGTCATGTCACGTTTGCGGTGAACTGACCCATTGGGCTCCAAAGTTCCCTAAGCGTTATGAGCTGCAGCAGCAGGAGAACAGCGGCAAGACCGCTAATGTTGTCATGGCTGACACTGAGATGAAGGATTCTGGGTACGGTATAGTTCCCACTATTCTTTCAGTTTGTCATTCACCTGAATGGTTAGTTGACACAGGTGCCAATGTACATGTTTGTGCTGATGCTTCCATGTTCTCTTCTTATCAGGTCACAGGGACTTCCCCCGTGCTGATGGGGAACTGGTCACATGCTACTGTTCGTGGTGTTGGTACGGTCGATCTGAAGTTTACTTCGGGGAAGATCGTGCGGCTGAAGAACGTTCATCATGTGCCCTCCATCAATAAAAATCTCGTCAGCGGCTCACGTTTATGTCGAGATGGTTTTAAATTGGTTTTCGAGTCTAATAAAGTTGTAATTTCCAAGTATGGACAATTTATTGGTAAAGGCTATGAGTGCGGAGGCTTGTTCCGCTTATCCTTGTCAGATATTTGCACCAAAGTTATTAATAATGTTTGCCACGATAATGATTGTGATGTTTGGCATTCACGACTATGTCATATTAATTTTGGTTGCATGACGCGGTTAGCAAATATGAGTTTATTTCCGAAATTCAGTACTGTTAAAGGTTCCAAATGTCAAGTGTGTGTTCAAGCTAAGCAACCTCGCAAATCTCATAAGACTGCGGAGGCGAGAGACTTGGCACCACTAGAACTTATACATTCTGATCTTTGTGAGATGAATGGCGTATTGACAAAAGGTGGAAAGAAATATTTTATGACACTTATTGATGACTCCACTAGATATTGTTATGTGTATCTTCTGAAATCTAAAGATGAAGCTTTAACTTATTTCAAGAACTATAAGGCCGAAGCTGAGAACCAACTTGATCGTAAAATTAAACGGCTTAGGTCTGATCGTGGTGGAGAGTATTTTTCCAACGAGTTTAATTCTTTTTGTGCTGAACACGGTATTATTCATGAGAGGACGCCTCCCTACTCACCCCAGTAAAATGGGGTGGCTGAAAGAAAGAACCGAACGTTGTCTGATTTGGTTAACGCCATGTTAGACACTTCGGGTCTCTCCAAGGCATGGTGGGGGGAGGCACTAATGACTGCATGTCATGTCCTAAACCGAGTTCCCACAAAGAATAAAACCATTACTCCGTTTGAGGAATGGGAAAGGAAAAGATTGAAACTCTCCTACCTACGTACTTGGGGTTGTTTGGCGAAAGTCAATATACCAATTCCCAAGAAGCGCAAGCTTGGACCTAAAACCGTAGATTGTGTTATTCTGGGCTATGCTTTTAATAGCATCGGTTATAGATTCTTGGTAGTAAAATCTGAGGTATCCGACATGCATGTTGGTACGATTATGGAGTCGAATGATGCGACTTTCTTTGAGAACATATTTCCTATGAAGGATATGTCTAGCTCATCAAATCAGAAGAAACCTGTTTCATCTAGTCAGGAATTAGCTGAGATTCCTGAATCCACCATTCCAATAGAACACGTTGAGAATCCCGAGGAGGATGACAATGAAGTTCCTTTAAGGAGCAAGAGACAGAGGACTGCAAAGTCCTTTGGTAATGATTTCTTTGTGTACCTCGTGGATGACACACCCAAGACTATTTCAGAAGCCTATGCGTCTCTTGATGCTGACTACTGGAAGGAGGTTGTCCGTTGCGAGATGGATTCCATCTTGGCTAACGGAACCTGGGAAATCACTGATCGTCCTTATGGGTGTAAACCTGTAGGATGTAAGTGGGTGTTCAAGAAAAAGCTTAGGCCTGATGGTACAATTGAAAAGTACAAGGCAAGGCTTGTGGCCAAGGGTTATACCCAGAAAGAAGGTGAAGACTTCTTTGATACTTACTCACCTGTTGCTAGACTGACCACTATTCGTGTGCTACTATCACTGGCTGCCTCACACGGTCTTCTCGTTCATCAAATGGACGTTAAGACGGCTTTCCTTAATGGAGAGTTGGACGAGGAAATTTACATGGATCAGCCAGATGGTTTCGTAGTACCCGGTCAGGAAGGCAAGGTGTGCAAGTTATTGAAGTCATTATACGGCCTCAAGCAAGCACCTAAGCAATGGCATGAAAAGTTCGAAAGGACTTTGACTGCTGAAGGCTTTGTTGTAAACGAAGCTGACAAGTGTGTGTACTATCGCCATGGTGGGGGCGAGGGAGTTATTCTATGTCTATACGTTGATGACATATTGATCTTTGGGACCAATCTTGATTTAATCAAGGAAGTTAAGGATTTCTTATCTCGCTGCTTTGAGATGAAGGATCTAGGAGTAGCTGATGTTATCTTGAACATCAAGCTGTTGAGAGATGATAATGGTGGGATCACACTGCTTCAATCTCACTATGTGGAAAAGGTCTTGAGTCGCTTTGGGTATAGTGACTGCAAGCCTTCTTCAACTCCATATGATGCTAGTTTGTTGCTTCGAAAGAATCAACGGATTACTAGAGATCAACTGAGATATTCTCAGATTATAGGCTCGCTTATGTATTTGGCGAGTGCCACGAGGCCTGACATCTCTTTTGCTGTGAGCAAATTGAGCCGGTTTGTTTCCAATCCGGGAGATGATCATTGGCGTGCGCTTGAGAGAGTTATGCGCTATTTAAAAGGCACTGCGAGCTATGGAATTCACTATACCGGAAACCCGAGGGTTCTGGAAGGATATAGTGATTCTAATTGGATATCTGATGCTGATGAGCTTAAGGCCACTAGTGGTTATGTTTTTACACTTGGTGGTGGCGCTGTTTCCTGGAAGTCTTGCAAGCAGACCATCTTAACGAGGTCAACTATGGAAGCAGAACTCGCAGCATTAGACACAGCCACTGTTGAGGCAGAGTGGCTTCGTGAGCTCTTGATGGATTTGCCTATGGTTGAAAAACCAATACCCGCAATCCTAATGAACTGTGATAATCAAACTGTGATCGTCAAAGTGAACAGTTCTAAGGATAATGCAAAGTCATCAAGACATGTGAAGAGGAGATTAAAATCTGTCAGGAAATTGAAGAACTCCGGAGTTATTGCGTTGGATTATATCCAAACGTCCATGAACTTGGCAGATCCCTTCACAAAGGGTTTATCACGGAATGTGATAGATAATGCATCAAGGGAGATGGGTTTGAGACCCACGTTATGAGTTGCCCACAGTGGTAACCCACTCTATGTGATCGGAGATCCCGTGAATTAGAAGTGGGAGACAAGCTGTTGGTCGGCTGAGAGGAGAGTATCCTTATATTTTATTCCACTCCATAAAAGATGCAATATTCTCCTGATCTGTACGGTAGGTTGACATTTGTCTTAATGTGTTCCAAGTGGCTTATTTATATAAGCAGAGATGTGTCCTACAGAACATCTCCTGAGGAACTCACCTATATGAGTCGGACTGTTAAACGTCGCAGTCTATGAGAATCGGGTGCTCTCTAATAAACTCATGAAAGGCCTTCGGAGTATGACGCATACGCTCCAAACCGCGGGGAAGCCTTGCGGCAGCCTAGTATCGGTTCAGACGTTGTGTGAAACGGGTATCACAGCAAACTTGTAGTTCAAGGCGTAGTCCACTATTCAAGTTGTGAACTAGTGTAGCATGATGTTCTAAGTGGAAGTTCAACTTAACAGTCTCCACTAACACCGGTATATAAACAATGTTTTGGAACAGAGTTTATGAAATGTGCTAATGACACTTTGTGGGGGATTGTTGGAATTTTACATGGGCTCCATCATATGGGCTCACTTGGCTAGCCCATTAAGCCCACTAAAAATCCTGAAATTGTCATGACCCATTCATGAATAATAAGTGGAGTGAGTGGGACTAAAGTTTAGTCCCACATTTCTAGTTTGAAGAGAGTGGAAGCACCTTATAAGGTGAGCCATTCTAGCTCATGTATGAGTAGGCAAGGCAAGAGGAGAGGTGTGCCACACGCGCGCTCCTCCTCCTCCGCCGCCCGCCTCGCCACGCCTCGCCTCGTCACGACACGTCACGACGCGCCGCGGGTTGCGGGAATGAGCCGAGCCGAGAGCGTTTATTTTGTCGATTGGGAAAATTTAATGAGTCATTTAATTTGGTAATTGACGGACGCGTTAATTCCAAAACCGTTTCCGTTTCCTTTCTGGATCGTGGATCCGAACCGACTCAGACGTGGAGTTACGCCCACGTCTCTCCCAGCCCGCATATAAATACGCGCATACGGTAAACCCTAGCCGCCACTTCGTCATACCGTTCCAGAACACTGCGCCGCCAATTCAAGTCTTCTCCATCCCTCCTTCCGGCGTGCACCGCGAGAAGGGACAGCAGGCCTCCGGAACCCCGCCTCTTGTGATCCTGTACGGGAGAGGGGCGATCAGGTTTTTGGGGAGCGCATGAGCGCGACTGCTGACGGCGACCACTTCCCCAACGACGATTTCTTCCCCGACATCGGCAACCTCTTCATCGACGACATGGCCGACATGGACAACAACAACGGCGGTGCCGCTACCGCTCCATCGTACGTAATTCTATTCCATCTGTATGAGATACTCCTGGAATTCTTATGTCTACTTCTAGCTATAGATTGGATCAGTTTGTCTACTGTACTAGATCTAGATATTTGCATGATTACTGTATTTGCTACTGTCGCAATTCATCTGCTGCTATTTCGAATTAAATCATGTGCTAAATTGCTAATATATTCAACACTGATTTCTACTGATATTATTTATTTCTCTTCCGACTTTTCTTGATTTTTTTCACTTATCATAGAATAAAAATTTGTGATATTTTATAAATAAATAAATACTCTAATAAAATAATTCGCAAATCTAATTGAGTGAACATTGCACCAAATGTGTTCCCCACACTACTAACTTGCAATAGTCACCTTCAAGAACCAACCTCGTAACCAACCTAATATCTCTTTCTCCAAATCCATGAGTTAACGTGTTCCGCTGACTTTAGGACGTGATGCAATTCGATTTTGATCTTGTGGCAAACAACAAAAGGTCATGTCGCGATTGTCACAACGCTAGGAAACTCCAAAAGGAGCAAAGCGCTAGAGCTACCGAAGTGATAGGTGGAATGGTAGAAGTTATGGAGTTCAGTGCACCACGGTACATATTTGTAAAGTATGTGTAAGTTATATCGAAACCATTTGCAGTGTTGTTTTAGTAGGGTTCGACTTCACTGATTGATCTCGTCTTTGCATCACGTGACACTACAGGAAAACGACGATAAGCCGACGACCATGGCTTATGTCGACGATTTTTTGTTGGGGCCATCGGCATAGGTCTTCCGGGCTACACCGATGGAAAGCGGCTTTGAAATATTTTTTGCACTTGGTTCACAAAAAAGTCCATGTTTCAACTTAGAAAAAGAAGATGACATACCATTTCTTTTTATACCAATATACACCTATTTGTTCAATATGAGAACTTTATCACAAACTATGCCCTGGAAATTGCCACAACTTGATCATCTGTCTTGAAACTTATAAATGTTTTATTCATGATAGGTTTTCTGTGAAGATTTTTTTGAACATTTTTTCAAAAATCAAGTTTATCATTTTTTTAGCAACAAATACACATAAAAGGACTCGATGCCAAAGGAAACCGTTTGTTGAGGTTTTCTTTACTTTATTTGGTTTTTCTTTTCAAAAAATGTCAAAATGGCCACCATGACTATTCATCGAAATAGGTCAAATTATCTAAAACTATTGATGTTTCTATGATATGGATGTCATATTTGAATTTCTCTTATTTTTCTCATTGAATTAGAAATTTTATGTGTCAAATTTTGATTACGTATTTAAAGATATGAATTATTCGAAATTAAATGTAAAAGGAAATAAATAAAATAAAATTATGTTTATTATTATTTATTCATAAAATATTATAAAGTGTAGCAATATGAAGTGTAACATAATTTTTTAGATTTAAAAAAAATATGAAGTGTAAAATAAAGCCCATGGGTTAACATGATTGATATGATACTAATATAAGTAGGTTCTAACATCTCATCTGGAAGGTAATCTGGAAGAGACTCAAAAGTAAGCGTGCTTGGGCTGCAGCAATTTAAGCATGGGTGGCCAAATGGGAATTTTGACCGGGGTAAGTATTTTACCATATTAATTCTGTGGCTAAGTGAAAATATTCGGAATAGAATTAAAAATAGAAATAAAAAGCTCAAAAACATTGAATTTTTTTTGAAAAAAATAAATTTAAACTTTTAGAAATAATATGTCGATGGCGTTGTTGTCAGCGTAGGGAGAGCTACGCCGACGTCTTTTCATACACCGACGGCAATTTGGCCTACGTGGACGGCCATACGTCGACGATAGCAATCGGCTAGGGGCTAGGCTGACGGCTTTTGGCTGTCGGTGTATAACCCGCGTGCTGTAGTGTGAGAATAGAGGTCCATGTCGCTGGAGCAAACCATTTGTCACAAATTACAACTGAACAATTTCCCAAGCGAAACATGAGCTGCATATATCTGATGTTTAATTTTTTTGTTGGGTCTGGTCATGTTTTGTTCGCGTGAGGGTAGGTGAGTGTCTGTGAACCCCCGCCGCACGCCACCCCGGCGGCGGCGTCCACCCGCTCGCGTCCCGGCTTCCCGGCCCCTTCTCTCGATGGCCTCCCCCAGCTGGGCGGATTTCTCCGACGGGGAGGGTGAGGATGAGGTGAGCTCTGGCTCGGTGCGGTCCTACTGTGAGGTTCTACGCAGCGGGACCCCCTCGCCGGCGCGTTCTCCCTCACCCCCGCTGTCGGCAACCGCCGTCTCGCGTCCCCTGCCCCCTCCCCCTCCGCCGCTCAGGCGCCATGCGCCGGCCCAGCCCCGGCGCCCGGCGACTCCGCCCGTGCGCCCTCCACCCGTCGACGCGTCGCGTGGCCCGGGGCCTTGGCTGCAGGCCGGGGGTCGCAAGCGCCGCCGCCAGGAGGCCCGGCGAGCTCGTCACTTGCATCGTGCGCCCTTGCCCGCCATGGTGATACGTCCCGACCACCCCCAAGACCTGGCCGGCGTCTGCTTCAACTGCACCGAGCCCGGGCACGTCGCCGGCATGTGCGAGAATGACACAGTGTGCCTCCGCTGCAAGGACGTCGGCCACCATGCGCGGGACTGCTTGGCGCGGCGGTCGCCGCCGGCTCCGGTGTGCCACCCCCCGCCCCCGTTGGTGAACCGCGTGTCGGCACATCTGAGGCTTGGAGCGCGCGTGGAACCTGTCATGTCGCGCGCCCTGCGTGAGGAGCGGCCCGTCGGGGACTCCGCCTCCGTGGGCTCGCCTCGTGGTAGCGCGTCATCGAGGGCGCATGCGCGTGGCGATGGCGCGGCGTCGAGGGCGCCTGCGCGTGGCGATGGCGCATCGTCGAGGGCGCCGGCGCGTGGTGGCCGCGGTGAGGACCTGCCGGGGCTTGCTCTGCGCGGTGCGCGTGGTCCTCCCGTGGCGCCCGGGCCGCGCCGACCGGCGCACCAGGCTGCGCATGGAGATGGTCAGATGGAGGCGTGGCCCGTGAGGTGGCTCGCGCCGGGCCTGGTCCGGGCGCGAATCGTTGGAGGCAGATGGAGGTCGTGGACTCCTCGCCCTCGCCGCCACCCTCGCCCGCGGGTCCGGTGCGTGTTGTGGTGGCCGCGCCCGCGAGGGTTGGCACTGGCTGCCCGGAGGTCGACACGGTGATCATCGCCAGGTCACCGGAGATCAACGCGGCGGAAGGCGCTCTGAAATGGGCTCTTGTCTCCTTCATCTCCGGTTCAAGGACCAGGGTACCTATCGGCGAGGCTGTGGACGCCATCTCGACGAGAGTGCCGCGCGCGGCCGGCAACTTCTCTGCGCCCCATGCCTGGCCGGCAGATTTTCTCTTCGTTTGCTCGAGCCGGCGTGTTCGGGATGAGATCATGGGCGCCGGCGTCGTGGATGGGCGGGGTTTCAGCCTTCGCTTCTCACCGTGGAATCGACAGATGCAGGCGGTGCGGCGGTCCATGAGGTTTCGCGCTCACGTTGAGCTCATTGGGGTGCCGTCGCACGCGTGGAACAAATCGGTTGTCACGGCCATTCTCGGCTCCGGCGCGTGGGTGGAACGGATCGGCTCTACCACCGCGAGCCGCGAGGACTTGGGCTGCTTCCATGCCGTGGTTTGGACAGAGGATCTTGCGATGATTCCGGCCGAGAAGGCGTTCTTGATTGAGGAGCACATGTTGAGGTATAAGATCACCACGCACGGCTTGGTGCTTTCCGACGACGCGCTGATCCCTCTTGAGAAGCACATGTTGAGGTATAAGATCACCACGCACGTTGCACACGCCGAGGACATGTCTGCTGTCGGGCGTCACGACGATGAGTTCGCTGGCGCTGGCGACGGGCCGGGGCTACGCGGTTCGGGTTCTCAGGCGTCTCCTCCTCGCGGCGACTTGGGGCCTGGCCGGGAGGCGCCCAGCGGTGGCGACGCCCCGCCTCGCCGTCTCCCTCGGGTTGGCTGGATCGGTGGCCGGCGCGCTGCCGGAAGCGAGGACGCGGACGTGGTGCCTGGGCTGGGTGAGAACGTGGAGGTCGGGCCCCACCTGGTCCGTGTTGACCAGGCCATCGAAGCCTCCCTACACCCTCCGCTGCATGTGCTGAAAGAGAGCGTGGAGGTTGGTCGTGGTGGGCCTCCTCTGCATGTGCATGCTGATCCACTGACAGCTGCTTTTGGCTTTAGCGTGGTGAATGCTGGGTGTAGAGGTACGAGCTGGGAGGATCCCATGCTGCTTGAGGCTGGCTTGGCCGCACGGCACGCGACGCGTGGAAAGCTGCAGTTGGAGGCGGCGGTTGGGGCTGGCATGACCCGGTCTCCTGCTCAGTCTGCAGCAGATGGGACCGCGGGACAGGCGTTTTCGCCCTCCGACCAACCTTTTGCACTTTTGGTGCGTGGATTGGCCCCCAACTCTGGGGATGTGTCCCCTGTCCTACCGTTGGAGGATTGCGCCACGGAGGAGGGGGAGGTAGTTGGGGCCGAATTTCAAACCCAAGGTGGGTAGTTGGCCTCTCTTCCGCGGACCTCCCCCCGGATCAGCAGCTGCTTTGTTTCGGACTGGGTGGGCCACGCGGTGAGGAACTCCAGCTGGAGTCAGATGGGCTGCTCACTGATCCGAGCCCTTCTGTGGATGTTTCCGGGTCTGATCGGCTGCGGCAGGATTCAGATGCACGTGATGGAGAGGCGGGCTCTGAGATGAGCATGTGCTCAGTCCCTCTTTCTCCGGCACGCTCCCTGACTGATGGGCCTCACACTAGTGGAAACAGGGGCATTAGTCCCGGTCCGTAAGCCCCATTTCTCCCGGTTGTGCAACCGGGATGGGGCATCCGGGACAAATACCCCTCCCCCATTGGTCCCGGTTGTGCCAGGACCCGGGAAAAATGGGGCTGACCACGTGGCTCGTTAGCTGGACCCTGGCCAGGGCTATTAGTCCCGGTCCTCAATACGACCCGGGATGCATGCCCCTTCTGCCGCGACAGAATTTTTATGATTTGTGTTAATTTGGTCCCTCCCCGGACCTCCCGGATCCCATGAGAAGAGAGGTGCCCTAGTGGCCCTTCCCCGGACCTCCCGAATCCCACGAGAAGAGAGGAGCCTCGGTGGACCCTCCCCGGAGCTTCCGGATACCACAAACGAATAAGTAATACATATATAAAGCAGAATAAGAAACACTTATATTACAGAAGCAAAGTATATCGACCATATTACATGACGGATGGAGTGTATTACAAAATCAAATTCAGTTCCAACCGGGGCTATAGTACTCTCCATTTATGGTTAGGACCTCTGCATCTAAGAAGCCCGCAATTTCCTCCTGAATTTCTCGTATGCGGTCCCTTGGTAGATAGATGGTAATAATATAAAGAAGAGTGGTCAATATATATTAATGAAACTAAGTAACTAAAATAGATGGTAATAAGAAGAATTGACGACTAACGTACATGAAGTTGCTTTAAATTTCTGCCCTTGGGACATGTCGTCTGACGAATGAACTCGCAAACGTAGTATCCACACAAGTGATTCCCGTCTCCTTGTTGCAAGCGCTTTACGAGAACATGATTTCAATCAAAATAATAATAAACCAGACATGATAATGGTATCGACACTAGAATCAAGGAGATGCTCGCGGATCTAGATAGTACTTACTTGCACAACATCAAATATAAGCTTTGATTTCCATTCACCCCTAGCCTTTTTTATGAACCTCTTCCAAACGCTACCCGAGAAAAAAAAGAATAAAAAGAGTTAGTAATTACTTGATATCCGAAAATGAAACAAAGTAGTCGATATAGTGCCATATATAAATACTGAAATTAATAAAGATTAAAATTACCGCTGGATCATTTCCTGCATGTCAGCCCACATCACTAGGGGTTTACATTTTGGGTCCATTACCATTACTTTTTCTTTGTCAATTTCGAAGATTAGCAGAATATAGTGGAAGCTGCGCATGCAGAACTCATCAATTATACAGTGAGAATCGAGTAAGGAAAACAGAATGTTTACAACACGGTAACACTAACCCGAAGTTGTAAGGAAATAGTATTTCCCGTCGGTTATTTTGCTGACATATGAAATTCCTTGTTTCCGCGGATCTTTTGGCTGATTCCACTCCTGAACAGTGATCGGGATGTGATCCCTAACTAGCACTCTGCATTGCTTCACAAAGTTTTGGGCAAATAAGCGGGAAGCTCGGGTGCGTCGTCTGTTGTGATCTTGTCGATCCTATATCTTTCTGTATCTTTTAACTTCTTTGTTGCGCCTCGTTTAGTCTTTTTTCCGGTTGATATGCTTAAACCGGATGGCTAAAAATATAAAGACCGTTAATACATGTATATAGACAACGGATGCTTCATTAATTAACATATCTATATATGCACCTCGGAGCCGGTGTTTGTAATTTGTACGGCTCCACCGGAGCCGTCGGCTGCTCCCATATCGAAGCCGTCGGCTTCTCCCTCACCGGAGTCGTCTCCCTGGGTGAGCTCCGGATCTCCCTCACCGGAGTTGTTCATCCACTGGCTCACACCGGTATCTACGTCGGCCCCGCGGATGAAACCCTCGAGCAAGTTTTCGGCATCTTCGTCTCTTGGCTCCATACTATACAAAAAGAGTAATTATATGTTTGAGATCCATTCATCAAAATTGCTTATAGATAATAACTAATGATCAATTATTTTCATCAAAACTGCTTATAGATAATACACAAAAAGCGCAACATATTCATGAAATATATAAACGTATGATAATACGCATCCATAGATAAGGGTAGTCATAGCTCACGTGGCTCAATTTTCTAACATTCCTAACATGCATTCTTAAATTTCTAACACTAATTTAGTTAAATTTTCTAACATTTTTATATTTCCTAACATTTCTAACATTTCGTATGTCAATTCTAACAAATCAAAATTCCTAAGTCTAATCTAAAATTTCTAACATTCATAACTAATGATTCTAACATTTCTAAAACTAATAAATAACTAAAAACAAAAACAGCAATTAAGTAAAAAAAAAGGAAAAAAATGGGGGAAAAGCCCCTAGTTAGGGCAAGATGGAGGCAGGGCCTTACCTCCTCTAGAGCGGCGGCCGGCGCGGGGCAGCGGCGGCGCGGCGGCGTTCGCGGGCTGGCGGAGGCCTGATGGGATCAAGGGGCAGCGGCGCGACGGGATCGAGGGGCGGCGGCTCGAGGGGCGACTTGAGGGGCGGCGCTCGAGGGCTGGCGGCGGCGCGACGACGGGATCGAGGGGCGGCTCGCGGGGCAGCAGGACGGAGGAGTGCAGCAGCGGGGTAGGGCGGCGTGCGAGGGGGGCAGTGGTGGCGCGGCGGCGGAGTGCGGCGGCGGAAAAAATGAGCAGCCTGGCGGCGTCGGTTCGTCCCTGGGCGCGGTTCTGTGGCCATCCGAGACGGTGAGGTGTATATATTCATGGCCATCCGTCCCGGGTGGTGGCAAGAACCGGGACGAAAGGCCCCTTTAGTCCCGGTTGGTGGCAGCAACCGAGACGAAAGACCACCGTCCAGATGCTTTTTTGTTCAGGGCGCGCCAAATGTTTTAGCGCCAAAATTTGAATATTGTTTGAATATGCACATGAGTTACTTCTATATACTTTGGAATTTGAAAAAAATTCAACATGAAAATTGCTTGAATTTGCCTAAATTAAATCCGTTTTCTGTTTACCTAAATAATTATTCAAACTATTAACTATTTTACTATTTACATTTAAATCCGTTTTTTGGTGCTAAGTGCATATATACATACCAAATGCACGGCATAACGTATGCTGGCGAATTCTGTTGTTTTGTATTTGGTCGATGAACTGACCGGTGTATGAAGGTGGGCTATACATAGGTTCCTCTGACTCACAAAGTGCTAGATCCAACGGCTAAAAACCGCTCGAAAGAAACACAGCGTAGCCCTGATCGAACGGCTCACAACAGCTCGAAAAAAACACACCCCTGATCCAACGACTCACAAGCGCTTGAAAGAAACACACGATCCGTGTGATTCTATCTGATTGGTCCAAACGAAACCTGAACCATTTCGTCCCGGTTGGTAAAACAGGCCGGGACTAAAGGTATATGTTTTCTTCTCACTATATATATGTATGCATTGTCACACCATTGACATAAACACATACAAACTCACCACTCTCTCATGGCTTCTACCGTACCCACTCTAACCTTCATCCAGGCGGAGGCTCTTTCCGCCTCGAACTACCCCTGCCCGCCCGGCTACAGCGTTCCCGCCGGTTGGATGCTGAGCGCCGGGGGAGTGCCGGTCCCTCCACTTCCTCAAGGTGTGGCGCGTCGGGCGGCCATCACGAACCACTACTACCACGAGCTCACGCCAGAGCAGCGGAGGAATCCTAGTTGGAATCCTGACTACCGCCCTACTTGGGACGCCTTCTTCATTAATCGGCGTGAGAGTGCGCTCGCCAGGTACGAGGAGAACGGCCCGCCTCCTTCGAACTTCAACGAGGCCGGTCGTCGGATGTGGTGGGGCGGCGGACGAACTCTTTAGAGCGTCATGAACTACATCAGGGCTGGCGATAACCCCCGCCTGCGCTACCCTCACGCCCAGTCCTGGAGTCGTGATCCTCCGAGGGAGTCCAGAGCACCTTCCGACGATAGTGACGACGACGGCAGCGACTACGACGACTACGAGTTGGAGTATTATAGGCCTAGACAGGAGTATGACTAGTTAGTAGATCGATGCACTCCGGCCATAATGTACTGCCTTGTTTATTTAGATCTATGCTCTCCGTTTAGATTTAGATCCAATCTTGCCATTATGTGTACTGTGCCTTGTTTATCTATCGAAACGCATGTCCCCCTCTTTTTAACGTCTATCGAAATGCCATTAGTCGTCTGAATCCAACCAATCAGGAAGAATCACACGGAAAACAGAAAGCAGACGCGCTAGCGCGCCGCTGTTTCCCGGAATACAAAAAATTATTTTATTAAACAGCCAACAGAAAACTGACGCGCTAGCGCGCTACTCCTCGTCCTGGTCGTCGTCGTCGGAGGTGCATGATGGTATGTCTGACATAGGCCCCCACCGCGGATCGTCGGAGGCCCAGACTTCGTCGGCGTGGTCGGCCCGACGGAGCTCTTGCAGCGCCTTCGTCCTCACCTCCCGAGCGGCATCTAACTCGAGGTGGCGTTCGAGGCGCCGCTCCGCCCGCTCAGCCGCGCGGGTCTGCCATAGCTCCTCGTCGGCGCTCTCCTCACCCGGATTGATCCGGTAATACTCGCGGACCACGCGGTCGTCCCTGAAACGCGCGGTGCCTGAGGTGGCGGTGGTCGGCTGCAGTGACGATCTCCGGCGTCGGCGCCCTGGCCTCCGCTTCCTAGAGGGTGTGGCAGTCGTTGAAGTTCATCAGCGACCGCGGGCGGCTGAGGCGCCAGGCCGCCGCGTCCCAAGCGCGGGCGGCCTCCACCGCCGTCGCAAAGGAGCCGAGGGGGATGCGGTCGTCCCCGCAGCGGATATTCGCGGTGAACATTCCGTTCTGCCGTGCTCGGACGCCACGAAAACCGGTGGTGTTGTTCCTCCTCGGAGGCATGGTGGTGGCACGACGGTGCATGGAGAGGAGAAGACGCTCGAGGCGCGGCAGTTTATACCGCACATTCGTGGTCACGCGTCACAACTCCCGCGCCATGAGGTACAATACACACTAACACCCACCTCTCTCTCACTGCCCCAAGCAAAAAAAAGGGAAGGGGGTTGTCAGGCCGCATTTGTAGGGGAAGGGACATTGGTCCCGGTTGGGGGAATGATCCGGGAACAATGCCCATGTGCGTGTCACGTGGCCTGTGGCTAGGGATTGGTCCCGGGTCGTGCCACGAACCGGGACAGATGCCCCCAGGTGGTTTCTGCTGCCTCGGGCACACGAACCGGGACCAATGCATAGCACTTGTCCCGGATTTTGGTGCAACCGGGACAAATGCCCCCTGGCCCCCTGGACGAAAGGGGTTGTTTCCACTAGTGTCAGGCTGTAGTTGGAGACTCGGCGGGATCTGCGCCCTCGACACGTACTGACAGCCTTGCTCAGTTCCGGAGTGCGGTTCGACTCCCTATCTCCCCTGTCCTGCCAAGGCCAAAGAGTAGGCGCAACCGTGCCAAGTGGTCCCAAGCTGGCCCGGTTCGGCGTAGCCGATGCATCCGTGGTCAGCTGGCTGGACCTACCCCGATCAAGAGGCAACAGCGGACACTCATTTTCAAGCTGGGGATTGCGCATGAGGGTGGCGTGATTGGTGACGAGGCCTTGCAGGCGTACCAGGAGCTCTTCTCGCTCCCCCTCTGCCAGGAGCACATCAACGCGATCCTCGGCCTGTTCGGTTGGCAGCCTGACGTACTTCTCCTGGTGGACGATGCCCCGTCGCTTTGCGCGTAATGATTGTTTTCGTCGTCGCTCTTTTCTCTTTGTGTCGTTGATTGTAAGACTTCGTACAAATGGAATTCTGTATTGAGATCTGGAACGCGCGTGGGCTTAACTCCCTCGCCCGTCGTTTGGCGATTTTCCAAGTGGTATCTGCCGCTAGGCCGGCTTTGGTGTGTCTCCAAGAAACTAAAATGGAGGTCATCACCGACGTGGTAGTTAGGGAATGCCTTGGCCCCGGGTTTGAGTTTTTCTTCTTACCCGCTACCGGCACCCGGGGTGGCATTCGCCTCGCTTGGCGAACCTCGATGGTTACCGTCTCTAACCATCACTACACCACCAACACTATTACTGCCAGTGTGGCGGTGGGCGACGAGCCGGGGTGGTGGTTCACCGGCGTGTATGGGCCACAGGAGGATGAGGCGAAGCGTAACTTTCTCCTGGAACTCCAGGAAGTTAGGGACCTGCACGCAGGTCCGTGGGTGGTGGCGGGTGATTTTAATTTGATCACCGACCTAGAAGATAAAAACCAAGGGGTTCTCCATAGAAGCTTGATGGGGAGCTTTAAACACACGTTAGCAGAGTTGGAGCTCGAGGAGATTTATCTTAACGGTCGTAGATTCACTTGGTCCAACGAGCGGAGGAACGCGACGTTGGTGCGGCTGGATAGGGTCTACTCGACCGTGGACTAGGATGCCTCCTTCCCGGAGGCATTCCTCTCGGCTCTGTCCTCGGGGCCTTCCGACCACTGTCCGCTACTATTGGACCTCGACCCGGACCACCTACGGGGACGCCGGTTCCAGTTTCAAGCCTTCTGGCCCAAGGTGGAAGGCTTTCAGGATGTGGTCATGGAGGCGTGGGCATGCTCGCCGGAGGTACGGAATCCTTTTAAAAGGCTGAGCGCGAGGCTCCAGGAAACTGCCCGATGTTTATCCCAGTGGAGTAACCGCTTCATTGGCAACATCAAACTCCAGATCTTGATTGCCAATGAAGTAATCCTCAGGCTGGACTCGGCTATGGACAGCCGCTGCCTGTCGTCAGAGGAACACGCCATGCGCAAGCTTCTCAAGAAGAAGCTGCTTGGCCTGGCCTCTCTCGAGAGATCCATGGCGCGACAACGCTCCCGTTGCTGTGGTTGAGGGAGAAGGATGCTTGCACTCGGTTCTTTAACGCCGCGGCTAGCCACCGTAGGCGTAAGAACTTCGTAGGGCACCTCATGGTAGATTGGAATCGTGTCTCGGACCATGAGGGTAAGGCTGCGGCCGTGGATGAGTTCTTCTTGGAGCTCTTGGGTTCGGCGCCTGATAGGCCGGTCTCCTTGGACCTGGACTTTCTCGGCATCCCCTCTGTGGATCTCCGCCCTCTTGAGGAGGACTTCTCGGAGGAGGAGGTGTGGAAGGTGATTAAGGATATGCCTCTGGACAAATGTCTTGGGCCGGATGGCTTCACGACTCGTTTCTTCGTGTCTTGCTGGGAAATCATCAAGTTTGACGTGCTCGATGCGTTTAGGGCCCTCTCCCAACTCGACCATCGGGGGTTTGGTGCCGTGAATCAGGCTTTCATCACGCTTCTGCCGAAAAAGCCGGATGCGGTGCAAGTGGGGGACTTCCGCCCCATTAGCCTGATTCATGGATTGGCCAAACTCGTGGCTAAGGTCCTCGCTACGTGGGTGGCACCTTTTATTCCGCAGCTGGTGGGGTCCCACCAGAGCGCTTTCATCCGGGGTCGCTGCCTTCACGACAACTTTATGCTCGTGCAAGCCATGGCTAGGAGCCTGCATAGCTCGGCCACTCCAGTCGTACTTCTCAAGCTGGACATTAGGAAGGCCTTTGATACTGTTGACTGGGCCTTCCTCTTCGAGGTCCTCCGTAAGATGGGGTTTGGCGAGCGCTGGCTCGCGTGGATCTGCGCCCTCCTCTCCACTGCCTCTACGAGGGTGCTGACAAACGGAATCCCGGGTTGCCGGGTTATCATCATGCGTGGACTTCGGCAGGGGGACCCCCTCTCCCCCCTGCTTTTCATCCTAGTTATGGAGGTTCTGTACCTGCTGATTGAGAAGGCCTCCAAGGTGGGGCTTCTCTCTCGACTTTCCACGAGGGACCTGCGCCACCGCACCTCCATGTATGCGCCACCACACCAGTTTCAGCAAGAGTGCGGCACATCTTATCCATGGGACAGAGGAGATGGCGCAACAGGTGGTCCAGGGCCTGGGATGTAGGGTCGAGGTCTTCCCTATGCGCTACCTTGGCCTCCCGTTGGCTCTGCGGAAGCCTTCTGCGGCGCAGCTCCAGTACTTGGTGGATCATGTGGCTGGACGACTCCCGAGTTGGGGAGCTCCATTGATCAACCGTGGCGGGCGGCTTTCGTTGATCCGGTCCACTCTTACGGCCGTAACAATCTTCGCCATGATGTCCCTTGACCTCCCGGCGAAGACCTTCACTGCCATTGAGAAAATCCTTCGTGGTTTTCTGTGGAAGGGGCGCGAGGGTGTCCAGGGAGGCCACTGCCTCGTTGCGTGGGACCGAGTTTGTATGGCCCGGGACCTAGGAGGGCTTGGCATTCTCAACCTAAGGACGATGAACCTCGCCTTGCGGGCAAGGTGGTTGTGGCTAGGTAGAGTGGCCCTTGACAAGCCGTGGGGGAACTTCAACATTCAGGTTCCCAAGCTGGTGCGACAGATCTTTGATGGCGCGTCCACCTTGTTTTGGATGGACTGTTGGCTGCCCATTGGTCGCATTAGGGATGTCTCCCCTAATCTCTTCAAAGAGGTTCCTCATGGCGTGGCCAAGTACCGTACTGTGCGTGATTGCCTGGCCGGGGGTTGGCTCGATGACATCTCTCCTGACTTGCCAGCGTCGGCCCTTGCTGAGCTCCTGGACTTGGTGGACCACCTCGGGGCAGTGGAGCTCAGGCGGGGGGTTGAAGACGGGTTCATGTGGTGTTGGGATACCAGCGGCGTCTATACCTCGCGGTCATGCTACTCAGCCTTGTTTGCAGGGTCGGAGCTAATGCCGGGCGCCCAACAGATTTGGGGCTCTAGAGCTTCCCTAAGGTGTAGGATGTTCTTGTGGCTCGCCCTCAGGGATCGGTGTTGGACCGCCGACCGCTTGGCTAGGCGGGGTTTGCCGCGCCCAGACGCATGCCCTTTCTGTGACCAGCAGGACAAGACCATCGACCATCTTCTCGTGGGCTGCGTGTTGGCACAGACGGTGTGGGCCGCCTACCTCGGCGGTTGGGGTAGAGAAGGATGGATTCCCGACCCTGCAACCACTCTGGCTGAGTGGGTGGCTAAGAGGCAGGATGATCGGCATGACAGGCGGGATGTTTGGACGGCCGTGACACTGGGTTGCTGGAACCTTTGGTGCCACCGAAACGATGTCGTCTTCAACAATGCCACCCCTTCCCCGGAAGCGGTGCTGTGGGCCCTCAGCGTGGAGGCCGAGGCCTGGAGATCGGCCGGGCTGTTTCGAGGTTGCCTTTTAGAGGCGGAGAGGTGGAGGTTTCGCGAGTAGTAGGTGTCGCGTTGTAGCTGCTAGGCAGCGTGGGTGCGCGCTCGGCGTCTGTGCCAGCCCGTAATGTAATTACGGCCGCTTGGCCTTTCTTCTATGATCCTGATATGCCTCCCAGGGCATATCCTTGAAAAAAAATGTTTTGTTCAGAGTGGATATAGCAGGACCCGTGCCATCACTTGGTTGTGTCACCATCACTTAGTTATTAGATGGAACATTGCTTGGGTCGTCTGACCACCTTCAGCAAGAAGAAGTAGACATACTGCTGTTGAAGCAAAGTTCAGGTCAAAGCTTTGAAGCTTTCCGCTCACCTGGCATTGGGAAACGTAATCCAACAAAAGAAGCAGATCGACCATTATATTGCAGTTGAAATATTGCTTTTTTTTATAAAGGGAAGTATATTAATATCGTGGAGATACAAATTACACCCGGCCTCTGCAACAACGCAATGGATGCACACAGCCGAAAGACAATAAAAAGAAGAAATGAAAAAGAAGAAAAGTCCCGCTACAGAGTTACAGTCCTCGCGGTATCCGCAAAACCACCACCTAAACAACAGCTGACGTCCAACTCTTCGAAAACAACGTCTCCAAGAAGAACGGTGCCAGGCACAACCAATTAAGGCCAGACCTTGGGTTTTCACCCTGAAGATAATCCTCGCTCTCAAAACAACGGCTCCAAGAAGACCAGTGCCAGGCACAACCAATTAAGGCCAGACCTTGGGTTTTCACCCTGAAAGGTAGGACTTTGGACTCTACGCATATTGTCTCCCCCTCTGACATACAGATGCCACGAATCTTGTAACTCCAAGCCAGTTCCCCATCGATACAAAGACTCCAAACACCGTTGCTAGTCCTCCAATCTCACCTTCGATGACTGAGCATTGCGACCAAATTCCACCGATCCAGCAATCTCCAGGCGTTGCCTATGAGAGTCGCCGGCGGAGCCTTTCGGTCGACACCCCGGCTTGATCAAAGAAGACCTACATCATGATCTTCATCTTCGCGCGACAAGAAACCCTAGGACCACCGTCATTATTCTTCAGCCTCGCGGCCCGACACCGCGAAGCCACTCCCAGCAGGAAAGCATCATAGAAGGGGTAGACCATTGCCCAACACTAGGTCACCGGCGTGACCAAGGTCGTAGCCAGACTACCACGGCCGGCCAAGGCTGGATCCGATACCCAAGATCGCTAGATCAGGCATCAAATCCCCGCGTCCCCAAGCGATTCCCGGATCTGATCCAGGCGCCAGCGCACCCCCGTCGTACCACCTTCCCGCCGGGAGGCTCAAGCGCCGGCCCTAGGCCGCGCCGCCCCATGCCCACCGCCGGCTCTCCACCGCCTCCATGGAGCGCCGCCACGGAACACCTCTCCTGCCCACCGTTGGTGACGGGGGCGCCGCCACCACCGCCGGCGATAGGCGGCAGCGACGACAGGGTCGGGGGGGTAGGAGGGGCTCGGGAGGGAGGGAGGTGCGGGCGCCTCCGGAGTCGCCTGGAGGGGGCGGCTCGGAAGGAAGGAGGCGGCTAGGGTTTTTTCCCTTTTCAGTTGGTGCGAGCTAGTAGCTAGTTTCACTTCCCCGGCCTCTGCACCAATTAGGGATGCACACAGCCATATATGCATGAGTATCAGGATTTTTATCTTGATTATAAATCAAGTCTGGTCCTCAGGATAAATTGCATGAGTACCAGAAAGGTCTGGTCCTCAAGTATAAATAGGAACTTAAATCCGCGCCCGTGAGGACTTGAACTTGGGTGTTGGGTTTGTACATCCACTCCCCCAACCAGTTGAAATATTGCTGGTGGCAATGAACCACATATCCATTAAATTAACAGGAAACACTTGCCAGTTGGATCAACACAAGTGCAGCCAAACAGCAGTTGAATAAAACACTACAAGTCCCAACGGAACAAAACAACTGAATATATCCTAAGTTTCTAACTCAGACCGGAAGCGGAGCGGAGGATGTAGGCCACTGTTCTTGTGGGATTGTCACATGAGACCAGGGCGAGAGTGGAATGGAAAGTGCGGCGTCGTGAGAGCAGTGCGGTCAAGATTGCTCGTCTTCTTCTTCTCCTTCGCCTCCTCTCCTTTCCTTACACCA
This sequence comes from Alopecurus myosuroides, assembly GCA_028641055.1. Taxonomy (NCBI): domain Eukaryota; kingdom Viridiplantae; phylum Streptophyta; class Magnoliopsida; order Poales; family Poaceae; genus Alopecurus; species Alopecurus myosuroides. The sequence continues at coordinate 34,800,003 of CM054058.1, read as the reverse complement.
TTCTGCTTCCCCTGCTCTGGCTGCTCCTTCTTCATCCTATCAACAGACGACGACGATGAGGAGGCGCTCTTGGGGAGCACCTTGATGTCCGTAGGCCCACATCAGAATCCCATGGCTACTTCTGCGCTGCTTTTCCACTTCTCCTTTGTTTTCCAGTTCTAGAGCTTCTGAAAACTCAGCTGTTATGTGTGTGTGTTTTCTGTTGTACAGCAGGGGATTCTTGGCGACCATTTTATAGCGGGGAGCGGGTGAGCTCCATCGGAAGGTAGCTGCTCTGCTCCGTTACTTGCACACGACAACAATACTCGCGAGGATGATACTGACCGCTACTTGTACCGGCCATTGACTGGTGACTTGGTGCAGACTTGAGCTGATTCCTGGCAGGCAAGCTTCTAGGTTCTTTCTTCTCTCTATTTTCTGTAGAAACTGATTTGTGAAGTGGACTGGAATGAAAACCATTCCTTGCTCCCTTTTATGTTTTTCTACTCCCTTCGATCCGAATTAATAGTCGGAGTGCTAGCCAAAGTTTTGCCTAAGCCTTGTGTGAATGTGCGACCATTAATTTGGATCGGAGGTAGTAGATTTTTGTTTTCCATTTGGATGGGTATATTGGAACGAAGCACCAGGAAACAATCTCGTGGCAATGAATGTGTGGGTTGAACCTATCTGATTTTTAGCACGTTTATTTTCACTCTATTTTTTGTAGAGCATTGTTTGGTTAAATCGAAATATATTGGTTGGATACAAGAGTCACTCGTATCCGGTGCACATGCCAAAACTCTAAACGTCAGTTGTACAAGTGGCTTTTGTACTCCCTCCATCTCATATTAAGTGTCACAAAAAAGACAAAAATAGATGTATCTAACGCTAAAACATGTCTAGATACATCATTTTTATCCACTTTTGCGGCACTTAATATGAGATGGAGGGAGTACATCGGATTGAAAAGCGGCCAGTATTTACGAGTGACGTGTGAATTTTTCAAGTCGATCTTGATCTCCCCATGGTGTATAATTTCTGCTAGTGCTATTTATTTCTCTTCCCATTTTTTAATTTTTTTTCATTAATTTAAGAATAAATATTTGTGATTACAAAAAAGTAATCTCCAAACAAAATAATCTGTGAATATAACTGTGCACCGTCCTATCGACTTCATGGGGTCATAAGGCCTTCACCACACTTATAGGAAACAAAAGGGGTGTGTGTGTTTTGATGGAAAAATTCCAAGTTGAAGCATGAAGATTGTGGCGATACAAACCCCGTCTCTGAACGGTCTTGTCACATAAAATAGACACACTAGAAAGTCAAATTTCCCTAAACATATGGATATAAGATATAGCTTATGTCGCGACCCCGGACCCAGAGGTATACATACTGCTATGCGCTCCTAGTCATGGACCCACAAGGGATTCGGGGTTACCAGCCCCGGTCATAACAAACAACGGCAGGTAGACCGGATTCTTCGGCACACCGGCCGGATAACATCGGTACTACTACTCCTTGTGTCCATACTAGTCATAACCAACTATGCATATCAAAACGTCCATGAGACAATAAAATCATCCTTAGACAAAGCATTGTTGTTTTCTCCCTAATGCCAACAGCACATCCTCCATCCATCACGTTTCTGTCACTTGAGCACATATGTAAATGAGGCATGAATCCACTATCGAGCATAAATACCCCCTCTTGGAGTTACTAGCATCTACTTGGCTAGACCTTCTACTAATAGCGAAGAGCATGCAAGATCATAAATAACATATGCATAAAGATAACACAATAGATTAATAACCAGAAGATATAGCATTCAACATTCATCGGATCCCAGCAAACACAACATGCATCATTACATCAAGATGATCTCGATCATGTGAGGCACCTCACGAGATGTAAACATGAGGTATATAGTGGAGGAGACAACCATCTAGCTACTTCTATGGACCCGTAGTCTAGGGATAAACTACTCTCGCATCACTTCGGAGGAGGGCATAGTGGTGTACACCCCTCCGGTGATGAATTTCTCTCCGTCTGGGTGCCGGGGAGAGCTCCAGAACCCTCCCGATCTCGGGATGATGATGACGGCGACCTCGGGGATTTCTCGGGTAAAAGTGGTATATTTTTAGGGTTGCTATGTCGGGTGAATTAAATAGGTGAAAGAGCGATGGCAGAGGGCACCCGGGGGCCCAGACCACCCCAGGCGCGGCCGGGGGGGCGCGCCGCCCTATGGTGTGGCCCCCCTGTGGCCCCTCTTCGAGACTCCGTGGAGCCTTCAGGAATTCTAAGAGCTCCGGACTTCGAATTTTTCAATTCCAAGAATATTTCCAGAACAACTTTTCTGAAACTAAAAACAGCAGAAAACAGGGAACTACCTCTGTGGCATCTTGTTAATATGTTAGTCCCGAAAATCGATAAAAATGGTATAAAGTGTATAGAAAACATGTACTCCCTCCGTTCCGTATTCTAAGACGTTAGGGCGTTCTCGGTGCAAATTTTCGCAGTTCATTTTCAACCCAAAAATTCGCGCAGTTTACATATATATCCCCGGTCAGAGAGTTCCATCCCGCAGCTTCCTCATTCCTCTCGCGCACCTTCCCCATTCCTCTCGCCTGCGAGCTCACTGGACCTTCCCCGAGGCCGACGCGCTCTGCCCTCTCCCACTAGATGGCGCCTCTGACGCGCTCCGTGCTCCCCCCTCCTTTTACTCGCGGACGAACTCCGTCCTCGCCGCAGCATCGAGGTAAAAGATGCTTTTTTATGCGTCCCTCGCAGATTTGGGGGCGGCGGTAGTAGATCTGTGTGCGGCGGCGGTGGTTGTGCTCTGTGGCGGCGGTGGTGGTGGAGCTGATGGCTCCAGTAGAAGCTGGGCCGCAGAGATCACGAGAGCAGCAGGTGGTGGAGATATACCCGCTGAGCCGCTACTACTTTTGCACCAAGGAAACACAGCCAGCCGTCGATGGGACCGCCGCCGACCGCGTCCTCAGCCTCAAGGCCAAGTAAGTTGGGGCTGGGCTAGCGCGCGAGCGCGCGACAGGAAGCTAATCGTCGATCGGTTTCCGACACACCAGCACTTGCTATATTAGAAAACGTGCGTATTCCCTTTTTTGGCTAACGACAACGCGCAAGCGCAAAAACGTAACGGCCACGTCCTTTTTACGGAGAGAACGCGCGCGCGCCAGCCTGGTGACGTCAAACACGTAAAAGCGCGGACGGGGTCCGTTCGTTTATTAATTTTCTATTCCCTTTTACCGACTGTAGCTATTTGTTCACAGAAAATCAATTTTTCGTAGAAAAAATAAATTCCTTTTAGGGCTAGTGAATTTTTAGGGTAAGAATAAAAAGGGTGGGAGATATCTAATATAAAAAATTCCACTTCCAACTAGTATAATTTGTTTTAGCTTTCTAACAAAATAAAAAAATTACATTCCGACTAAAAATATTTGTTTCCTCTGATAAGTGCGCAGCCCGATTGAAACAAAAAACTGAAGAATCCCGATGTATAAAAGTTTCATCTTCCCCACAAAAAATACTTGATAAACACATTCTTAAAAAAAATGATAGTTCATATATTTATTTCATCCCGCTTTTGATAAAAAGGTTGTGAATAATGATTTTGGGTTGGTATTTTTGGTTACTGCCTCAAAAAATATGAGGAGGATTACTTCCTACTGATTTCGCGAGTAAAATACATATATGGGTTCATGGACGAGATCTCCTTGAAGATCAAAAATTCATTTAATTCATAGAGCCATAACAAAAAACACAAAAAGTTTATTAATTCCGCTTTCAAAAAGAAAACGGCAAACAAAAAACTCATAACAGAGTACAACTTAAAAATGAATTAAAAAAAATCGTACAAGCAAACTTCTAGCAGACACCAGTGATACGTTGGGATGGACGCGGTTAAATATGTTTTCAAAAAGGTTGGTAGTTTCCATTCATGTCACTTGATAACTTTCTTTGGAATAAAATATATATAGGTTTTCAAAAAGAGTGGTAATTTCCATTCATCTCCCTTGATAACATTATTGGGAAAAATGTATAAAGGTTTTGAAAAAGTTGGTATTATTCATTCATCGCCGTTGTTAAAAAATTATTGGGAATAGAGTATATGCTGGTTTGTAAAAAAAGTTGGTAATTTTCATTCATATCCCTTGATAACATTGTTTGGAATAGACTATATACTAGTTTTTGAAAAAAAAGTTGTTAATTATAATTCATTGCAACTTATAAATTTCTTGGGCAATAAAAATATATATTGGTTTGTAAAAAATGGGTTGGTAATTTCCATTAACTCCCTTGATAAGATTCTTGGGGGAAGTTATAAAAATATATGTTTTCAAAGGGTTGGTAGTTTCCATTCATCTCATTTGATTACTTTGTTTTCGAAAAGAAATATATATATGTTTTCAAAAAGGGTTGGTAATTTACATTCATCTCAGTTGATTACTTTGTTTTCGAAAGGAAATATATATGTGTTTTCAAAGGGTTGGTAATTTCCATTCATCTCCGTTTATAACATTTCTTGGGAAAATTATATATAGGTTTTTAGAGGGTTGGTAATATTCATTCACCACCCTTGATAACATTCGTGGGAATAGACTATACATTGGTTTCTAAAAAAAAAGGTTGGTAGTTTCCAATCATCTCCCTTGATAATTTCTGTCGCACCCGGACTTCTAGAGGATACTCATCGTACGAACTGAACAATATTCTGATGGGATTACGGGGCTTACCGGCACCCGCGTCCTCTTACGAGTAGGCCAACACTTATGTGTGACAACCCATCGCTACTGTTCACCGTCGATGTAAACTATCCCGTAGAAATCAGGACACTACCATTGACGTACTTCATACCATACACACATGGTACGTCAACGGCTTTGAACAAAAGGATAACACAACATGCCTCTAAGACACAAAAGATAGAAATAAGTTGCAAATGGCCCTCACTAGGGCAGAGATAGCAAATACAATCATCCAGAGGACACAGGTCCCAACATAGCATCATTACATCTCAGCGGAAGCATCCAAAGGGGGTCTGAGTACAGACAAATCCAAATAGGCTTAAGAAGCCGGAAACTGAAATAAAGACGGAGCCCATCCACGATGTCTCGGATCCTGCCCGGGTCCGCTAACTACTCGTCAGCAGCCTCGTCAAACTCCACGTAGTAGCCGTCACCTGGATCCTCGTAAGCGTAGTCTGCGGAAACCACAGCCCCAAAGGGGTCAGTACATAGACGTACTGGCAAGCAAGACTCACAGTTCACCAAAGTATAGCCCGTCAACACAAGCACAGATGACTTGGGTTCAACGGAAGGAAGGGGATATATAAGATGCTGCAACTGGCTGCGCTAACCAACTACCGAGATTCTATCACTTCCAACTATCAGAAAGGGGATAAGATCGAGTGTTGTAACCAACTGAAAGATAACATCAAACAAACCCATCCTGGATCCCGCCCCTTATCCAAAGAAGCAATCCGAGGATAACTCACACAGTTGGATTAAGATGAAACAAGTTATTGTGACAATAATCCTATTACTAGTCAAATTGTTAATCATGGGGTGTGAGATTGTGAATCATTAGGTTTAAGTTGTCCTGAGTACTTGTTAGCCAGTACTTTCACCAAGTTAACCATAACCGCGGAAAACACGGCTTCTCGAGAAGATTATCCCTGCAGGGTTGCACCAATTTGGCCGTACACGTATGAATAACCCGCCAGATGGGATGCCTCCCACCAAGCGGGGCACTCAACACAACTCAACTCTTCTTCGCATCAAGCCCAAAGCACCTTGGGCGCACGGCTAATCAAGCCCCGAAGAAAACGGACCTTCATAGCACTCTAAGACCGTGTCCCCCTATATGCCGACTACGAAAGTTCCACCCTGCGCTGGGCTCGCAAAATCATGCATGCGGCAAATAGAAAGCACGAACTAAATGAGATGATTTGGACGAGATGCGAATCGAATCAAATTGAGGGGGGGCGCCCATACTCGCTTCCCACATGCGGGTAGTGCGCTCATCATGGATCAGTAGACAAGACCCTTTTCCTATTAGGGTCGACACTAGCAGGCCTCAAAACCACACAGGGCCTCCTGCCGGTGCCTTATCATCAAATTATTATTAATTAATAACATTAGCATGATTGATTGATTGATTAAACATCGAGCCCCCAGACATAATGAAATATAGTAACTGAAAGTAACGGGTAACAGACTCGAGCAAAACAACCTAAGCATACTAGTAAGACACTGGCTCAATCAATAGGGTTGTAGGAGGGGTGGTGAGGCAATATCAGGGTTAAAGGATTCATGTGATAGGTTCGTAACAGAAACAACTACCACTAAGGCTAGCAGAAATAGACAACGGAAGTATCGGTAACCAGGGTTGAAAGGAACACAATGGTTCATGTGAGTGATAACTTGCCTGCGAACTCAGCAGCCTGGTACTGAGCTAGATCCTCAGAAGGGGTGCTGTAAAGATCGTCTGTCTCAACGTCGTCGTCTATTCGAGAAGAAGCAAACAAACAAAACAGGAATGTAAACAATCATTATCATGGCATTGTGCACAATCAAGACGATGCATGACAAGTTAATGGTTGCATCAAAATAAACTAGCTAACATGATAACACAATTAAGATGGACCCCTATGCAATTTTGAGTTGCATATGGGAAAGGGTCCATGAACTAAGTGGAACAAATGATTTACAATTAATTATTATGTGAAAGTTGTTAACATGATGCATGCATGATGGTAACAACAAAATAACAACAAATAACAATAATAGATGCAAGTGATAAAAGGATTTCACAAGTTTTGGAAATCATTTATTAAGTTTGGAAAGTTTGGTTACTTAAACATGTCACACAAACAATTATTGTTTTCATCAATTTAAAGTGTGCAAAACAATTAACAAAATTTATATTTGAAAAGAACATCAAATTTTAGTTGGATTACATGTTTCAAATATGGAAATTTGAATTAGGATGAATTTATTATGAATTAAACAATATTAAACAAGTTTTAATTGAATTTAAACAAGTGTGAATTTTATTTGAATCTTATTTGTTCAAAACATAAATTCAAATTCACATTTGAAAAGTTCACACTTTGATGGTTTGAAAACATATATTGCATGTTCAAAAATATTTTATTTTGAGCAAGTTATGATTTTTATCAAATTTAAATGAATTAAACAAGTATTAAATTATTTAGGCAATTTAAATTATTCAAACAATGAAACAAATTTTATATTTGAATAGGATATTCAAAATGGTATGAAAAACATATTTTATTTGCCTTATTTGGAATTAGTATGAATTATTTATTGAATTTAGCAATTTGCATTTGAATTATTCAAATTTGAATTTTAAATGTATTTGGAAAATTCAAAACAGTACACATTTGGAATAATGGGATAGACAATTAAATTTGGAGCAATAAACATATACAACTTTTATTAATTGGACTTATAGATTAAAAGTTATTAATGTTTAAAGTTTAGTGTTTAAATCTGTTATTTAAAAGAATTTGAATTGAAAACAGAAATGTGTGGACAGTTTTGTTACCGCACTGTTACTTAACCACGGCCACTGCCCGTGGGCCACTGGCCAGCGTGGCACGGCTTGGAGGTGAGGTGGCACAGGGGGTGACTGACCAGTGGGCCTGCCCCTGCGCGCGCAACAGCGAAAAAAAGGTGGGGATTAATCCCCTGGGTGGGAATCGAACTCGCGATCTCACCCCCGCTGCGCGCAAGACTGCACCAGGGCAGCTGCGTTTCGTTTCTTGTCAGTTAACAGGATGGGAACAGGTTGAGGTTCAGTTCGTTTTCTGAACTTTTAACTGACGACCAAAACATTCAGCGACCTGACAGAGGACTTCGCCGGCGAACGACAGCGAGCACGCGGCGACTGGGCTCGATGCGCTCGCGTGAGAGGAGCACGGGTGCGTGTGCGGTGCAGTGGCACGGGTGCAACAGAGATAGAGGAGGAGGAGCACGGTGGTGGCTCACCTCCGATTGAAGACAGGGCAGAGGCTCGGTGCAGATTGTCGCCGGAGTCGTGGGAGATGGCGGCGACGGCGTGGACCTCCTCCGTGGCTTCTGCGGTGTCCAACAGCTCGCGGAAGAGGTGGGGTTTCAATTCCCGGTTAACCAGCGAGGAATCGAGCGGGGACGGCGGCGTTCACCGTTGAGGTTCAGAGTAACAACTCCGGCGAGGTGGAACAGAGAGAGGGAGGTGGCCGTGAGGGAGAGAAATTGCGGCGGCGCCTCGAGGGGACAGATGACCTAGGGATTAGGGCAGCGCCAGGGGGGTCTAGGTTACCTCTTATAGGTGCTCGGGTGAGTTGGTGGCCGTCGGGATCGTCTCCTGCCGGCGTGGCGCGTCTGGATGGACGCCGTACACCCTGAAGACGACGGGGGCGGCAGGCTGAACCGGTACGGGCTAGTGGGCTGGCTGCGCGCGCGGTAAGGAAGAGAGAGTGGGCTGGGCTGGGTAGTTAGTTGACGCGCGCGCTGTAGTTTTTCTCTTTTTTCCTTTTTCTGTTTTATATTTTTTTTTTGCAGAAAACAGATTTGGAAGAAAAAGATGGTTTGTAGGTTAGTAAAAATTCTAGGAAAAATAGGGTGAACTCATGGGGTTAATTCCAAACATTTAACAAGTTTGGATTTCAAAAAGGTTTAAATTTTTGTGCTGTTTTGGAAAGTAAGCCAATTTAGATGATTTTTGAATATTTAAAATGATTAATAAAACCAACCTTTTAACAAGGTGACCCAAAAGAATTAATTGGAAACAAGGAATAAAAGAATGTTTTGGTTATTATTTTTATAGTTTCAAATTGGTTCTGTTTGAAAATATTTGATTTGAATTGGAATATTTTGTTAATTAATATAGAAACAACAACTTAATAGGTTGAACCCTATTATTAGTTGGATTAGAATTATTGGAATGGTTTGGTATTTATATAATTTCCAGATGAGGTGCTGTTGAATTTGAGTTTGAGTTTGAAAACAATTTGGGAATTATTTATTTAAAATAAAAGCACCATTTTATTAATTGATCCATATTGAGAATTATGACAACAAAGGAGTTGTTTTTATTTGTGATTTTTATTTTAAATGTTGTAACAGAGCAAGTATGAAATAACCATTTGAATTTGTTTGAGTTTCATTATGAACACAAGATAAAACAGATGCAAAACAAATAGCAACAAATGCAACAAATAATTAAACATGATGACATGATGCAATACTTGAATTAAAACAAGAAACAAAACATTCTAAGGGTATTTTCATACTTGGGATGTTACAATTTCTTTAGAAAAAATATATATATATTGGTTCTAAAAAAGTAGGTAATTTCCATTCAACTCCATTCATAACATTCTTGGGAAAAATTATATAAAAGTTTTTGAAGTTTTGGTAATTTTCATTCATCTCCCCTTGATCACATTATTGGGAATAGATTACGTACTGGTTTTTGCAAAAATGTTGTTAATTTTATTTCATTGTCCCTTATGAATTTCTTGGGAAAATAAAAATGTATATGGGTTTATAAAAAAGAGGTGGTAATTTCAATTATCTCCCTTGCTAAAACATTATTGGGGGAGTTATAAAAATGTTTTCAAAGGGTTGCTAGTTTCCATTCATCTGCCTTGATTACTTTGTTTTGGAAAAAGAAATATATATAGGTTATCAAAAAGGTTGGTAATTTCCATTCATCTCTGTTGATAACATTCTTGGGAAATTATATATAGGTTTTTAAAGGGTTGGTAATTTTAATTCATCACCCTTGATAACATTGTGTGGACATAGACTATACATTGGTTTCAAAAAAAAAAGGTTGGTAATTTCCATTCATTGCCCCTCGTAACTTTGTTTGGAAATAAAAATATATATTGGTTCTTAAAAAGGTTGATAATTTCCATTCATCACCAGTGATAACATTCTTGGTGCAGTTATATAAAAAATATTGACAAAGTGCCTCTATAGGCCATGCTATTTAGTGGCAGTTTGCCAAAGTGCCACTATAGGTTAGACATTTAATGGCGATTTGTCAGAGTGCCACTAAATGGTTGTTGCACAAGAAAAATAATTTCTACTACCGAAAACAACAGAATTTCCTAATGGCAACATAATTAGACAAATCAACCTCATAATCTTAGTTTTGTGCACGAATTAAACTACATAGAACAAATCTGATTCTTCAACATTAAAACTGGGGTAAAATGATCTTGAATCATACCTAAATCCGATACTACTACAGCACATCCTAGTTGATGATTTTAATGAACTTAAGACCAATTTCCTGCGGAAGAGGTTCCACCTTGACTAGTAGAACAGACCTTGCGCCTATATGCGCAGCATCCCTGAAGTCAGTCCATCCTTCAGTGATTACAATGTAGTCGTCGCCTTCAATATGGTATGAGCAGTCAATGTTGTCTTCAACTTCGTCTTTGTCTTCATAGAGTAGGGCTGTCCCATTGACATTGTAGCTATAGCCCTGGACTGCCATTGCAGATATGTACTGATATTTGAGAAGAACAATTGGATTTGTTAGTTTTTTGTGGATTCTAGCAACAGAGTACAACAGGTAATAATATTTCTGTTTTCACTGAAGAACTAACCAGTGCATCAAAGTGTTCATTCTCCTCATTCATCCTGTGCACAACAAACTGCTTCTGTGCAATTGGTTCATAGAAAGAATCTTCTGCTGGGTAGTGCACATATTTGTATATGCCAAACAGGATGTCTGCCATGTGCACTTCAGTGATATCTCCAATATCAGAGAAAAGGGTCCTGTGTAGAATGCTCCGAATGCTTGATGGCACATCAGCCAGAACTGTCCAAAAATAAGAAAACAATTAGTCAGTAACAGACACACTACCCAATTACTGCACCTACTTCAAGAACGTTACACTGAAACAATGCAATGCAATGCAAGAAAACTGCCTGCATCGCTACTACTTCACCTAGTCAAATCATTATTATCTGCATCTTTCAAAACAATGGCCACTGGAACTATCAACTTACCAAAATCATTAATATCTGCATCTTTCACACCCCCAAGACTATTGTAGACAGTGAACTCGAATAAGTTTTCAGTGCTGTTAAACTGAAAACGAATGATGTCTCCAACGACAACATTGTAAACCCTAGTCAGAGAGAGCCAGTAGGGCCCAGTTAATGCAGTCCTCAATGGCTCCTTTTTAAGTAGGAAATCAAACTTGCGAAACCCCGGGCTCCTGGCAACCATCCACTCCCCTTGAACAAAGTGGTTCAACCTTTCCATGAAGTAGCAGGGAATGACCTGCAAATTAAATACAAAATCAGCATGAATGCATCAGACAGATTTGCATAGAAACAACCGGCCCAGAATTGAAAATACATTCTACTTACCACACTTTGTTGCTGCCCACCCTTGATCACAATGTCAAATGAGTCTGCATGCCTCGCAGAATGACCACAGTAGGCTGCTGTCTGCATACAGAACTGACAATCCATCCCTACGAATTATCAAGTAACAAAGGTAACAGTTATAAGCCTGAGAAAAAGAATTGATGTACAATCGTATCACAGAGGATGATTCCAATATCTAGATAACTTACTAGCAAACTTCAACAGGAGATCTTCAATGAGCCTTACGAAAAAACTGCAAATGAATGTTAGGCAAAATGCAAACGCTGATGGAGAAATCACAGAAAGAGAAAAGCAATAGAATGGACTCGCGCGCTCACCTTCCAGTACTGACAATAGCAAATAGAAAAGAGAACTCCCCTGAATAGAAAAGGAACTGCCACTTCGCAGTCGTTGGCAACATTAAAAGGGGGCCCCACGAAATGACAGTTCCACCCCGAAATGACAGTTCCCCACTACGCCACTTCCAATTTTTTTTTTCTTTAACATTTAGAAAATACGCAGTAAAAAACCTACAACTGCTTTCTTGATTAATTATTCTTCTACGGTACAAAACAGCTCGATTTGACATGATCATGAAGGGTTGAAACCTTCCTCATTTTATTGTGCTAGTTATTAAGAGTTTACAATTTCCTTCATGATCATGTAGTGTTGAACCTTCCTAACTGTGGTGGCATGCTATTCATGAAAGTATAGTCAAAAATGAAGCCACAAAAAAATACAAATTGAGAAATTGTTGACTATTTGCCGTTGTCAGGAAGGGTTAAACCTTCCTAACTGTGTCGACATGCTAGACATGGAAGTATGTAGTCAAAATGGAGCCACAAAATAAAAACAAATTGAGAAACATGGTAGTCATGAGTGTAGGATCAAACATACGAAAGATAGCTAATACTTGGTTCAAATAAAACTTATTACAACTCCTCAAAGTTCACTTAAACATGGAAGACTACTCCATCAGTTCACACAGTACTAGTTCATATACCGACTTCTCCATCAGTGCACCTAATTCAACACTGATGGAGTCCATAGCAACACCATTTCACACATGCACAAGCATGATTTCGAGCACATAACGCTTAGATTTGCAGAAGCAGAACATGTAGATTTCTCCTTCTTTCAGCCTAAAGTACTCAGCAGCTTTTTCCCATCCACCAGATAGCATGGCCTTCCCAGATCCTTCTCCAATCTTCATCTTCACCATGCGATGCTTGTCCCTGCTGGTGCAAGTAACATGCACCTCCAATGGATTCTTCAGATACTGCTTCAGATACTCATTTGTGTAGTCAAGTCCAAATTCCTGATCAAAATCCAAGTTTGCAACATCACTAAACCAAAAAAAAAAGTATACAGCTAAACTTATTTATTTAACTAAACTTCCTGCATTACCAATTCATTAATCTTACGCAAGTAACTTCTAATATTAAGAAGCAAAATTTTCCTCAGCTTCACAAGTGTTCTTACCATCTTGGCCTTGTCCTTTACCATAGAAGAATAAGTCATCTTGTACACATAGTACTTGAATGGTTTCCCTGGGAATTCCATGGTATAATCTTGCAGATGTTCACACTGATTGCCATCAAGCTCCATGTAGTTTGCAAAATAGCATTGGTCATCAAAGTAGCAAGTTCCTCCATGCTGAGGTCCTGCATACAGTAACTTAATATATGACTGCCAATTCATGCATTTCATACAAAGTTGTGAAAATCATAAAATGTCTCCCTATTTTCTGGTGTTTCTGTTAATACCTCTCTTGTACAGACTTTTTGGTGGACCCTCATAAGCTGCTTCAGTAGGAACCATCTTCTGTTTTTTTGATGGTCCCTCAGATGCATGAACTTGTATAGGCATTTTGTCTTTATTCTTTACACAAATGTCAAGAAACATGGCATATGATGGGTCAATGTCCTGCGCATCTTCTGAGTCGCTGCCCATCCTACATTTTTGTAAAAAAACTTGGATTAGTATTAATTCGTCATATTCCAACATATACGAACCATACATATGCAGTAAAAATCAAGAACATGTAGGAACTCATGTCTGCATCAGACTGAAACTCAAAATCTAGCCCTACAACTATGAAAGAATAGGAAGTTCAGATGAAGGACATACAACACTGAAAAAATCTAGCACTGCAACAATGACAGAATAGTAAGATCAGATCTAGGTTCATATAAAGATGGACAAACATTGACAAATCAAGCCCTAGGAATTTAGATCCATACTTATCCAAAAGAGGAACAGATTCAAGAAAATTAGATCCAATAGAAACATAGCAATAAACAGATCCAACTTGTAGTTCCAATAGAAACAGAGCAAGAAACAGAACAAGAAACAGATCCAACTTGTAGTTCCAATAGAAACATAGCAAGAAACAGAGCAAGAAACACATCCAATAATATGCACGTTGGAGCTTACCTTGCAAGACAACGGCGAACGACGTAATCGTCGGTTTGAGGATGGGACTTACTGACCGTCGGCGTATTTGGATTCGCTTGTGGATCTTGGTGAAACCCTAGTCAGTGAGGAGTACAAGTGAGTATAGTGAAAGCGTCGTTCCCTACTTATATGAGTAACCGCTGTTTTATTTCTAGATGAAAAAAATAGACAAATGGTATGTATATTTCTAAGAAATGGCCCACTGGTCTGCCACTTTTAAGTTCAAAACAGTGGTAAAAAAGTACATAACGCACCCTCACCCACTACAATGCATTTAAGCCACGGTCCCCCACTCTCTGCAGTCATTGTCCCCACCCTCTCACACCTTCGCCTGTTCCTCTGCTCGTCTCACCGGAGCTCTCTGTCAGATGCTATCTTATATTATGCGATGAACTAAGTCTCTGAATTTCTATGTTATGTAATGAACCAACTAAGTTAAGCAATAGAAGTAGTACAAATTCAGTACCTGTATTTCCCCTGCCTCCTCCTCCTCTTGAGATGGCTCCTCCTCCTCCTCTTGCCCCTGCAACTGAGCTGGCTCCTCTTCCTCTTGTATTTCATTCAGAAAAAATCAGTACAATGCACTCTTCACTACCAACACAACTGCTGGTCATGACAAAAAAAAAATTAAATCTACATAAATAGATTGGCTTCAGATCATATGGTTCAACGTTGAACAACATAGTTCACACAGCACTACTTATACACAAAGCGACGCGTATAGTAAACTTCTATGTACAGTACTCCTGAATACAACAGTACACAGTACTAATATTTATCTTGCCCAGTTGCCCTGGTTCCACCCCCTTCATTGCCCTAGTTCCACCTGTCCCACCCCTCTCCATCTTGAGTATACACTGCTGTCGGCATTTCGGTGAAGGTTTGAGTATGCGTTCTTTTTGGAGTCCGGAGCACTTGTAGCCCCCTGAGGATGCACTGCAGTTTCCTATACAGCTCAAAGGAAACAAATCCATCGACAGCAGCATATTTCAAGTTAACCTCGTCAAGTGGCTGCTTCTCCCAGACCTTGTGACCATTTTCTGGAAATTTGTTTTTCATTTCTTCATAGGACTCGTCGATTAGTTCACCAGCGAGGGCAGCCATTCCTGTCCTGGGGCCACGCCCAGGAATGTGGTAAACATCTTGGATATCCTTATGAAACTTCAATGGGATTTTAAACCCCCAAATTCTTTCCATCACCTGTCTGTCCCCCCTTATGTCCACGCTAGCAAAGTTACTTAATCCTTCCTGAAACCAACTGAATAGCGCCTCGCAACGTTCTTTCGGCCTGTATTAGTAAGAATATAAGAGTGAAATCTTATAGAATTTGTTAGTAGCAATAGAAACTTATAGTACAAATCCAATTGCCAGACCATAAGCAGATAAATAGAATAGAATTTTGGAGAATTTGCAGTAATAAAAACTTACAGTACCTAGCCAATTGCCAGACCAATACAGTTCGATCCACACATAGTTGAACAACCGCCACCTCTTGCTTGTCCTTCTCTTCATTGGTATACTCGAAATCCAATCCCATGAACTCCTCATAGGGCATCTTCAGTTGCTTCCTGATGAGCGCATTGAGGGTTTCCTCGACAGTTGCAATGTCGTTCGTGTAGACCACCTCTATCTCCGTCGTGCCATGGGCTATGTACGTCTTCCTCATGGTGCGGAGAATGACCTTTACCTCGTTGTCCATGGCGTCCATGGTGCCTTTCCCCTTGGCATCCATGGCGTCCATGGTGTCTTTCCCCTTGGCATCCATGGCACAGAATGAAGACAAAGGAGAAAACGATAGAAGCAAGAAAGAGAAGGAGAAAAAGGAGGCAGAGAGCAAAATGTGTAACCGTGAGCATGTGTCAATTCTAACCGTTCCCATGAGGCGCTTCTAATCGTGCGCATGTTAACAGTGGCCCAGTTGAAACCGAGGCCCGCTACAGATGTCAAAGGGGCCAGTAGTGTATTAGCAAAAAGATCATAAAATGTGTCAAGGCTTCCTAAATGTGTTATTAATTTGGCAGTGTCAAACAAATAAAACCAAATTGACTAAGGGCCCGTTTGGGATCATATTTTTTTTTTTGAAGTACTCTCATGATACTTCAGTTTTCAAAAAAATTAAAGTATTCAATACTTTAACAATACTAAGTATTCAATACTAAGTGTTTGGATGCAGTGAATAATATAGTTTTAAAAACTACAGTTTTACAATACTGTAGTTTAAAATCAAAGAGAACAACTTAAACAAGTTGAGAAAATGTTGACTATTTGCCAGTGTCAGGAAGGGTTTGGACTTCCTAACTGTGTTGGCATACTAGTCAAAATCAAGGAGAACAACTTAAACAATTTAACAACCAAGTGACATTATATACAGAAAGTTACAACTTAAGTTCTGACATAGTAGACAAAAGATACAACTTAGGTTCTCACATGGTAGATAAAAAATACAACTTAGTTTCAGACATACGAGGCTACAAGCCTTCCAAACAGATAGACATTAGGTTCAGACATAATAGATAAAAGGTGCACCTTAAGGGTGCCTGCTTTACAACTAAACATTTCTTCAGCTAGCTTCAAACCAATGGCTTAGTAGACCTCTACAAAGTAGAGACCAATGGCTTCGGCTCTAGCTTCCACTCTGACCAGCAACATCGAATAAGCTTCTATGTTGGCTGCAGCCCTGAATTCAGCCCATCCTTGAGACAACACGATGTCAGCACCTTGCAGGGTGTAGGACCCTTCAATGGCTTCTTCCATACCCTGCCTCCAGAAAAGTACTGTCCCTTGTTTAGGGAACTTGTATGGCTCCACTGTTTTGGCAGGAACATTCTGCAAAGAACAGATATTTCGTAAGCACGATTCTACAATGGATTCAACATATGCAAGTAACAGCAAAACTTACCAGGTAGTCAAAGTGTACTTCATCATTGTTCACCATGTGAACCCAGAACCTCATGTCATGGACATATTTGTAGAAGTCACCATCCTCTATGTCCTCTCTCAGATGTGCCATAATGGCCTTGCTGATTGCATAGTTTATTTCGGCCATTGCATTTTCACAAATATCATTGGCATTTGTGAAAAGCATGTTCTCACAGGCCTCTCTAACTTTCTGTTCCATTTCATTCACCACTGTTCACAAATGAAAAAAAACAATGTTAGTTATCAAGCCTTATAATGTTTTCAACTGGAAGTTCAACTAGAAGGTCAGATACAACAGTGAATATTTGGTAATCTTACGAGGGAGTTGAACTGGAAGTTTGACTTCCTTCCCATGTTCACCAACATGGTAAACAGTGAGCTCAAAGTACTCGTCCCTATCAACATCGAAATCCTCGTCATCACCCACATAGGTGAATCACACAACATCTCCAGCCTGAATGTTGTACACCCTGATAGCTGACTTCCAGTATGGACCAGCTACCTTTATCTTCTTCCCAGTTCTCTGCAAGAACATGTGGTATGTATGACCATTCATGCATTTGGCATGAAGCCAATTCTCACAGAGACTGTTTAGCTTTTCCTTGAAGAAACAAGGCACAGCCTGCATAACATGTAAAAAATAGTTATAATTCAGTCAGGAAAGAGGATGTGAATTTAAAAATTATTGCAGAGTACTGCTGCTTGAAGTGCTACTACTACAATTTGTATTAAGTGCACTACTACAACATGCAGAACTGGCTCCCCTGTTTCTGCTCCTGCCCATAGCTCTACAACATGTGGTTTCTTATAACAACCATATATCGATTTAGGTTCCTTGTATCTGGTTACTCCTTCCATCTTCGTGTTCTCTTTACAGAAGTGAGACTCTCTTGTCCTTGTCTAGCATAATAAATAGTTCACTACAGCAGCAGCAGCATGCTCTCTTGTCACTGTAGCACTCCCAGGACACACATGGGTATGTAATCTAACAAGATTACTTGTGTATGACTGGAGCAATTTGATGTTTATGAAATGACAAATACTTTATCTTTCTATGATCGCATAAATAGGATCTTTCTCTACAGTTTTGAACAAAGTCAATGATGTTCTTGCAGAAAAGGTTATGAAATAAGTAGACCAAACAATGAAATGTTGAGGATGAAGTAACTAGACCAACCAATGAAATGTTGATGATGTTGGTGGTCAACCATTTTTTTCTTTAAAACCTGTCCTGTATGGAGAAATTATACTTGTATTGTTCAGATATTTGGCTTCATCACATTTTCACTATGGACTTTGTCTATATTTAAGTGTCAAAATGCTCGATTTCCTGTTAAGTACATTATGTACTTCAACTACATTAGTACTGATGCTGCCTGGAGCGCTAAGTACTGCTGCTACTACATAAGTACTGCTACAAAAATGCTACTACAACATGCATAACTACTGCTGCTTGGATTCAGAATTGAAAAAATATCACCAATTTTCTTGCTTACCACACCCTTCTCGAATCCTTCCTTCATGTGCAACTCAAAAACCTTTGCACGCCTGTTCGAGTAGCCACATCTGTTGACCCCTTGGTCACAGAAACGACACTCCATGCCTTCTTCCCTTGTCAAAATACAAATAACATATAACTCAGTCCGAAGTAGGAATAAGTGTAAAAATATGAACAATAACCAACCTATAATTGTTCAGGCAGAAAAAACATAGGATTCAGGCAGGGGACCACATGATTCAAGCACATGCAAGATTCAAGCAAAAAGGAAATTGGGTACAAGATAAGATTCAAGCAAACCCTAACAAATCGACTGAAGATACTACCAAAAAAACAGTATTCAACAACAGTGAGTACAAAGATTCAAGCAAAGAACACTGGGTACAAGATGAGATAAAAAAACCCTAACAACACTGACAATACATGCAGAAAGAGAGCGGAGAGCAAAGAGATGCCATCGAAGCAGTAAGGACAATGCATAGAAGAGACTGAAGAACTAACCGTTTGCCTCCTTGGTGGCGAAGAATCAGAGATGAACGCGTCCAAGAAGCAGAGATGAACGACTCCAAGGAGCAGAGATGAACCTTCAGGCAGAAAAAACACAGGATTCAGGCAGGGGAACACATGATTCAAGCACATGCAAGATTCAAGCAAAAAGGAAATTGGGTACAAGATAAGATTCAAGCAAACCCTAACAAATCGACTGAAGATACTACCAAAAAAACAGTATTCAACAACAGTGAGTACAAAGATTCAAGCAAAGAACACTGGGTACAAGATGAGATAAAAAAACCCTAACAAGAAAAAACCCTAACAACACTGACAATACATGCAAAAAGAGAGCGGAGAGCAAAGAGATGCCATCGAAGCAGTAAGGACAATGCATAGAAGAGATTGAAGAACTAACCGTTTGCCTCCTTGGTGGCGAAGAATCAGAGATGAACGCGTCCAAGAAGCAGAGATGAACGACTCCAAGGAGCAGAGATGAACCTTCTGGTTTGCCTCCAAGAAAAGACGAAGAGAAATGGAAACAAGAATCAATACAAAAGATAGATCGAGAGAATAGTTTTAGGGAACTGAAAGAAAAGAGGAAGAGGAAAACGAAGATGAACTCACCGTTCTCGGTCTAGTCGTACAGGCGCAGTCTCCAAAGCGCCTCTGCTAATATGAAGGAGGTAGTGGGGGGAACAGAGTGGGGTCATGCGCGCCTCTGCAACTTCTTGCAGTTGAGGCTTTTTTCGTGGTTGTCTCGTTACTGGGCCGCAACTGCTTGCAGTTGAGGCTTTCTTCGTGGTGGGCTCATTACTGTGCTGCGAATAAATGTACGCTACAACATACTGTTGGTCTAGAACAAAAAAAGCATGACAGTCAGATTAAAAAAACAAATGTAGACTGCTAGCCAATGTTCTGGATGTTTATCATTCCAGAACAAATAAGGCATGACAGTCAGAGTAAAGTAATATACCTATCAGTAAAAATTAGAACTGGACAAAAAATTGGCACTTTAACTTCTTTTACATACATTAGGATATTTGTCAAAAAATAGGGAAGCAGAAAGTAGACAGTTACATCACTGATACAAATAGTCTATTACTTGGCACAAGTAGTTGGCTAAATCTTCAAGTGGAGTGATCACTAGCTTAAGCCAAGCGATGGGATCTCTTTCTTTAGAAAATCTATAATCTTTGAAGCTTAATGTACAGATGCTTTCTTCCTCCAGCCTGAATTCTTCTACGATTGCTGACCAGACACTTGAGATGATAGCCTTCCCTCTTGAACTCAAGTTAAGCCATGATTACTTTGTTATAAAAAAAATGTTTTCGAAGGGTTGGTAGTTTTCATTCACCACCCTTGATAACATTCTTCGGAATAGACTAAACATAGGTTCCTAAAAAAATGTTTTCAAAGGGTTGGTATTTTTCATTAACCTCCCTTGATAACATTCTTGGGAACAGACTATACATAGGTTGCTAAAAAAAAGGTTGGTAATTTCCATTCATTGGCCTTGACAACTTTCTTTGGATATATTAATATATATTGGTTCGTAAGGGTTGGTAATTTCCATTCATCTCCGTTGATAACATACCAGGAAAAAATTATATATAAGTTTTTGCAGGGTTGGTAATTTCCATTCAACACCCTTGATAACAATCTTGGGAATAGACTATACATAGGTTCCTAAAAAAAGGGTTGGTAATTTTCATTCATTGCCCTTGATAACTTTCTTTGGAAATAAAAATTTATAATGGTTCTTAAAAAAAGGTTGGTAGTTTCCATTCATGTCCCTTGATAACATTCTTGGGAAAATTATATATATGTTTTCAAAAGGGTTGGTCATTTGCAATCATCGCCCTTGATAACATCTTTGGGAATAGACTATACATAGGTTCCTAAAAAAAAAGGGTTGGTAATTTCCATTCATTGCCCTTGATAACTTTCTTTGGAAATAAAAATTTATGATGGTTCTTAAAAAAAATGGTTGGTAGTTTCCATTCATGTCCCTTTATAACATTCTTGGGAAAATTATATATATGTTTTCAAAGGGTTGGTAATTTGCATTCATCGCCCTTGATAAACATCCTTGGGGATAGACTATATACTGGTTTTTGAAAAAGGTTGTTAATTTTAATTCATTGTCCCTTATGAAATTCTTGGGAAATAAATATATATAGTGGTTTCTAAATAAGGTTGGTAATTTCCATTATCTCCCTTGATAACATTCTTGGGGAAGTTATAAAATATGTTTTCCAAGGGTTGGTAGTTTCCATTCATCTCCATTGATAACATTCCAGGGAAAAATTATATATAAGTTTTTGAAAGGTTGGTAATTTTCATTCAACACCCTTGATAACATTCTTGGGAATAGACTATACATAGGTTCCTAAAAAAAAGGTTGGTAATTTCCATTCATTGCCCTTGATAACTTTCTTTGGAAATAAAAATTTATAATGATTCTTACAAAAGGTTGGTAGTTTCCATTCATGTCCCTTGATAACATTCTTGAGAAAATTATATATATGTTTTCAAAGGGTTGGTAATTTTCATTCATCGCCCTTGATAACATCCTTGGGAATAGTCTATACATAGGTTCCTAAAAAAAGGGTTGGTAATATCCATTCATTGCCCTTGATAACTTTCTTTGGAAATAAAAATTTATAATGGTTCTTAAAAAAGGTTGGTAGTTTCCATTCATGTCCCTTGATAACATTCTTGGGAAAATTATATGTATGTTTTCAAAGGGTTGGTAATTTGCTTTCATCGCCCTTGATAACATCCTTGGGAATAGACTATATACTGGTTTTTGAAAAAGGTTGTTAATTTTAATTCATTGTCCCTTATGAAATTCTTGGGAAATAAATATATATAGTGGTTTCTAAAATAAGGTTGGTAATTTCCATTATCTCCCTTGATAACATTCTTGGGGAAATTATAAAAATATGTTTTCAAAGGGTTGGTAGTTTCCATTCATCTCCATTGATAACATTCCAGGGAAAAATTATATATAAGTTTTTGAAAGGTTGGTAATTCTCATTCAATACCCTTGATAACAGTCTTGGGAATAGACTATACATAGGTTCCTAAAAAAAAGGGTTGGTAATTTCCATTCATTGCCCTTGATAACTTTCTTTGGAAATAAAAATTTATGATGGTTCTTAAAAAAAAGGTTGGTAGTTTCCATTCATGTCCCTTGATAACATTCTTGGGAAAATTATATATATGTTTTCAAAGGGTTGGTAATTTGCATTCATCGCCCTTGATGAACATCCTTGGGGATAAACTATATACTGGTTTTTGAAAAAGGTTGTTAATTTTAATTCATTGTCCCTTATGAAATTCTTGGGAAATAAATATATATAGTGGTTTCTAAATAAGGTTGGTAATTTCCATTATCTCCCTTGATAACATTCTTGGGGAAGTTATAAAATATTTTTTCCAAGGGTTTGTAGTTTCCATTCATCTCCATTGATAACATTCCAGGGAAAAATTCTATATAAGTTTTTGAAAGGTTGGTAATTTTCATTCAAAACCCTTGATAACAATCTTGGGAATAGACTATACATAGGTTCCTAAAAAAAAGGGTTGGTAATTTTCATTCATTGCCCTTGATAACTTTCTTTGGAAATAAAAATTTATAATGGTTCTTAAAAAAAGGTTGGTAGTTTCCATTCATGTCCCTTGATAACATTCTTGGGAAAATTATATATATGTTTTCAAAAGGGTAGGTAATTTGCATTCATCGCCCTTGATAACATCCTTGGGAATAGACTATACATAGGTTCCTAAAAAAAAGGGTTGGTAGTTTCCATTCATGTCCCTTGATAACTTACTTTGGAAATAAAAATTTATGATGGTTCTTAAAAAAAAGGTTGGTAGTTTCCATTCATGTCCCTTGATAACATTCTTGGGAAAATTATATATATTTTTTCAAAGGGTTGGTAATTTGCATTCATCGCCCTTGATAAACATCCTTTGGGATACACTATATACTGGTTTTTGAAAAAGTTTGTTAATTTTAATTCATTGTCCCTTATGAAATTCTTAGGAAATAAATATATATAGTGGTTTCTAAATAAGGTTGGTAATTTCCATTATCTCCCTTGATAACATTCTTGGGGGAGTTATAAAATATGTTTTCCAAGGGTTGGTAGTTTCCATTCATCTCCATTGATAACATTCCAGGGAAAAATTATATATAAGTTATTGAAAGGTTGGTAATTTTCG
The DNA here is from genome assembly GCA_028641055.1 of Alopecurus myosuroides. Lineage (NCBI taxonomy): Eukaryota > Viridiplantae > Streptophyta > Magnoliopsida > Poales > Poaceae > Alopecurus > Alopecurus myosuroides. Next base: position 34,777,008 of record CM054058.1, on the reverse strand, counting down.
TTCAACACCCTTGATAACATTCTTGGGAATAGACTATACATAGGTTCCTAGAAAAAAAGTTGGTAATTTCCATTCATTGCCCTTGATAACTTTCTTTGGAAATAAAAATTTATAATGATTCTTACAAAAGGTTGGTAGTTTCCATTCATGTCCCTTGATAACATTCTTGAGAAAATTATATTTATGTTTTCAAAGGGTTGGTAGTTTGCATTCATCGCCCTTGATAACATCCTTGGGAATATTCTATACATAGGTTCCTAAAAAAAAAGGTTGGTAATATCCATTCATTGCCCTTGATAACTTTCTTTGGAAATAAAAATTTATAATGGTTCTTAAAAAAGGTTGGTAGTTTCCATTCATGCCCCTTGATAACATTCTTGGGAAAATTATATGTATGTTTTCAACGGGTTGGTAATTTTCTTTCATCGCCCTTGATAACATCCTTGGGAATAGACTATATACTGGTTTTTGAAAAAGGTTGTTAATTTTAATTCATTGTCCCTTATGAAATTCTTGGGAAATAAATATATATAGTGGTTTCTAAAATAAGGTTGGTAATTTCCATTATCTCCCTTGATAACATTATTGGGGAAATTATAAAAATATGTTTTCAAAGGGTTGGTAGTTTCCATTCATCTCCATTGATAACATTCCAGGGGAAAATTATATATAAGTTTTTGAAAGGTTGGTAATTTTCATTCAACACCCTTGATAACAATCTTGGGAATAGACTATACATAGGTTCCTAAAAAAAGGGTTGGTAATTTCCATTCATTGCCCTTGATAACTTTCTTTGGAAATAAAAATTTATGATGGTTCTTAAAAAAAAGGTTGGTAGTTTCCATTCATGTCCCTTGATAACATTCTTGGGAAAATTATATATATGTTTTCAAAGGGTTGGTAATTTGCATTCATCGCCCTTGATGAACATTCTTGGGGATAGACTATATACTGGTTTTTGAAAAAGGTTGTTAATTTTAATTCATTGTCACTTATGAAATTCTTGGGAAATAAATATATATAGTGGTTTCTAAATAAGGTTGGTAATTTCCATTATCTCCCTTGATAACATTCTTGGGGAAGTTATAAAATATGTTTTCCAAGGGTTGGTAGTTTCCATTCATCTCCATTGATAACATTCCAGGGAAAAATTATATATAAGTTTTTGAAAGGTTGGTAATTTTCATTCAAAACCCTTGATAACAATATTGGGAATAGACTATACATAGGTTCCTAAAAAAAGGGTTGGTAATTTTCATTCATTGCCCTTGATAACTTTCTTTGGAAATAAAAATTTATAATGGTTCTTAAAAAAAGGTTGGTAGTTTCCATTCATGTCCATTGATAACATTCTTGGGAAAATTATATATATGTTTTCAAAAGGGTAGGTAATTTGCATTCATCGCCTTGATAACTTTCTTTGGAAATAAAAATTTATGATGGTTCTTAAAAAAAAGGTTGGTAGTTTCCATTCATGTCCCTTGATAACATTCTTGGGAAAATTATATATATGTTTTCAAAGGGTTGGTAATTTGCATTCATCGCCCTTGATAAACATCCTTGGGGATAGACTATATACTGGTTTTTGAAAAAGGTTGTTAATTTTAATTCATTGTCCCTTATGAAATTCTTGGGAAATAAATATATATAGTGGTTTCTAAATACGGTTGGTAATTTCCATTATCTCCCTTGATAACATTCTTGGGGGAGTTATAAAATATGTTTTCCAAGGGTTGGTAGTTTCCATTCATCTCCATTGATAACATTCCAGGGAAAAATTATATATAAGTTATTGAAAGGTTGGTAATTTTCGTTCAACACCCTTGATAACATTCTTGGGAATAGACTATACATAGGTTCCTAAAAAAAAGGTTTGTAATTTCCATTCATTGCCCTTGATAACTTTCTTTGGAAATAAAAATTTATAATGATTCTTACAAAAGGTTGGTAGTTTCCATTCATGTCCCTTGATAACATTCTTGAGAAAATTATATATATGTTTTCAAAGGGTTGGTAATTTGCATTCATGGCCCTTGATAACATCCTTGGGAATAGTCTATACGTAGGTTCCTAAAAAAAGGGTTGGTAATATCCATTCATTGCCCTTGATAACTTTCTTTGGAAATAAAAATTTATAATGGTTCTTAAAAAAGGTTGGTAGTTTCCATTCATGTCCCTTGATAACATTCTTGGGAAAATTATATGTATGTTTTCAAAGGGTTGGTAATTTGCTTTCATCGCCCCTTGATAACATCCTTGGGAATAGACTATATACTAGTTTTTGAAAAAGGTTGTTAATTTTAATTCATTGTCCCTTATGAAATTCTTGGGAAATAAATATATATAGTGGTTTCTAAAATAAGGTTGGTAATTTCCATTATCTCCCTTGATAACATTCTTGGGGAAATTATAAAAATATGTTTTCAAAGGGTTGGTAGTTTCCATTCATCTCCCCTGATTACTTTGTTTTGGAAAAGAAAATATATATAGGTTTTCAAAGGTTTGGTAATTCCCATTCATCTCCCCTGGTTACTTTGTTTGGAAAATTATATATAGGTTTCCCCTAAATTTTCATTCACCACCCTTTGATAACATTCTTGGGAATAGACTATGCATTGGTTTCTAAAAAAAAATGTTGATAATTTCCATTCATCTCCCTTGATAATTTCTTTGGAAATAAAAATATATACTGGTTCTTAAAAGTTGGTAATTTCGATTCATCTCCATTGATAACATTCTTGGCAAAAAAAATATATATGTTTTCAAAGGGTTGGTAATTTCCATTCATCTCCGTTAAATAACATTATTGGGAAATTATATATATGTTTTTAGAGAGTTGGTAATTTTCATTCACCACCGTTGATAAAACATTGTGTGGGAATAGACTATACATTGGTTCCTACAAAAAAAATGTTGGTACTTTCCATTCATCTCCATTGACAATTTCTTTTGGAAATAGAAATATATATTGGTTCTTAAAAGTAGGTAATTTCCATTCATCTCCGTTGATAACATTCTTGCGAAAAAATATATATAAGTTTTTGAAGGGTTGGTAATTTTCATTCACCACCCTTGATAACATTCTTGGGAATAGAGTATGCATTGGTTTCTCAAAAAAAAATGTAGGTAATTTCCATTCATCTCCCTTGAAAATTTCTTTGGAAATGTAGATTGCTTTATTTGCTTGCAAGTGTTTGTTAGTTTTTTAATTAAAACTATTTGCTGTAAAATAAGCATTGTTAAGGAATTATGTAACACAAGTGCGTGCTTATGGGGTTGTTATCATTACTGTTAGAGCTCTTGCGAAAATTAAGTTGTCATTATCTTATATCCCAACGACTACCCTGCTTGTTACCGTTTTTATAGGGTTGTTATCATTACTGTTAGTGCTGTTGCAAAAAATAAATTGTCGTTATCTTATCTCCAAGCGACTCCCCCTGCTTCCCTCTTATAAATAAACAGGGCGTTTGCATCTCACGTATTGCTCTTCTGTTCTTGTATCGCTCTTCCTCTTCCCCTTCCTCCCTCCCCATTATGCAGAGCTCCAACATCATGGCCTTCTGCCATGAACACAAGGTTCCTTGTCATGGAACCACGGAGCTTAACGTGGTCTACACCAACAAAGCTGACAGCGTTGATGAGTGGCTCGAGAAGGTTCAAGCTCTGCTAGATGCTGCCCAGAGGAAGATCATAGGAGTTGATGTCGAGTACACCAGTTGCCGCGGATCTTATGTCTTTCCTCAGAAGGTTGTTGTCCTCCAGTTGTGTGTGGGCAATGAGTGTTTGGTTTATCACGCGTGCCACGCTGATAAACATAGTGATCTGCTTTATGCCTTCTTGCACAATTTTCGTTTAACTTTTGCTGGTTTTGACATTGTTCATGATAAAAAAAGTCATGGGTAGATCTGGATTTAGTATTATGGTATACAAGGACATTCAGCGCATCTGGAGAGACCCTGACAACGAGAAGCCAAGAACCAAGAAGCAAGGACTGAAGGATGTTGCTGCAGCTGTGATAGATGAGTACTACAGGAACATGAAGGAGGGGTTTGGCGAAAAGGAGCACGAAATGTGGAAGAATACACCCCTGTCACAGAAACACATAGAATATGCTGCTAGGGATGCGTATGCTGCTTACGAGATTTATAGGCGTCTAGATGTGTACGAGAGGGGTTTCTTCTCTCTGTACTGCAACTCAGTTAAGAAGCGTGCTAGGGAGTGGTAGGGAATGAGATAGTGGGCATTGTGAATCACAATAAGTTTTTATGTTGTTTGTTTATTTCCTGAAGTGTGCTAGGGAGTGTTTGTTTATTTCCATTTTGTTTTTACTATCATTGTGAAATAAAAAGTGTGTTATCCAGTACAAGTGTTTTTAGTTACAAATGCTACATTGCTTATCATATGCTGTCTGCTGACATGAGGTACATCTGCTATGATGTAGATATTGCAACCAAATCTAGAATCGATAAGACTTGGTTGCAAGCACCAAGGTCTAGTCAGCAGTTTGTCGATGGAGTGGGCACACACAAAATGCACCTCCACATGATGTTTAGATGCAGAGAGTTCTGAGCCTTTGAACTGAATTTTTGGAAATTTTGGCAAACCCACAAAATTTTGTACTGAATTTATGCAAATTTTGGCAGACCCAAAAATTTCTGTACCGAATTTATGCAATGCAAAAAGACAAAGTAGTTTAAGAGCAAGCATTATATAGATAATAGTACTTCAAGTACTGGATCAGGTTCATTACATAACAGGTAGATAATAGCACTGGTGCCTTATATAACAGGTTCAACCATTACACACAAACTACAAAAGAACAACAAGTAGCATAGCAGACAGATACTACATGTAGCATAGCAGGTTCCCAAGGCATCTTTCAGACTCCAGCACTTGCAATGAGAGCATAGTGGTACTGGATGTCAAACCCAAAGCTTCCAGGCTCAATCCTGTCAATATACAGCTTCAGCTTCTTCTCTTCATGGGTCCTCCTAAACCAAAACATGAGCACCTCACCCTCACCATAGCCCTGATCAGCAACAACTTCCATCCACTTAGATGTCATGATGGCACACTTCCTAGGCTTGTCCATCTTTATCTTCACTGGAGTCATTTTCTGTGCATGGTCATAGTAGACCCTCATTTCATATCCACTCCTGGTCAGGTATTGCTTCAGGTAGGTACTGGTGAAATCCTTGTTGAAGTACTGCAAATTAAACAGTAAATAACAAGTAAATTCTAGGCTGAGTAACTGAAGAAAGCATCAAATAAAATTCAATGCATAACCAACCAACCATTTTCCCTTGTTCCTGTCTACAGATATCTGTCCCTCTCTCATTGTGCTAACATAGAAAGGGATTCTAGGCTTCTGCAGATCACACATGTCCTCCAGAAGCACTACCTGACGTGGCTCCAAACCAACACGGTTGGAGTACACGCAATACTCATCATAAGGGTCCTGCACTTCCCACTCTGTCCCTACAGCACACATAAAACACAACCACATGAACACAAATAGGGGTCTGGCCCTACCTCTTTCAGTACAAAAAACATGCAGAAGTACAGAAAATTCTCTCAGTCAGAACAGTACCTTTGATAGTAATGTTCAGATCCCTCTCCATCTCGCAGACTGAACATGAAAGGTCAGTGCTCTCTGCACTACCATCATCTGAAGAGGATGAAAGGTCCACCACATCCACATTGGGGTCCATCGATCTAGAACAGAAACAATATTCAGACAAAACACATCAAGAAAATGATTCAGAAGAGGAGCATCCTTTAGAGAAGAAGAAAAGGGCTCAACATCAAAGAAATGAATCATACTACAATTGCACATTACCTCGATGCTTCTTGGCAACTCGATCCGGCGTTGTTTCTTGGTTTCTCCGGTGAAAAAGTGAGAAGGGGACAGAGAAGTGAAGTGACTGAGGAGAAACGGGTGTGTGTTAGAGAGAGTGGGTGGGTGCAGTTAAGAGGGGAGAGGAGTGCGTGGGTAGCCGGTTGGCCTTCTATTTCGCTGACAAGTGGCTGCACCTCAACTTGCTATATCCATAGCGCTGACAAGTGGCTTACAAGGCCTATGGTCAACAAAATTCAGTACAGTAAATACTCAGTCCAAACAACCATAAAAACAGTTCAAACGCATACTTCCACAAACACATTTTAAGCTGACAATTGTTCAAACTGAAATGCATACTTCCACAACCAAAAATAACAAACAACACACTTGATAACCATTCTTGGGAATAGACTATGCATTGGTTCCTAAAAAAAATGTTGGTAATTTCCATTCATCTCCCTTGATAATTTCTTTGGAAATAAAAATATATACTAGTTCTTAAAAGTTGGTAATTTCGATTCATCTCTATTGATAACATTCTTGGGGGAAATTATATATACGTTTTTGTAGGGTTGATAATTTCCATTCGTCTTCGATGATTACTTTGTTTTCGAAAGAAAAATATATATGCTTTCAAAGGGTTGGTGATTTCCATTCATCTACGTTGATAAAATTCTTGGGAAATTATATAAAGGGTTTTAGAGGGTTGGTAATTTTCATTCACCACCCTTGATAACATTTGTGGGAATAGACTATACATTGGTTTCTAAAAAAAAAGGGTTGGTACTTTCCATTCATCTCCCTTGACAATTTCTTTGGAAATAAAAATATATATTGGTTCTTAAAAGTAGGTAATTTCCATTCATCTCCATTGATAACATTCTTGGGAAAAATTATATATAAGTTTTTGAAGGGTTGGTAATTTTCATTCACCACCCCTTGATAACATTCCTAAAAAAACGTAAAATTATTTTTCTACTTTTTATTTATAACCCATTTGGATTCAATAAAAACATTCAAAAACACCATCAGTACAAGTTGGAAAAACATTAAAATTTCCACACAGCTTCTAGAACCCTCCCCCTAACCCCTAGTTAAAAACAAACTGTACAAAAAACCAGGGGTGTGCTGTGGTAAAGAACTGTACTACGTGATAATTTGAGTGATCTGTAATCGATGTATGGGGGAACAAACTTAACGATCAGTTCATATGTTGCAAAAAAAGAAAAAAGAGACAATAAAAACACTCAAAACATGCGAAATAGCAAAATAAAAAAGAAGTAAATGTAAAAACGCAGTACAGTCATAAAAATCCACAACCGTTATTAATCTTTGACTACAAAAATTGTTGGTATTAATCGTAGCCTCCTCGAACTAAAGAGTAAGATTTCCATAATCAATGACTTAAACAAGTTCAGAACTTGAGAAATGCCTCTAGAGGATCTTCTTGGTTCAAAACGCTGATCTCGTGCATCCATGGGAAGTACCCTGGTGTCTTTTGAGAACAAAAACACGAAAACAAAAAAGGTACAATTAATTTAAAGAATCGGAAAACAGTAAATATGACTAAAAACAAATATAGAAATTAGAATCACATCCAGTCAACAACAAAAAAAAGACGATGGAATATGTATAATGTTTACCTTGAAGTCATGCGGAATGTTCTGCGCAAGATTATACATGAAAAAATGGAAAATCATTTGTAAAACAGTTAGAGAGAGTGAACACATAGACACTGTGTTGTACTTAAAAAGCATGCAAAAAAAGATGTAAGTAAAACAAGTTGGAAACTAACATGCTTCTGTAGAATTTTCTTTGTTTCCAAAGGAATTTTTTCGTTGAATGGGTGAGCAACCATATAATAAGTCAAACTCTCGCGAAGAGGCTTCGCATGCTCCTGTTGGGAAAAAAAGTGCTATTGGGTTACAGAAAAACTGTAGACTACTAAAAACGGTGTGTACTTCTCTTATATCAAAAACAAAAATCAAAACAGGTAGTACATAGAGTTTGAAAAAAATCAACTGCGACAAAATAACTCACAGGTTGGAAACAAAGTGTGTTGTCGCCATCAAAATCGCAAATCAGTTTCATCACAAAAATCCCACTATCGCCCCTGCAACAAAAAATGAGATGACAAAAAGAGACAGGAAACCGAATGTGAAAATTCAAACTAGCTAATAAAATTAATCTAGTAAATTTAACCGAATGAGAAAAAATATTAGTGCAGTGCATTCTTACTCTCTCTCAGATGCGCAGACACTTCGGAAAACTGTTTTCATATCATTTACATTGACCAATGAGTTCTTATATGACAAGGTGAATGCCATTTTAAAGTTTTTGATTGCAACAGAAGCCTCTTTTTCGACAAGATGCAGCTTGTTATTTGGAATTAGCACTTCAAATCGTTTCCTCTTCAAATTCACAACAAGAAGGTAGTAAAACCCAGATGTGAATAGTGGCAGATGAATCTAATAAACATAAGAAGCAAAAAGGAAAGAAAAAGAAAATTAGATGTGACCAGATAATGTACAATGTTTAAAACAATGAATTATCATGCGTAAAAAAATATAATTATATAAAACAAAGCTCACCAAGTCCATAGAGTCGAGCATGAAACCTAGCATTCCATTAGACAGCAGTTTTGCTAATTTTCCTGGCATTTCATGCTCCAGCTGGAAAAGGGCCTACATTTTTATGTTGACATGCAAAAATGGAACAAATCAATTTCTTTATCATCATGGAAACAAAAATGGGTAACATGCAAACAAAAAAATAAGAAAAACACATCCGTTTTAGTAATCAACAAAAAAAAGACTGTGTCGAATAAGTACTAACAACTATCTTGCACTCGAAAACGTATCTCTTCCACTGATTTTCCCGCATCATGCCAAGATTCTTCCTCTCAATATCTTCAACCATTACTGCCTTGCCAAGCATATTAATCACGTAACTGTGAACCTTGCCATATACTTGCATGCTTAATCCAAAAACCCTGTGCTCAACCCAGGTAGATCCCATGACTACAATCTGGATGCTATATTTGGGCCATGTAAAACACAAAAACAAAAACAGAAAAACATCAAAAAAAAAGGCGATAAGAGAGAATGAGTAAAAGGATGTAAAAATGAACAGAACAAATGAACTTCTATAGTCACAACTTAGTCTTACGTTTTTGATCTTGCAGTCTTCGGAATACCAGATACAACATTGTTGAAAACCTCCTGCTCAACAAGTGTTGACTGAAACAATGAAATCACTTTTTCATAACTAATTTCCGAAACACAGACATTGTGAGAATGGATAGATGGAAGGTCTTGATTAGCCTTTCTTGCATAATACTCCTGCTCAACTTTTATTGTTGAGTTCACAAACTCTTTGTCAAACTCTTCGTCAGTCATTTTGGAATCATTGATTGGCGCTTTGCCACTGTTATTGGGTGAGCTTTCGCCTACATAGACACCACCTGGGCTGTCACACATATTGAACTGAACTCCAACAAGAACTTTCTCTGGTTCAGGGAATTGAAGAGTACTTGTATCAGTTTCATTTGTGGCGAACAATTTTGCTCTTTTTTTAAGAGAGATGCAATGAAGAGCTTGATCGCTGGTTGTTATCCAGGATGGCCTTTTCTTTTCTTTAGAAGCTAAGTCAGGTTGCGATGGTTCAAACAGCTCATTAAAAACCTCAACCTTTTCATTGTCTGTGCAAATCTTACCAGCCATTAACTTGCGAATTTTGGCATCAGACTCTATTTCTTGCACAATGTATGCTACCAATTCAACAACTGTTGGCACAACTACCTCAACATGGCTGGTATCAACTCTCTGTGGATACAATGATTCTTCAGCTACGTAAGGGTATGGAACATCGAAAGAGATTTCTTGCGGTATGCTGTTTAAGGAATCAATAAGCCTCTCCACGTTGAAAATACCATCACTGCAAGCTTCGTCGTCAAGTCTCTTGATCATATGTTCATATGGGACAGGCAGAATGAGCATTTTTGTAATATTACCTACTGAAGTTTGTTTTCCAGAACAGGCAAGATTGGACTCAGTTGTCTCAGCATCGTTAACATTGCCACTGTGTTGTGCAATTGAACTTATAGCTCCAGTAGTTGTAACGGCATTGATCGAGAAAACTTTGTCAACACATTCTTCCTTGAAAGTGGAACCAACCAGAGGGACCTTGAACTGAGGATACACAATTTGAAAATTGTGCATTTCATTCAAATGAGGTGATTGTTGCATGGAAGGTATTATCTTTAAAACATTGATTATGTTCTGACAAATTATAGGCTGAATTGATTCAAAGATATCTTTCTCCATGCTGGACATAATGACAGGTAGTTGGTCAATTACATATCCAAACCAAGAAAATAAAAAGAAACACGCAGTGAGTGATAAAAATCTTGTAAATATTTTACAAGACAAACTAATCAAATTAAAGAATAGTATTCCCAATATAAGACATGAAAACAATTTTGTGGGAATGTAGAGTATGCAAAAAATGTTTTGGTAACAGACTAATAACAACATGCATAGGAAAAAAAATAACAATAATACAGTTAAATACAAGACGTACAAAAGAAAAAGATTTAGGCTATACCAATTTGTGGTGAACCTCAGGACAAATTGATAACACAAAGTTCAGAAGATCATCATATGATTTCTTGGCAGTGAGAGAGACTGTTATTGGATTGCATGTGAATGGGGTATCTGATACAGCTTTTACCTGTGAAAAAAAAGAAAAATTAGATTGTCAGTAAGCTATGAGACAAATTTAGAACAATAGAACACTGGAAAAAATAGCATACATGACAATAATAAGAAAATCAGATTATAAACACAGAAAATGCCAACAGAAAAAACTTACCGGCAACTTTCCATACATAGCAGAGTCCCATGATATGCAATCCTTCATCTCAACCGCATTTATCATTGAGGTTGACCATACAGCTACACGAGGTAACTTCCACTTTAATGGAATTGGCATGATGGTACTGTCCTTGAAGTCCAAGTATATCATCTAGCAAAAAATATGTTTTAACTAAGATATGTGATTCGAGAGGCATGCTAAACTTACAAAAACAAAAAGGGTTAAGAAAAAATTGATAAGCAAAAACAAAAAATAAAAAGGATATAACATTAATACCAATAGGCATAGCAGATTCCCACCAAGAACAGTTGTAAGGCCGTCATTGTATGATTCAACAGAAGACACAAGTTTCTCCAAGACGGCAGCTGAGAAATCAAATGATCCTATACTATCAGGTTCTTTGAAAATATGAATATAGTCTGGACTGACAGCATCATGGCTGGAAGGGCAAAGAAACGCTGTCATTGCATACATTCCAAACACAACTTTGAAAAGATCGCCAACCAGATCAGCAGTGATCAAGCAATCAAGCTCACTGATTTTTGGATATCTACCTTTACAACTTGTCACATTGCAAATGTGCAGCCTTAAATCTGCATCAACCTTCTCGCCAATTCGCCTATCCCCAATTGGTGTACCAAGGACTTGATGGACAACTAAAGAAGTGATAACAAATGCTGGGCCTTTGGGTATATTCAATGTTCTTGAGCGTGCGTCGAAAATTGATACAATATGACGAATCAAACGGCGAGGAAGAACTTCACAACCTATTTCTAAGAGAAATCCAAGACCAATGCTGCAAACTAAGTCCCTCTGAACCGGTGTTAAACGACGAACCAATGCCGTGAATTTTGGCAATGATAACTTTGTGTAAAATTCCTGCAACAATAGAAACAACATAAATCAAAACCTATTAGAAAGGGTTGGATCTTACTTTGCACAAACAAACATCAAATTTGTATAAGTGCCAACAGTGCATGCAGGGCGTGAGCAAAGAAGAAGCTTAAAAACATTATTGCTGTCAGACGAACTATGAAAAAAGATTTTGGCATTGTTGCCAACATGGAACAAGAAAAAACTACACTACAGAGATCCAGTTGTACCACAAACTTACAGCTTGCTCATGATTCTGACCATCCATTTTTCCTTCTGTTCTAGAGCTATGAATAGCAATCAGACTCCGTTGTTCAACATAAAATTAAATGATGCCAACTGCACATGAGAGCAATGAAACATGCTGTCAAAGATTGTAGATCGCCAAAATAACAGTTGTGCTTATATTGTTGCCTGCATATCACCAAAAACAAAAAGGAAAAAAGAAAAATACAGGCCAAGTAAGTACAAAAAAAATGAATCTCGTACTGGACTTGAGAAGAGATTCATGATAACTGTAGAAGCAAGTTAAGAAGAAGGGAGTTAGCACACAAAACCGTGAGATTAAAAAAAGTAGAAAAGATCTAGCAAGTTACAACATGGGGAGTGCTGCAAAGATTAGAATCTTGGACAAAAAAATAAAATCAAGCTCAAGATGGGAAGGGAAGAAAGAAGCCGGTACCTAGATGAAGAAGCAGTAGAACTCAATCAAAAAAAATCTTCTCTACATAATGACCAGCTTCTTTTGAGTTGTCCACACAAGAATAATTTCGATCTAGATTTGGGGGGACTTTGCGTGCAGGATCTGCAAAGGTTAGGGGAGCAGAGAAGAAGCCTCACGAGATAGGGAGAACAACAAATGAATAAACAACTCCATGGCGAAAAGATGGGCAGCTCGTGGTAGGTGCCTTTTCCATATTACAAAAACCCCCCAGAGTAACATAAAAATAATTCAAGTACAAAAAGTGTGCGAGCACAGAAGCAAGACATATGTGAAGGAAAAAACCATGTGCCCACTTCTGTAAAAATTAATGCACACAAGGACACGACTGAAAAAAGTTCCAAGCATTACAGCTGTCCTATTTCTTCCACCTGGCTACGGCCCAAAGAAGAGATCGAGGAGGACCTCTTCCTGCCCCCTTCCTCCTCCCTAAACCCTACAGCGCCGCCATCAATACCAATCAGAAGGGACTGGGAGATCCAAGCTTGCGCATTAGGTCGAAGATAGAGGAGGTTGAGAAGAAAGGCAACAGAGGACAAGCAAAAAGGTAAAAAATCAGCATGCACATACCTTGTTTTTTCATAGATTATATGCATCCCATGCTTAGATAAATCCACCATTGCCATCTTTACATATTAAGCAAAACAAAACAGTAACCTTACATTGCTATACATTCAACAAGATGCATCATGGACAGGGGAATGTAATATTCATTACATAGTCTTACATATCATTAAGCACATAAAAAACACAGAAAATCTGCATAGATTTGTAGCCAAACACCATAGAAGCATACAAAAAAACTTTATGACACAAGGCAGAACTAAAAACTTCTATCTTCATGTAGCATTGAAAATAAATCCAACATTCCTTTAAGCTGCATATGATGATCCATTGGGGGGATGTAATCATGTCAACACCTGGAAAAATAATAAAAACACATTAACAAAATACGAGTAAAAATTAAACCTTGTCGTGACAGCATAAATGATAGTATTTATACTGATTTCAGATGGAAAACAACTCCGAGCGAGATGATGATAAGGCCAAAGCAGGGCTGGAATCACCGACAGCCCAGGAGATTATTCAGTCAATGAACTTAAAACAGCCAGTGGACACGAGGAAATTTCTGGACAGGTTTATGCAGGTACTGAAGATAAAACGCATTAAAAAACATTTTGTTACTTGATAACAATTGGAATGGTTAGAATTAACAAATGTGCATGTTTTTCTTTTTCCAACAGGTTTTTCTTCAGCGACGAAGAGACAAAGCAGAGAGTGACCAAAATGATGAGTTAAGAAAACTAGAAGAAAGGATCCTTGCTCTGCCGACCTCTCCTAACTACTCGTCGATGTCAAACGCAGAAAATGAGGCATCCAAATCCAAAATGTTACATATCGACTTGAATGAGGTGAGTTAAAAATCAATATAAGAAAAAAGAATATGGATACTGCTACTGTTAACTACAAAACCAATTTAGATCGAAAAAGGAATTTAACACAAACAGTGAAAAGTTGGCCTCAATAATAATTGTATAACAGGAAGTTTTAATATATTTTTTCAAACAGGAAATAAACATGGAAGATGAAGATGATGATGCCGAGTTACATATGCGTGGAGAAGGACAGTCACTTCAGTGTCAAGAAGAAGCTGAACATATCCAGTTGGGAAATGAGGATGTCAACCATGAGGACATACCTGACGATGAAATTCAGAAAGCAATAAATCCAGAAGAGCCATCTGTTGAGGAGAAGGAAATGGATAAAATGTTCACAGAGAACAACTACCCCACTATATCTGAAATATCGCAAGCATCTAAACCAGAACATGGTATGGAGTTTGACACAAGGGACGAAGCATTTTTCTTCTTTGCAGTTTATGCTAGGAAAATGGGGTTCGCAATAAGGAAAGATACAAGCTATGAATCAAAAATTAGCAATGTAATCAACAAGCAGTCGTTCACGTGCAATAGGAGTAGGTCTACTGAGTGCAAAGACAGTGCACTGAAGAGGAGAAGAACAAACAAAATCGTGCAGACAAGGTGCAAAGTTAAAATGACTGTAAAAGAGGAACAAGGAAAATGGGCGATCAAACATGTACATCTCGAGCACAACCACCCATTGGCTCCATCTCTATGGCTTACAAGGGTCATGAAATGTCACCGCACATGTCAGAATCAGACAGGACTTTGATTGACATGCTCCAGGAAACAAGGGTGCCCCCACGAAACATAATGAAGATATTCAGGAAAACAAGAGGCAGTTTCCGGGCTGTGCCTTTCGATACAAAGTATCTGAGCAACCAAGCAGCAAAAGAGAAAGAAAAACTAAGGAACAGAGATGTTGACGAACTATTAGAATGCTTTAAAAATGAATGTCACAACAGGCCAGGATTCTCACACAGAATGCAGGTGGAGGATAGCGTTGTCAGGAGTGTGTTCTGGACAGATAGCATTGGCAAAGCAAACTACAAGCAATTTGGCCAGTTTGTATCTTTTGACACAACCTTTTCAACAAACCAGTATGGTTTGCCGTTTGCACCTATAGTTGGGGTCGACAACTATGGAAAAACAGTGCTATTTGGCGCTGCTTTGCTGAAAGATGAAACAGAAGAGACCTTTAGGTGGCTGTTCACTTCATTCATCTCGGTCATGGGGAATAAATGTCCAGAAACAATAATCACAGACCAATGTGTAGCAATGGGGAATGCAATAAAAGCAGTGCTACCTTTCACGATTCACCGCTACTGCAACTTCCATGTTAGGAAAAAGCTGAAAGAAAAATTAGTCACTTTCTTTGCAGCCCGTGTGCCATTACATGAACTATTGAGGGCATTAATTAGAAACTCCTTCACACCGGAAGAGTTTGAGACTGGCTGGAGTTCACTACTTAGGCAACACAATGCTGAAGGGGAGGCCCACCTAGAGAGGATATATGAGATAAGAAACGAATGGGTACCGGCCTACTTCATGAACCATTTCTTCCCCTTCACATCATCAACTGGAAGAAGTGAGAGCACTAACTCACTTTTCAAGCATTACGTGAAACGGAAGGACACTATTTCTGCATTCTTCAAACAATATCTCATTATACAAGAGAAGAAACAAGCTGATCTTGACAGGCTACGGGAGAAAACAGAAATAAAGGAGACAAGACACTGGGGATATAATCCATTGGAGAGAGAAGCAGCTAAAATCTACACGGACCCTATATATGCAAAATTTGCAGAGGAGATGAAGAAAACAACTGCTTACAATGTTGAAAATGTTGAACCAAACAGAACTTATATAGTGAAAAGATTAGGAAATTACTGGAACGCTGAATTTCCTAGAACAGAATACACGGTGCACATATCAGCTGATGGAAGCGTGTACACCTGTTCATGTTATAAGATGTCAAGGGATGGCATACAATGTTGCCACGTACTACGAGTTGCTATGCATAATGGCATAACAGAATTGCCTCTGAGCTTCATAAATGCAAGATGTACAACAGCAGCTGGAATAGAGGTTGCAAACATGACTGCAACTTCAGACTTGACGAGGAGTGAAAAGACACACTTAGCTGTGAGGCATGCAATTGAAATGAGCAAAGTATCACACGTACTATCCACAGTTTGCACGGATGATAGGTCATACGACTTGTTTGGTGCTGGGATCGTTCAACTCAAGAAGACAATCATTGATGATAAGATTCAGAGATTAAATGAAAAAGAAACAAGACAAAGAAAGAGAAGGGCTGTCGATGATCCGTTGACTAAACAGGAGAATGATACAGAGGATAACGACACATCAAAAAAATCAATGAAGACCTTAACAAAGAACGAACATCTGAAGAAGTTCCAGGTGGTCAAGAACATGATGAATACACAAAGGAAACAACCTACAAAGATCCTCCACATTCAGCTAGCCAAGGATTCAACATGGGTGAAAGGCCAAAGAATCACTATGAGCAAGCTGCTCTGAAGAAACAAAAAAAGATAAGAAAATGCAGCCTTTGCAGACTAGAAGGACACAGAAGACCGTACTATCCTGACAGAGACAAGGTTTGTAGCAAAAAAAAATATTACTATAATAGATTTTTGCATACATTTTACTTCTTGTTCGCATATATATTATTATGGAAAAAAAAAGATTGGTCTATTAACAATAATTGTTCTCTACAAAAATATTTTCAGGTTGGTAAGAGCAATACTCAGCAATCAAGCAATGAGTGACAGCAAAAAGTTCAGAAAGCGATATAATAAGATCAAGTGCAGACAATGTAAAAAGAAGTGAATTGAGGAACAACAAATATGCTCAGACGAATGACAGCAAAAAGCATGCAGCAAACAACGATCAACGCCTGAAGACATGCAAGAAATAACAGCAGTTACAAAAAAGATGATTTGGCGTTTAAGTACTTTGTATAAATCAGTATATTGCGTTACTATTACTTCTTCAATTATTCCCATTATTAGCATGCTAGGAAAAAATTGAGAGATTATGGAGGTACAAAAGTTATGGAGAAAATGAACCTTATATTTTGTTTGCCTCCAGTTTGTGAACTTGTTCCTTGGATGGTGAAGCCAAGTCCACGTTAAAATCTTCCTATATTCTGGTATTTGGTCACATGTAATTGCGGGGACAACCCGTCCATCCCAGAGCTCAAGAAATTTCATCATGAAAAATCCACAATCAATCCTGTAATAAAAATGTACATAATGATATATCATGAACCAAACAAAAAAGCTCCACAATGAAAACAATGAAGAAATAAAATGCACACACAAAATAGTAAACGAGGACTCACGAGTTGTTCTCTTTTGGCACATCAATGTATTCAAGCTGATAGTCATCAATTTGTTTTGCTGAATTGGAATAATTGACTCTGTATGCACATTTATAGAATCCACTAAGGAGGTAACATGTTCAATGAGCGAGAGATTCCGTGGTCCGCGAGCAGAGTCAAGCACTTCAAACCTCTTTGCATTGAAATTCAATGACAACACATACCAATGACCACATCGTTTACGAACAGTGCCAATATCTTGTAACACAGGAAACAAAAGCTGCGTGGAAGAGAACAAAAAAGTAGATGCAAAAACAACAACAAAAAATTAGGTGGATCTACTATATACAGGGCATACAAAAAATAATGATAACAAAAAAAGGACGGAGACAAAACATACCACATTTTTGTGAGAAAGTTTATACTTGGCATCTCTCCTAAAATGTGGTTGAACAATTCTGGAACTGAATTTGTGGTCAATAAGATATACACTTAACACCCATGGGAAAATTATCTTCTTATTATCGCAAGAATCTTGGAGGACAGATATGCCAATTTCTGCCACAGTGTTCGACAGTTGACCAGTTATGCTGTCAGCCAAGTCGCTAGTTGTGACCCACATCGGCTTGATTTGAAGGAACATTTCACTGCATATAAAATGATAACATAAATTGGTAAATTATCTTACTACCTAATTAAGAAAAAGAAAAAACCCAAATAATACGTATGCAAAAGAAGAAAAAGTGGGCTCACAATCTGAAAATGGAAAAAGGCACAACAAAAAAAAATGATCTATTACCATTTTATCTTTGAATCTTTCGAGTCGCTTCTGTGTTTTATAACCTTCTGGTATAGCTCATCTTGCTCCGGAGTGCTTGAGATGTTAACATAAGGTGGCAGCAAAAACTTTGATGGTTGAATAACTCTCCCAACTCTGAGCCTGGTACGTGGAGTTATAGTGGGAGGCGAAACAGCAGTAACTTGCTCAACCGTTGGAGTTACATATATGATCTGTACATCATCTAAACAAAGAAAGTAAAAACAAAAAACATATCTGAAATTAAACCAAACTATACTGAAAAAAAGAAATTACATCGTATTCAAACAGAAACTACCTTACTACAGAAATGATAATCTACAACAACTACATACCTTCATCAGGACCGCAATCTTGAATACCAGATTTAGGTTGTTCAACTAGAGGGATGCTCTCTACAATGTCTTCTTTGGATGTATGAACTTTTGCTTTGTACAAAAAAGAAACAAAAAGATAAACAATCGCATTCAAACGGAATATACCTTGAAACAGAAATGATAATCAACAACAACTACATACCTTCATCAGGACCACGATCTTGAATGCCAGATTTAGGTTGTTGAACTGGAGGGATGCTCTCTACAATGTATTCTTTCGATGTATGAACTTTCGCTTCATGCAGGAAAGAAACAAAAAATATAAACATGCATATAAATTAAAAAAAGGATAAAAAGTATACACATGCCAAAAACAAGGCTACAAAAAGAAAAAAAAAACATGGTAGTAAAATGACACTGATGAAAGCACAAAACACAGAAAAACAACTGATAAAAAACTTTTCAGAAAACAGATAAAAAATCTTCAGGTATTATTGCTTTAGGAAACTACAAATTCTCTTAGTAGCCTCACTGGTATGGGCTAGCCATGAACACATCCTGCTGTCAGAATACACATCGACCAGCAAACAAAAACGACCAAAATCACAATTGGTGCAGACGGCAATGATCGTCTTTCGTAAAAAAAAAGACAACCAACCACAAAAAATATAGCAAATAACAGCAGAGGGCAAACCTGAGATATGTACCAAGAATATACCAAGTTATAAAAAAGCATCCAGCAAGGGACCGCGCTGAAAACAAAACAAAATACTGATAAGAAAATTACCTGCTACGCAAACTGGGTTTTCGCCATCTAAACTTTGTGCATCTGCCACAATAGTTGTAATACGAAATCTGGGTGAAGATCGGCGATTTGTTACAGGAGAAGGTTGGACTTTAGCAGGTGCTGATTTCCCAATGAGTACAGTAGGACTACTAGCTGAAGAATCCACGCGACTGTCAACTATTTTCTGAACAGAAGCTTCTTTACATGTCTCTGCTTCAGACTGCGCATTGGCACCTGTTGTTGAGATCAGTTTTGCCGTAAAACGTGGTGACGATCTTGTTGCTTGCACGCTGGCATTTCGTATTATACTGCATTGAAAAAAAACTACAAATTATTTATTGAAAAGAACAGAAAAAGAGGCTACAAGAAAAACACTTTTACCAGAGGAAAAAAAATACAGAAAAATAACTATTATGATTGTGTAAAAGAAAAGTTATATCTACAGAAACGGTATCTTCATTTTCAATTATCATGCTGATCTTAATTACATAGTTATGGTGAATGATTTGTTTTACTATATAAAAGGTAAATAAAAAAATAGAAATGGTAAGAAACTAAAAAATGTTTACATCTGCGATTCATTGAACCAAAAATAAAAAAGAAAAGACAAAAAGTGGATTATATTGCTTATCATATAAATGTTGCCGACTTAGATGCGATAGTCATATAGAAAAATGGAGCAAAAAAAAGAAAAAAAAAGGGACCTGCCTTCAACATCTTCTACTAGTGTCTCAAAACAAATAAAATGGTAATAAATACCTTTTCGGTGTAGCCTTTCTTTGATTCTTACCAAGTTTGACAGCGATATTACCTTCTGGGCTGTGTCCTATAAGATCAGAGACGATGGTGCTTGCTACACATTCAGTTGAAACATCATTACTTTTCCTCTTAAGATCATGAGATTTGTACAGCGCATTTTCAACAATAACATCGGGCATGGCATTACTGACTAAATAATCCACTTTACACTCAGGCCTACAGAGATTATTTCCAATAACTTCTCCATCGGAAGAAGGTGATGGTATGGATGGCTTGTCTTCAAATTTATTTCTCACAACCATCCTATCTGACTCCTCGTCATCACGTGGATTCTTTCTGAAGAAATACCGCATCAGCTAGAATGTCAAGATCATTGCATACAACTCTATGAGTGGATTCATTGCCGAGATGTAAATCATCATGAGTTGCATCACCACAAGAAATTGATGCATCAACAGCAGCACCACGTGTAGGCAGAGTAAAATCGTGACTCGCAGGACTAAAACAAGTAACCGAATCAATTTTCCCAGGACCAGTAACTCTGCTTCTTATGAAGAAACGATCAGCCTCGTTGTCTTCATTGTTGTCACTGTCATCTAGAGCTGAACTATTATGTTCTGGCTGACTGACATTCAGATCAACATTTCCATCATCGCTGTGTCTCACTCTAGCTGCAGCTGAAGCGGAACGAGTCACACGAGGAGTCACAGAAAATTCACCGTGACGATGAGGTGAAACAACGTGGGGAGCCAATGGATTTTCAACATCTTTGACTTTGCTGGTACCACTTGGATACACCGTTCCGCCGATACTGACTGCAGTATTGACTGGAGTATGTTTATCTGTCTTTGATGTACTACCAGCAACAAACTGTTCGCCAATTTTCTTGATAGATTCTTCGACCTGAACAGCATCATTATCGTCCACTTCAGTCGAACCCTGAACCAATGTACCGAGCAAACGGGTAATGCCTGCTGAGAACTCTCCAACCAATCTAGCAACTTTCTCTTTGCGCTGTGTTTTAAAAAGAACATATAGAATTATATTAAAAAAGGATTGGAATAACTGTCACATAGATAATAATTAAAATTCTTGCATGATGTAAAGAGAAGTTGAAATGTATAGAAAAAATACTTAAAAGAAGCAACTAACACTCACCGGTTTGGGACAATTACGGGCAGTGTTTGTGTCAATGAAAGCTTGGAAACCATCTGAACCACCAAAGAATCTATGATCTGTAGCAAATAGAGGCTTCAGCTGTAAAAAAAAACAGAACAATAAAACAAATGAATGCATGAGACACACAATAAAGTTGAAAAAAGAGGATTATACTGTGGACTAGACTCATAAACACATTGTTACTGAAAAAACAGGAAAAAAAAAGATAAAAAGCAATAAACAATAACTTGCCTCCAAGTTTCCAAATCCTGAAAGGTCTCTTTTCATGTCTAAATCTAGCACAATGTCTATGTTATTTTTTGACCATATATTGACAAGGAATTGACCATCTGGCAGATCAATATTCAGTCCACTGATATCTAATGAGTCAACATACATAAGCTACAAAAAAAGGCATAAAGGAGACATTGTAATAACCAGAATAAAACCGAAAAATCACAAAAATTAGATGTTGACTGTTTCAACAAAATTATTTATACCATCATGTGAAGCAAGCAAGCGCCAGAAACTTTGCCAGCTGATAATTCTTCATGAAGTTTGTCGCAAACGAACTGGCATAAGTTCATATTTCTTACTTCCTCAACATTGTCCTGATATAAAAAAACGAAATTATTGCAGTGGCATAAGCAAGCAAATGGGTAAATTGCAAACAAAAAAATAACAGTAAAATAAAAGTTAGTAATATTCATTCATCACCCTTGTTAAAAATTATTGGAAATAGATTATATGCTAGTTTGTAAAAAAGGTTGGTAATTTTCATTCATATACCTTGATAGCATTGTTGGGAATAGAATATATACTGGTTTTTGAAAAGGGTTGTTAATTTTAATTCATTGACACTTATAAAAAATCTCGGGAAATAAAAATATATATTGGTTTGTAAAAAGGGTTGGTGATTTCCATTAACTACCTTGATAACATTCTTGGGGGAAGTTATAAAAATATATGTTTTGAAAGGGTTCGTAATTTCCATTCGTCTCCATTGATTACTTTGTTTTCGAAAGAAATATATATATGTTTTCAAAGGGTTGGTAATTTCCATTCATCTCCGTTGATAACCTTTCTTCGGAAATTATATATATGGTTTTCGAGGGTTGGTAATATTCATTCACCACCCTTGATAACATACGTGGGGATAGACTGTACACTGGTTTCTAAAAAAAAGGGTTGGTAATTTCCATTCATCTCCCTTGATAATTTCTTTAGAACAATAAAATATATATTGGTTCTTAAAATTAGGTAATTTCCATTCATCACCATTGATAACATTCTTTGGGAAAAAAATATATAAGTTTTTGAAGGGTTGGTAATTTTCATTCATCTGCCTTGATCACATTATTGGGAATAGACTACGTACTGGTTTTTGCAAGCATATGGTAAATTGCAAACAAAAAAATAACAGTAAAATAAAAGTTAAAGAAAACAAAAGAAACCCACTAGCACATTTAATAAAAGAAGATGATTGCAAAAAGAAAATATACGAAAAAAAAAGATCAGATAATAAGCCTAAAAAACAATTGCAGTTTATTACCATGATTGGGTAGCATCTGCTGTTAACTTTGTTTAGAGACGTTGGAGCGAGGACAATCGAAGTCAAATACATGATCCAGATCTGCTGGAACTTTTTATCTGCAGTGGTCATCTCTTTCAGTATGTTGAATACTTTGGTAGTCTGTGGAGCATTTGCACAATCCGGAAACAGAATAGGCCGAAGACGATTCTCAATGGATGAATCCAGACAATATCTAACAGGCAATTCACCACGTGGAAGACCCATCGAGCGATAAACAGAAGCAGCGGTCAATGGGATAGTACCCCGCCCTGGGATTACAAACTGACGCGAGAACCTGTCATACTTAGGAGCTAACCAGTTGATGACAGGATTATGCAGAGTATGGCATTTGATGTTGAGCATACTTCCCAAGTCCATTTCACCAATAAGAACCTTCTGTTCATCAGTTAGGTGTTCGTACAGCTCGACTAGAGAAGATGGGGACGCCCTGTTCCTAACACGCTTACTAGCAACTGGCAAATAACCATCTACATGACCACCTACTGCCTTCCGCTTTCCAGCCATTGGGACACAACCTAGAATAAGACCAAAAAGAAAAAATATACTGCAATTACAAGACAAAAAATACAAAAATTAAATGATATAACCCATAAAAAAACGAAAAACAGAGGACAAAATAATTCAAAAAATAGTCGCTAGGTAACGTTTGTTGCATTGTTTACTAGTAAACTATTTTCTCAAGCTAACTACTGTAACTGCTAATCGAAAATACAGACTTACAGTTGACCAGCATAAAAACAAATTTTCAGACTTATATACTCGTTTTAAACAAAACAAAAAATAAAACAAAAAGATAAAAACACAAAATCAAACCATGCCATGTACAGCAACAACTATATATAGTCAACAAACTAAAGCTGCAAACATCACAAAAACATTACTACATAAAAAAAATGTCGTGTACAACTACAACTCCAATTATCGAACTCATTCACCAAATGATGACCATTTACTCACATATCCCAAAAACTACCATTGTCTTAGCTCTGATACTATAACGAAATCAAGCAAAAAATGTCCAATCAACGACGGCAAGGATCGGCATGGTTCCTCTGCCAAACCTAAAAATAGAACTCTGTTGCATCCACAACACGACAGTCGCCTCCTTCACAAAAGACGACCATCAAATAAGAGCGTCCTTGACGAGAACACCTATAGGTACCCGAACATGAGCGCATCACATATCAGTACATGGCCACCTGGGTGCAGAGTACTGCGGACTGGTGATAATTCAACACTTCTTGACTACTAATAAACAACAAACCTGAATTTAAGGACAAAAAGGAAACAGATACCAAACATGGATACCTACACTCATCATGAAAAACAAAAAGCTAACTACAAGCTAAGTGTTACAGGCATCGATTTCGCAATAGAGCCAACAAACCAAATTCCCCTCTCAGTAGCAAAATCCAGAAAGCTCAATAAAAACAACAATGGCAGGCAACAAAACCTGGCAGTATCCCTTACTACATGAGGGGGAAAAAACAGGCTACCAGACATGACCACGGGGACTACCACAAATGTCCGGAGCTCGGCGGCGACGGCACACACAGAGACTATTCTGCCAAACCAAAAATCTACCACAACATTCGACGGCAGACATAGGAGCACTTAAATTACAGTAAACAACAGACACTGCGAGGGGAAAATTGAAGAATATGACATGACACTTACCGGCGAGAGATGGTTCTCCGACAAGAAATGCACGAACACTGGACGACGGCTGCTTATTACTCAGATCTGGCACTGATTTGAGAACGGAGTGGGAGAAGGTGACCGCAGACGAAGGAGAAGGAGAAGCAAGAACAGAAAACGCCGCTGATGCTGAGCCCCCGCACCCTCGCCGTCTCCTGCAATGCAACAAGGGTGCGCCGCGGTCAGACCGGGACGCCCAGCTCAAAAAGACGGTGCCCCGCCGTCGATGGTGGACTCTGCAGTGCAGAAGACAGATGAGAAAGACGAGGATGAAAAACCGGCAACAATACTGCACCGCCCCGACCTCCGGTAACCTGTGATACGGCGGATTCCGGGAGACGGCGGATAAATCGAGACGACGCTCGTCGCCGTCGATGGTGAAGTTTGCAGTGCCGGAGACAGAGGAGAAGGGAGAGGATGAAAACAGGCAACGATACTGCGCCGCCCCGCCGTCCAGAGACCTGTGTTACGCGCGGAGTCCTGCCGGCGGCGGACAAATCGAGACGACGCTCGTCGCCGTCGATTACGGGCAGTCTCTGCCGGTGGAAGGGGGAGGGCGAGGCATTTAGGGGATAGAACCGTTTCGAATTAATTTGAATTAATTTGAACAAGAGAAAGGAAACGAAAAAAAAAGGGAATAGAGGGGGCCCCACCACGCGGACGTCAGGACAAAAACCAATCAGACGCGCGCACCGAGCGAGCGGGTCCCACCACGCGCACCGAGCGAGCGCTCGCGCGCTCGACAAAGAGCGTTTTCGAGTAAGTTGTACAATACTAATAATTGGCGACCGGGCACGCAAGCTGCACTGATATCTCTTAATGCCCGCACTTGCACAGTTGTGCTCTTGGCGGGTGAGTGAGATGGATTCATGGAGCAAGCGACAGCCGAGAGATACTTACGCCGTTTGTCGTGCTTGGTTTACTGCAGCTTCGCAGCTCACGGGCTTCGGACCTGCGTCCATGGCATCCTGCTGTTAGAGCTATCGGGTCACCCGCCCCTTGTGCTCCTGCTCCCCGGGGGCCTCCACAGGCCTGCCGAGCAAGGTTACAAAATATGCCAATCAATAATTCTTGCAAGGCTCATATGACTATTTTCCCTTGATGGGTTATTACTTTGAAGCGGATACTCCGTGTTAAATTTCTCTGAAGATTCATCTGTATGATTATTTTGGAGGGGTGCAGATGAGAGTGCTGGAAAACTGTCTGTATTGTATCATATCTCCGTTCCATTAATTTGGAGTCAATGTGGTGCTCTGTGTGCGAACTTGTCTGTGTAGAGTGTAGACTAGTAATGTGAAATTGGTCCTCGCATGAAAGACTGGATTCGACGAGAGATAGGTAGCACCAATATTATCACACCATAGAACATGTGGAGAGGCTTGCTGAACACCAAGTTCCTTCAACAGAGCTTCCACCCAAATCAACTCAGCGGTGGCATTTGCAACAGCTTTATACTCAGATTCCGTACTAGAACGAGATACGGTAGCTTGCTTGCGAGCACTCCAGGCAACAAGATTTTCTCCATAAAAGATAGCATAACCCCCCGTGGATCGCCGATCTTCCACATCACCAGCCCAATCAGCATCAGAGAAGGCAGACAGGGCAGAGGAGGAGGTGCGGCGGAGACAAAGACCATGCCCAAGAGAATATCGAACGTAACGGAGAATACGTTTAACTGCAGCCCAATGATCCACCGTGGGACAATGAAGAAACTGACACACACGGTTGACTGCAAACGACAAATCTGGGCGAGTAAGAGTAAGATACTGTAAGCCTCCAACAATACTCCGATATGTGGTAGCCTCATCATCAGAGAGAGAGGCACTGTCAGCACTAAACAGCCGAGTAGTGGAGGACATCGGTGTATGTGCAGGACTGCACTTAAGCATCCCTGCTCTACGAAGTAAATCCACTGCATACTGCCGCTGAGTAATATTAAGAGCCTGTGAACTGCGAGATACCTCAAGACCAAGAAAATAGTGTAGAGGACCCAGATCCTTAACTGCGAACTCCTGTCGAAGACCAGTGAGAAGACCATCAACAGCGGAATCCGAAGAGTTAAGAACAATGATATCATCAACATAAACCAGCAAATAGACTGTCAACTCAGGACGCTGAAGAATAAATAGTGATGTATCAGCAGTGGATGCAACAAAACCATCACTGATAGAAAATAGGCCTATAGTCCCGGTTCGCCAGGGCCAGTAGTCCCGGCCGCGCAACCGGGACTAGCTATGCGCGACTAAAGACCCCCCCTATAGTCGCGCCGCTTACGAACCGGGACTAAAGGCCCGTCCACGTGGGCGCCAGGAGTCCATCGCGGCGGAGGACCTTTAGTCCCGGTTCTTGTGGCTAACCGGGACTGAAAACCTCCTGCGCAGGTTTAGGGTTTTAGGCCCCCCTAAACCTGGTTTCTTTTTAATTTGTTTTGTTTTATTTCTTTTATATTTTATTTTGTGTTTTATTTTAATTTTGATGAAGTTTCATACACATATATATATATATATATATTTTACGCTACTATATACATGTATATATATATATGAAATTTCAAACAAGAAGAATTCAATATAGGAATATATAATATATATTCAATCTTGGGTGACCATATACAACTTCGAACAAGTTTCTATATACAAAATTAAGATAGATGAGCATACACAACTTCGAACAAGTTTCAATCTCGGAGATGCATATAAGCATCATCGTCGGTGGACGCATGGTGTTCTCCTTTGGAATCGACGACATGCCTAAGGAAAAATCCTGCTATTTCCTCTTGAATTGGTCGGAAGCGAGCTTCAGGAGTAAGCGCCCTCCGCAAGTTACTGAGACTCCTCCGCGTGCTATCGTCCTTTTTCCTCTCAGATATTTCTTTCCGTATGTTCTCACAAACATAGTATCCACATAGAACGGTCCCCGGTGGCTGCTTATCCACACCACGAACCACATTTTTAAATTCTAGCTGATGTTTGAATCCAAACTCTACAGTGCAAATAAAATTAAATGAACAAGGGAGTTATTAGCTACTGCATATTAGGAAATGAACAAAAGAAACCGATCGATATAGAGCGGAAATGATTGAAAATAATTACCTTTGCATCATTTTTCTCATGTCGATCCAAAGCTTTGTATCTGAATTCATAGAGTCCATGATAAAAACTGTGGAGCTCTAAAGTTCAATTTTTAGCAGAATCCAGTGGAACCTGCGGACACGTTACATGCGCACAGGCATAACTTATCGATTACACATACCATGCATCGAGTAAACAAAAGAGAATGGGCACAAGAGAGAAACACTCACCCAAAATGGTAAGGAAATAGAATATGACTTTTGAGTTCATGCTTTTTAAGAAGTCTTTCTCCACGTCTTTGGGGTGATGCTCTAACATAGTTCCATTAATGATTTGTGGGTCAATGAACCCAACATCATGGATGAGTCTTATTTTGCATTCCCAAATCTTCAATCTGCATAATAGCGTACGCAACAATATAGTTAGGCGCAACTGGTACAGTGTAGGCAATGAAGAACGAGATTAGGTAGAAATAAATCACTTACAGAACGTAGCAACTCAGGATAGATTTGTCGAGCTCGCGCAGATTGAACAGTTGGAACAATTCACTCATCTCAACTGGTACAGTGTACTTTTTGGTGTGATGCTCCTCTGTAACATCCACATACACAAAGTCTCTGTCGGACCATGATATGAAATGTTTGTACCAACGTAGCAGACTTTGCATTAGTGGTGGTAGATCCTTTTCCTGCGTAGACTCGACGAGAGGCCCTTTGTTCTCATATTGTAATGCTACCTCAGCCATTGGCGCATCGTCCAGGCCTAAAAAGGCACGAAGAGACATACTTGCCTCGGACGCATTTTTCATGGCAGTAGCTACAGTCAATCCCATTGCTGCCACAGCTTCTCTGACCTCGGGGTCCTGTTCCGGACCGGCTTTCACTATGAGCGGGGGGATCGATTGTTTACTCTGCATCCCGAGCTGGTCAACTTGTTTCCCGCTTTTTTTCATTTTTTCTTTCTCCTCCGCCAATGCTTTTGCTTGCGTACGAAGTTTATTATCATAGTCTTTAGGCAAATTCTTCTCGGCTTGGGACGGTGTCGACAAAAAACCCGTAGCCCACTTGTCTACTATCGGAGGGTATACTTCCTTGGGCTTAGGCTCCTTTCGCGCCTTCTGATGGGCCTTCCATTTCTCAAGGTCAGCCTTCACGGCCAATTTGGTTTCATCATCACTAAGTTCCCAAGGCCTTGGGGGGATAGACTTCAGTGATGGCTCCGGTACCCGTGTGGTCTTAGGTACATAAGCCTCCGGGTTAATAGTCCAAGAGCAGGTTCCCTTGCTGTCCGCCCGCTTCTGTTTCTTCGCTGGAGGAGGAATGGGGGGCGACGGCTGCTTATCCTCCGGAGGAGGAATGGGGGGCGACGGCTACTGCTTATCCTCCGGAGGAGGAATGGGGGGCGACGGCTGCTGCTTATCCGCCGGAGGATGAATGGGGGGCGACGGCTGCTGCTTATCCGCCGGAGATTGTGGATCGGGGGACGGCGTCGAATGGCGTGAAGGAGTCGTAGGTGAACCAGCACCACCACCATCAGCACTTGCACCATCGGAGGGGGTGGACTTGTTAGCCTTGACGTCTCGCCTGGAAACACTATGTACTTCTTTTTCCATAGAATGAACTGGCGCTTGACATCTCCAAGTCTTCTCTCCCCTTCGGGTGTAGCTATGTCAATCTCCAGGTCCTCAAACACTTGGACTATGTCTTCCACCGTGACACGAGCATAGCCATATGGAATGGGGTTGTTTTGATGGAGTGCTCCAGGTGTATAGGGTAAAGCACTGCCTGTAGCTACCTTCATGGAAATGTTCCCCACGGGATAATGCAGATCACATTCTTTCATCTCCTTTACATCATCCACGGGGTAGTGAGGCTCCGGTGCACGACTCTCGATCATCGGTGCATTAGCACCTGCAGGCGGGGCCTCCGTGGAAGCCACGCTGCTTCTCCGCTGATGTTGGCTTCCGAGATCCGCTGCATGTTCTTCATGCGGCCCTACAGCCGCCGCTGTTTCTTTCTCAAGTATTCCCGCCACGGTCTGCTTCAACTCGCTAACTTCCGTTGCAAGCTTCGACAGAAGATCTGCAGCCCGGTCCGTATTTCTCTTACGGCTTCTGTAACAGTACGGGTCACCCTCCTGGGAAAACCCTACTTTCCACGGCAATCTGCCTTTGCCTCGTATATGTCCTCTGTGTTCAGGATTCCCGAGGGCATGGGTCAGTTGGTCTCTCTCTCTGTTGAACGTGATCCAGCCCTGTTGAGCTTTGGTCATTGCATCAACAAGGTTTTTTGTGGGAGCAAACGTTTTCTGCCGATGAACACACGTCCCTGTCTCCGGGTCTAGCAATCCCCCATGCCCGTACCACCACATTTTGCCTCTTTCGTCCCATCCCTCTGTACCTAGAGGGATTCCTCTTGCCCTCAGGCCGTCCTCCATCGCCTGCCACTTAGGCGCCGAAACGCGGTATCCTCCTGGCCCCATAACATGATGGTACTGTTTCTTATCCGCGTTAGCCTCATTTTTTTTCGACATTTCCTTGAAATGCTCCGATTTCTTCTGCGTCACAAATTCTGGCCAATCATCTCTCATTTGCTCATGTTGTCCAGTGAAAATCGGAGTCTTGCCCTTGCTGACATATTCACGGAACAATTTTTTCTTGAAGTTCCGGAATGCTTCGGCCATCTTCTGAAAGGCGAACTCTTTGACTAGCCTCCTCCTCTGACGTCCACCCGGAACCTCTTCAGCGAATTCATCTTTTTTGTTGTATTCCGGAGGTAGAATGAAATGTACCATAAGCTTTCTGAACATCTCCTTTTTCGTTCTCTTGTGGACATAACTGAAACCAAGATGTGCTTTCTTTGGCTCCTTCCATTCCTGGACGGTGATCGAGACGGTGTCTCTAACAATGACTCCGCATTGGTTGATAAACTTTGTGGTGTGCTGTAGGGGCTTGCCGGTTTCACAGACTGATTCGATGGTATATGTTTCTCCATCTTTCATCGCCTTGGATTTGCCACGCGTTGTCGTACTCGATCCGGCCGAGGGCTAAAATAAGAAAGAGAGTCGCGCGCGTTAGTGCATATGTATTCACATTTCAGTAAGTTTGTATCACGAGAGGCTCAATGTATATATATATATATATATATATATATATATATATATATATATATATATATATACCTCGCCGGAGGTGGTTGTTCTTTGCAATTGGAGATCGTCGTTTGTCGACGGTTGACCTCCGTCATCAATGTCCATTCCTTCACCTCCTTGATCATCCACAATGTCCGTTGCTTCACCTCCTTGATCATCGACAATGTCCGTTCGTTCACGTTCTTGATCATCAAGGTTCATATAAGAAGAGATTACATCATGTTCTCCGGCTATGATATCTAATAGATAACCTTCAGCCTCCTGTTCCGTCAGGTCTCTATTGTCCGCCATATGTCACTCCTGCAGACATGCATGTAGTAAACATTAATTAAGTATATAGGAGACTTAGCAAATATTGTCGTAGAAGGAGGGAAACAGATTGCTAGGGTTTTGGGTGGAAGAACGATGACCACCGGAGGGGGAAAACCATACTTTAGAGGTGTGTCCAAGATTAGTTTCTCAAATGTCTTGGAGAACCCCATAGCTAGGTTGCATTTGCTTTCCTGGTCATTTTGGTATATTACACTAAATATTCTGAATTTATTGAATTAAATATTATTTTCATTATTTTAATGAATTTAATAAAAATTCAAATATGGTCTCATTTTGAACTTTGTCAAACATGATTGAAAATGATATAAACAGATAGCTTACATTTTTATGAACATTTTGCATATTTTTCCATAATTTTTGGAATTATAAATTAAAAGTTATTTAATTTAGAAGATTTAACTATTTTCTGTAATTCCATATACAATGGGCCCCACGTGTCATGATGACGTCATTAAAAAAAACTCGACAACACGTGGCCAGGTGACGTCATAATGACGTCACCCCTGGCGTCACACGGTGGCCGCGGTGGCAGATTCGGTCGCCGGTGGCGATTCCGGCCACGGGGGAGGGAACGGAGACGACGGGGCTCTCGGGTCTCCGGCGAACGTGTCGATTCCGGCCACGGGGGAGGGAACGGAGAAGACGGGGAGGAGGCAGGGACGAGGAGCAGCGGGAGGACGGTCACGGCGGGCACGGCCGAGGAGCAGCGACGGGAACGGACGACGGGGATGACGGGCGCAGGGGTGGCGGGCACCTACCGGAGATGACGGCGGCGCGTCCTCTGTGTCTCTGCGGGCGGAATCGGCGACGGCGGCGCGGAGAAGACGACTGCGTGCGGCGCGGAGAAGACGATGCGGTTGGTACTTAGAAAAATTTCAGGGGCGGGAATATATAGGGCCAGCCTTTAGTCCCGGTTCGTGACAGCAACCGGGACTAAAGGTCCCCCGGGGTACCCTCCACGGGCCTTTAGTCCCGGTTGGTGTCACGAACCGGGACTAAAGGTCCCCCTAGTCCCGGCTCGTGTCAGGAACCGGGACTAACGGTGCAATTTTCGCGGCGTTTTCGTTCCCGCGCAGAACGAGCCTTTAGTCCCGGTTCGTGACACGAATCACGACTAAAGGTGGTTATTCAAATACTTTTCCTTTCCCAAACTTAAAAATACAAATAATATATCCGAAAATTCAGAAAAATAAAACTAATTCTTTTTAAAATCTTAAAAATACAAATAATATATCAGAAAATTCAGAAAAATAAAACTAATCATAAAGATTATATAATAATAAAGATTCACACACATCTTGAATATATATATAGATAAAAAAGGCAGTACATAATGGCTAGAGTGGATCTAAACCTAAACGGAGAGCATAGATGCATGATCTGATATCTGCTAGTCATACTCCTGTCTAGGCCTATAGTACATGTACTCGTAGTCGTCGTAGTCGCCGCCGCCGTCGTCGTCACTATCGTCTGACGGTGCTCTGCACTCCCTCGGAGGATCATGACTCCAGGACTGGGCCTGAGGGTAGCGCAGGCAGGGGATATCGCCGGCCTGATGTAGTCCATGACGCTCTATAGAGTCCGGCCGGACCACCATAGCCGACGACCGGCCTCGTGAAAGTTCCCAGGAGGCAGGCCGTCCTCCTCATACCTGGCGAGCGCCCTCTCACGCCGATTGATGAAGAAGGCATCCCAAGTATGCTGGTTATCGGGATGCCAACTGGGATTCCTCCGCTGCTCCGGCGTGAGCTCGTGATAGTAGTGGTTCGTGATGGCCGCCCGACGCGCCACACCTTGAGGAAGAGGAGGGACCGGCACTCCTCCGGTGCTCAGCATCCAACCGGCGGGAACGTTGTAGCCGCACGGGCAGGGGTAGTTCGAGGCGGAAAGTGCCTCCGCTGGATGAATGTTAGAGTAGGTACGGTAGAAGCCATGAGAGAGTGGTGAGTTTGTATGTGTTTATGCCAATGGTGTGGCAATGCATACATATATATAGCGAGAAGAAAACATCCCTTTAGTCCCGGTTGGGGACACCAACCGGGACTAAATGGGTTAGGGTTTCGTTTGGACCAATCAGATAGAATCACACGGAGCGTGTGTTTCTTTAAAGCGCTTGTGAGTCGTTGGATCCGGGGTGTGTTTCTTTCGGGCTGTTGTGAGCCGTTCGATCAGGGCTACGGTGTGTTTCTTTCGAGCTGTTGTGAGCCGTTGGATGAGGTGGTTTCTTAACCGTTGGATCAAAACCCTAGCACAACACTTTGTGAGCCAGAGGACCCTATATATAGCCCACCTTCATACACCGGTCAGTTCATCGAGTAAATACAAAACATCCGGATTCGTCATCACACGTCCTACCGTGCATTTGGTATGCATTTTGCACCCAGTAGCAAGGTGGGGCTGTATGATGGCGACGAGTTCTCCGACGACTATGACCCGGAGGAGGTCACCGACGAGTTCCCCGACGACGACGACGAGGAGTAGTGTTCGTATGTTCTCTCTTTTTAATAAAAGAATTTGTATTCCGGCGACACTGCGGCGCGCTAGCGCGTCTGTTTTCTGTTTTTAATAAAAGTTATGAAATCAGATATTTTATCTCACAAGGTTTTGAGGCATTTAAGTAACCTTCTGTTTTCCATGCTTTCCACTCGTTTTCTCAAATATTTTGCAAAGGAGTTAGTCTTAAACACATCAGAGATAATATAATTCACATGATCCATTCAAAAAAGTTTGGTACACAATAAATTATTACACATCAATTCTTCCCTTGTGTCCCCGCTTTCTTACGATTTGGCCGTATCCATGGAGCATCCTCATCATTTAACTTAATGCTTGGGTCAGTGTTGACTTTGAAGGGCGGAATTTCACCAAATATATTATAATCTTCTGACATGTCTGTCTTGTCCTCCACTCCCACGATGTTTCTTTTCCCTGAAAGAACAATATGGCGCTTTGGATCATCGCATGATGTACTGATCGTTTTCTTATCTTTTTGTTTCCTCGATTTGCTACTCATGTCCTTCAAATAGAAAACATGAGCGACATCTTTGGCTAGGACGAATGGTTCGTCAAGGTAACCAAGATTGTCGAAATCCACCATTGTCATTCCGTATTGCTCGTCCACCTTTACCCCACCTCCTGTTAGCTTGAACCATTTGCACCGGAACAAAGGGACCTTAAAGGAGGGTCCATAGTCAAATTCCCATATCTCCTCTATGTAACCATAATATGTGACCTTTTGCCCAATCTCGGTTGCTGCATCAAAGCGGACACCACTGTTTTGGTTGGTGCTCTTTTTATCTTGGGAGATCGTGTAAAATGTATTCCCATTAATCTCGTACCCTTGGTAAGTCGTTATAGTCGAAGATGGTGTCTTGGCCAACATGTACAGCTGATCTCCAACATCATTGTCATTCATTAAATGTTTTCGCAACCAACTGCCGAAAGTCTCCATGTGGGCCTTTCTAATCCATGATTCAGGCTTCCCCGGGTTGTCCGATCGTAAAATATTCTTGTGTTGCTCGAAGTACGGAGCCACCAAGCTCGAATTTTGCAGAACTGTGTGGTGTGCTTCAGTCATAGAATGACCGTCCATACATATCGTTGATTTCCTTCCGATCATGCCTTTTCCACTTAGTCTCCCCTCGTGCCGCGATTGAGGAATACCAATCGGCTTAAGGTCAGGAACATAGTCAATGCAGAACTCAATTACCTCCTCATTTCCATAGCCCTTTACGATGCTTCCTTCTGGCCTAGCACAGTTACGAACATATTTCTTTAATACTCCCATAAACCTCTCGAAGGGGAACATATTGTGTAGAAATACAGGACCGAGAATGGAAATCTCTTCGACTAGGTGGACCAGGAGGTGCGTCATGATATTGAAGAAGGATGGTGGAAACACCAACTCGAAACTGACAAGACATTGGACCACATCGTTCTGTAACCGTGGTAGATCTTCTGGACTGATTACCTTCTGAGAGATTGCATTGAGGAATGCACATAGCTTCACAATGACTACTCGAACATTTTCCGGTAGGAGCCCCCTCAAAGCAATCGGAAGCAATTGCGTCATAATCACGTGGCAGTCGTGAGACTTCAGGTTTTGGAACTTTTTGTCCGCCATGTTTATTATTCCCTTTATATTCGACGAGAAGCCAGACGGGACCTTCATACTGCTCAGGCATTCAAAAAAAAATGACCTTCTCTTCTTTGGTAAGAGCGTAGCTGGCACGACCTTGAAACCATTCCGGATGCCGGTCATCTGGGTCTTTCAAAAGTTGCTGGTCCTGCCATGCTTCCTTTGTATCGTTTGTCTTCCCATACACGCCCAAGAAGCTTAGCAGGTTCACGCAAATATTCTTCATAACATGCATCACGTCGATTGCAGAGCGGACATCTAGGACTTTCCAATACTGTAGCTCCCAAAATATCGATTTCTTTTTCCACATGGGTACGTGCCCGTCAACTCCCAGCGGAACTGATTGCCCGCCAGGACCCTTTCCAAAGATGACTTTCAAATCCTTGACCATATCAAATATCTCAGCTCCAGTATGTTCTGCAGGCTTCGGCCGGTGATCTGCCTTGCCGTTGAAATGCTTGCCTTTCTTTCTTATGTTATTATTTCGGGGAAGAAATCGACGATGACCCAGGTACACGTTCTTCCTACAATTATCCAAAAATACACTTTCAGTCTCATGTAAGCAGTGCGTGCATGCTTTGTATCCCTTATTTGACTGTCCCGAAAGGTTACTGAGAGCAGACCAATCGTTGATGGTTACAAAAAGCAACGCTCGTAGGTTAAATTCCTCTTCTTTAAGCTCATCCCACACAGGTACACCAGGTCTGCCCCACAACTGTAAAAGTTCATCAACTAATGGCCTTAGGTACACATCGATGTCGTTGCCGGGTTGCTTCGGACCTTGGATGAGCACTGGCATCATAATGAACTTCCGCTTCATGCACAACCAAGGAGGAAGGTTATAGATGCATAGAGTCACGGGCCAGGTGCTATGGCTGGAGCTCTGCTCGCCAAAAGGATTCATGCCATCAGTACTTAGACCAAATGTTATGTTCCTTGCGTCAGCTTCAAAATCTTTGAACTCTCTGTCGATCTTTCTCCATTGCGTTCCATCAGCGGGGTGTCTCAACTCCCCGTCGGACTGACGGTCCTCTTTGTGCCATCGCAACAACTTGGCATGCTCTTTGTTCCTGAACAGCCGTTTCAGCCGAGGTATTATAGGAGCATACCACATCACCTTGGCGGGAACCCTCTTCCTGGGTTTCTCGCCCTCAACATCGTCACCAGGGTCATCGCCTCTGATCTTATAACGCAATGCAGTGCATACAGGGCATTCATCCAAATTCTCGTATGCACCGCGGTAGAGGATGTAGTCGTTAATGCATGCATGTATCTTCAGAACCTCTAAACCTAGAGGGCAGACAACCTTCTTTGCTTCGTACGTACTGGCGGGCAACTCGTTATTCTTCGGAAACATATTCTTCAACATTTTCAGCAAATTTTCAAATGATGAGTCAGCTACACCTTCCCGTGCCTTCCATTTCAGCAAATCCAGTGTGCAGTCCAGCTTTTTCAGACTATTGTCGCATCCTGTGTACAGCGACTTCGTGTGATCCTCTAACATGCGATCCAAATTCTCCCTCTCCTTGTCAGTTTCGCAGCGTGTCCGTGCATCAGCAATGGTCCGACCAAGATCATCAGCGGGCTCATCATGTGCCTCTTCTTCACCTTCACCAAACCCTTCCCCACCTTCAGCATCATCCTCCATGAAAGTATCACCGAAAGCGTCATGATAGTTGAAATCGATATCATCCTCTTCTTCATCTTCTTCCATTCTAACCCCTTTTTCTCCATGCTTGGTCCAACAATTATAGCTTCGCATGAAACCGTGCCGAAGCAGGTGCATGTGAACGACTTTTGAGGAGGAGTGACCCTTCTCATTCTTACATTCAGCACATGGACAGATAATAAAACCTCACTGCTTGTTCGCATTTGCCACTACGAGGAAATCTTTCAAACCCGTAGTGAAATCGCCGGAGAGTCGGTTACCGTACATCCATTGCCGATTCATCTGCATTATTATTTTATAAAGTATATAATTAATTAACCATCATGTATTTGTTAAACTAACTAGCTGGAAATAATACAAATCATGAAAGGTTCAAGTTGCTAACCCCGATCGCGGAGGTAAAATAAATGAAAACCCACCATATCATGTGTGTTTTATGCTCTCGGGCATTTCATCAAACACCTTGTGTGCATAGGAGGAACAAAAAGCAAACCCACCACCCCTTGTGAATATTGTGAGTAGAAGTGACACAAAATGTGGCTAAGTGCAGCCACCTGAGCCCTATATATAGGGATGGGCCTTTAGTCCCGGTTCACCTGGACAACCACGACTAAAGGCCTTGGGGACCTATTAGTCCCGGTTGGCCTGGCCAACCGGGACTAAAGCCACTCCCGTCCGCCAGCTGTGGACCGAGCGCGCTGGGTCCAGACTGTTGGTCGCGGGTCTCCTCCCGAACCGCGACTAGAGACCCCTATAGTCGCGGGTCGATACTTTTGGGGACTAATGGGGGCGTATGGAAGGCCTATTTTCTACCAGTGCATGTTGATGAAGCACAGCAGCAAGACGAGAATGCCAAGCACGAGGAGCCTGTTTAAGACCGTAGAGAGTCTTGCTAAGATAACACAAGTGAGCATGACGAGCAGGATCCTCAAAACCAGGAGGTTGACGCATGAATACCTCTTCCTCGAGAATACCATTCAGAAACGCATTCTGAATATCAAGCTGTCGCAGAGACCAACCACGAGTGACAGCCAACGAGAGCAATAGACGAATAGTAGTTGGCTTCACAACAGGACTGAACGTATCCTCGTAATCCAAACCATGTCGCTGCTTGAACCCTTTTGCAACCAGACGAGCCTTATAACGCTCAATAGTGCCATTGGCGTGGCGCTTGTCACGAAAAACCCACCTGCAGTCAATGATATTAATACCAGGACGAGGAGGAACCAGCTGCCAGGTGTTGTTTTTGATTAAGGCATCAAATTCTAGTTCCATAGCAGCACGCCAATGAGGAATTCCCAGAGCAGCACGAAAGTGACGGGGTTCAGCATGAGGATCAGCAGCAGAGTGAGCCATGCAGGCAGTTAACCAGGCAACAGTGCCATCCGTGCGGCGTTTGGGGAGATGAATGCCACGCAGCGCACGGGTGACCGGCCGCAGAGAATCTGCAGCAGGAGCCGGTGAGGGGAGCTCCGGCGAAGCCGAGCCAGGGGCTGAGTCATCTGGAGCTGGAGCCGAGTCGGGCGATGGAGCCGAGCCAGCTGTCGGCGGGGTCCGCGGTTCCGGTCCACCAGCGTGGTGGACGGGCGAAGGCCGCGCGGGGGACGACGGGGTGCCTGCATGCTGCGGTGCATGTGCACCAGGCGCACGCGCAGCGGGAGCTGCATGCTGCTACATGGCGAGGGGGCGATCGACGTGATCTGCCGAGCGTCCCGATGATGATGATGGAGCATCATCATGAAGAACTTCAAGGCGCGCACCACGACATGTACCTGCGCCATGGTTAGGTAGCAAAGACGGTGCATACGTACAATCATCAAATTGGTCAATACAATTAGGTGTGGAAATAGAGGATGGTGGAGAATCAGAGGATGGAAGATTAGAGAAAGGAAAAACATGTTCGTCAAAGATGACATCTCGACTAATATAGACCCTGTTAGTCGGGACGTGAAGACATTTGTAGCCTTTGTGAATGGGACTATATGCTAGAAACACACACTTTTTAGAGCGAAACTGAAGTTTGTGATTGTTGTAAGGACGGAGGTTAGGCCAACACGCACACCCGAAGATTTTGAAGAAAGTATAATCAGGGGTTTGATGAAGGAGACGCTCAAGTGGTGTTTGCATGTTTATTACACGAGTGGGCATGCGATTAATGAGAAAACATGCAGTGGTAAAGGCATCACTCCAAAAACGAAACGAAACTGAGGCATGAGCAAGAAGGGCAAGACCTGTCTCAGCAATATTACGATGTTTACGCTCAGCACTACCGTTTTGTTGATGGGTGTGGGGGCACGAAACACGATGGGAGACACCAAGTTTCTGAAAGAAAGCATTGAGCTTAATATATTCACCACCCCAGTCAGACTGAACAGTGATAATCTTATGATTTAAGAGACGCTCAACATGGGCTTGAAATTGAATAAAGACATCAAAAACATCACTCTTGCGCTTAATCAAATAAAGCCATGTAAAACGACTATAGGAATCAATAAAACTCACATAGTAATTATGACTACTGACTGAAGTTTGGGCAGGGCCCCACACATCGGAATAAATAAGCTCTAAAGGAGCGTTTGTTACATGCTGTGAAAGGGAAAACGGTAACTGGTGACTTTTGCCTTGTTGGCAAGCATCACAGACACTCACACTAGTATTCTTATTGGACTCTGAGGGAAGCTCATGACGACGAAGAATGTGTTGGACAATCTGGGGTGATGGGTGGCCTAGCCGGGCATGCCACTGGGCAGGAGAGGCCTTAAGCACACTGAAGACACGTTTTGCAAGAGAGGCGCCAGAAGCATGAGGATCATCAAGTGCATAAAGGCCACCACGACTCCGACCTCTAAGAAGAAGTTATCATAAGTGTTAGGATGAAATTCAACCGAGACACAGTTATCATAAGTGAATTTAGGAAAAGACAAGAGATTTTTGGTGACAGATGGAACATGAAGAATATTACGAAGGACAAGTGGCTTGGATGATGAATTAGATAGAATTGCTTGACCAATATGATGTATACGCATACCTTGACCGTTGGCGGCGTGAACTTGCTCCTTCCCCAGATATGGCTCCTTGAAATTCATCTTGCTTAATTGTCCGGTGAGGTGGTCAGTAGCACCGGTGTCGAAATACCATGCTGGATCGACAGGGAAGGTAGGAGTTTCACCCGTGGGCTCGTGTGGCGCGACGTGATGCGCCTGAGCTTGAGCTTTGTTCTGTTGCGCCACAGCTAGCTGCTTTTCCAGGAAACGGCCGTCATTGCCCACGCCTAAGAAGGTGGTGTCGAAGCGACGGAAGCAGCGAGAGGAAACATGTCCAGGGGCGTCACAGAGCTGGCAATGGTG
Organism: Alopecurus myosuroides; assembly: GCA_028641055.1. NCBI lineage: Eukaryota > Viridiplantae > Streptophyta > Magnoliopsida > Poales > Poaceae > Alopecurus > Alopecurus myosuroides. The sequence continues at coordinate 34,737,092 of CM054058.1, read as the reverse complement.
ACGCGCACCAGTACTGCCCCCCGATCCACCGGCGACCGAGCCAGTAGCACCCGTGGACGCCTTGAAGAAGGCGCCAGGTCGAGGTGGAGTGTAGCCTCCCGGAGGACGGAACGGCGATGGAGGACCTCCTGGCGGGCGTTTCCCCGAGAACTTGGCCGCGTTAGCAGCATGGATCTGCCCAACCTGAGCGCGGCGGGCCTCGACACGTTGCTCGGTGAATTGGAGCCGTGAGAGGAGATCATGGGGGGAGATCGGAGTCTCCAACCCGATCACGAACTCCGCGAGATTATCGTAATCGGAGTCCAAACCTTTGATGACAAAAGCAACGAACTCCTCGGGCTTAAGAGCTTGGCCGATTGAGGTGAGGATATCCGAGAGCCCTTTCATCTTGTTGAAGTAAGTTGCAGCGGACAGATCATTCTTTTTCAACTCTGGCATCTGATCACGAATTTGCATTGAGCGCGACGTGGACACGGTGGCGAAGCTGCGCTCGATTGTGATCCAAGCTTCACGAGAAGTGCTTGCAAACCAGATCATACCGGCGACCTCGATCGAAGAAGAGGTAAGAAACGCCGATAGAATAGCCTGATCTTGTTGTACCCAGGCGGCGTACTTGGGGTTTGTGTTGGTTGCGCCGCTAGTGGTGATGGTAGAAGGAGGGCATGGGAACGTTCCCTCGACGAAGCCATGGAGCAGATTGCTCCGAAGGAGAGAGACCACCTGGGATCGCCAAAACAGATGGGTTTCGGCAGATAACTTGACGGTGATACTCGACCCGAAGTTGATCGGAGCACCAGACGAGGACGACGATCCGGCGGACAGCGCCGGTGTTTGGGGAAGAAGGGCCGCAAGGGCCAGGGAATCATCGGTGGCGGCGGAAGTCGACATGCTCAGGATCGGAGATCTGATACCATGTAAAGAACCGAGTAGGTTTAGATGAGTACACGATGCCCTCCAAGGGGCTCGGTACAGAACATTATATTGAGGGAATTAGGGTTACATGTGGGCCCGAATAGGGAGCTAATCTACGTATAGTTACAAACAAAATACACCTATACATATATTCTATCACTCCATTGATCTGGTTAGAGCAGAAGTAGATGTGTGTGTGTATCCATAAAATAATTCCATTGGAGTTCATTTGCCAATATCGATCTGGTTATAGGAGAAGTACATGTGTGTTTGTATGCATGAATTTTGCAATAGGAGTATTTGCTTGTAAGTATTTTTATAAAGGCAAGAGTCAACTTATCAATTCTTGTGGGAATAATTTTGTCAGGTGTTTCTTGCTTTCAGGGCTGAGGAAGGGAAGCGGTTTCTTTAGCTCAATGGTTGGTTGTGGCCTGACCGGACTCACCTTGCTCAGAAGAATGACCAGGAGCACCAGGAGCAGTGGGAAAACATGTTTTCAGCATAGGTGAGGAGAAATGTCATGTTTGAGCTACTTGAATGGAAGAAAAATCTGGTGGCGCCTGCAGCAACAAATACATAAGAAACTTGCTAAGAAACTGAAACTTGATAAATGCAAATATTTAACTGAAATTCAGATATGAAGTACTGTCTTGTTGTACAATGATTTATCAGGTTATACATATTGTCTTGTTGTACAATACAATGCCTTTTCTTGCTGTAGATATGGAGTACGAATTTGACAGAGTTGCAATTGTCTTGCTAGACAAGTTTAATAAGCTATTGACGACCATGTAGCAGATTGTGAAGTTCCAAGCTATTGTTCGTGGCCGAGGCTTTCTACTTTGGTTGAGATATACATTCTGCTTCATTTGTGTTTGCTTGATGTTTAATGTACTGTATCCTTGCTCGTTACAAATGGTTTATCACAAACATTGGCTTCCCAGTTTCCAAGTTTTAGTTAAGTTTTCTACCGTAGCTAGCTTCCTAGTTTTTAGTTAAGCTGGTCACGTACTCCAACTCGAAGCTCCCTCTTAATCATTGGCTTTTATGGTTGTTGTCTCGTGCAGCTTGAGATCTTCTCTGGTTGTCCCAGTTTACCTTTGCACTTCGTTCTCTATGGTTGTCCATGCTATTTTTGGGTGCACATCAGAGTATAAATAAAACATGTTTGGTTAATTTTCCAGTGAGAAAAATTACAGATGATCTCGATCTAGATGTCATATTTAGTTTTAGGGTGCTTAACCTTTTAATATGTTTTTTTTTGATAAAGGGATTTATTACTGAATAAGATCAAGCATTACACCCGGCCTCTGCATCGTAAAATGCACACAGCCGAAGTCCGAAACTGAAATAAACAGAGCGACAATACTACAAAACATCCGCTGTAACATTTTAATGTGTGTTGTAATATTTCAGTAATACTGAATCTATCTGGTTTTTAATGCCCGGAGAAGTAATTCTACCGGATTATATTTGTCATGTTCAGAGACTAATTAATTGGAAACCAACCATCTGCATCTACATAGCTTGTTGGAATAGTGAATTCTCTGGAAAAAACTGTAATGTGTAATACATGCCTCTCTTCTTCTATATCTCTCCTTGCTTGATTGGTTGAATATGAACTATAATGTGTTTAGAATTCCAAGAAAACTATTTTGATTGATAAATTTTTTTGTTTACACAAAGATCACAACGCTTCCTAGCATGGCCTTAGTGCCGTGTATTTGTCACATGTGTTCCCTGAGATGCCTGGTCAATGGTACTAGCAATGCTGGGAGTAGCAGCAAGATATTGCATTTTTTTGCATGTGGAAGTGGAGTATAATCATGTTTACATAAATCTGCAATATCTGTTCCAGGAGCACTAGTAGAAAAAGAGGCTTCCATACGCCCCCATTAGTCCCCAAAATAATCGAACCGCCCCCCATTAGTCCCCAAAATAATCGAACCGCGACCAAAGGGGTCTTTAGTCGCGGTTCGGGAGGAGACCCGCGACCAACTATCTGGGCCAAGCGCGCTCGGTCGACAGCTGGCGGCCGGGAGGGGCTTTAGTCGCGGTTGGCCAGGCCAACCGGGACTAAAGGTCCTCAGGCTAGCCCGAAGGCCTTTAGTCGCGGTTGGCCAGGCCAACCGGGACTAAAGGCCCATTCCTATATAGGACTCAACTCACTTCACTTAGCCACAATTGGTGCCACTTCTATTCACAATATTCATAAAGGGGGTGGTGGGTTTGCTTTTGGTTCCTCCTGTGCACACAAGGTGTTCGATGAAATGACCGAAAGCATGAAACAAACATGATATGAAGTGTCCGAGACACACTTGAGATTTCTCATTTATTTTTCCTCCGCGATCGCGGTTAGCAACTTGAACCTTTCATGTGTCATTGATAAAATATGCATGTGTGTAGTTCATTGTTTAATTTGTATTATTTCTAGCTAGTTAGTTTAACAAATGCATGATGGTTAATTATATACTTTATATAATAATAATGCATATGAATCGGCAATGGATGTACGGTATCCAACTCTCCGGCGAGTTCACTACGAGTTTGAAAGATTTCCTCGTAGTGGAAAATGTGAACAAGCAGCGAGGTTTTATTATCTGTCCATGTGCTGTTTGTAAGAATCAGAAGGGTTACTCCTCCTCAAGAGACGTTCACATGCACCTGCTTCGGCACGGTTTCATGCCAAGCTATAATTGTTGGACCAAGCATGAAGAAAGAGGGGTTAGAATGGAAGAAGATGAATAAGGGGATGATATCGATGACAACTATCATGATCATTTCGGTGATACTTTCATGGAGGATAATGCTGAAGGTGGGGAAGGGTTAGGTGAAGGTGAAGAAGAGGCACATGATGAGCCCGCTGATGATCTTGGTCGGACCATTGCCGATGCACGGAGACGCTGCGAAACTGACAATGAAAGGGAGAATTTGGATCGCATGTTAGAGGATCACAAAAAGTCGCTGTACCCAGGATGCGATAATAGTCTGAAAAATCTGGGCTACACACTGGATTGGATAAAATGGAAGGCACGGGAAGGTGTAGCTGACTCATCATTTGAAAATTTGCTGAAAATGTTGAAGAATATGTTTCCGAAGAATAACGAGTTGCCCGCCAGTACGTACGAAGCAAAGAAGGTGGTCTGCCCTCTAGGTTTAGAGGGTCTGAAGATACATGCATGCATTAACGACTGCATCCTCTACTGCGGTGAATACGAGAATTTGAATGAATGCCCTGTATGCACTGCATTGCGTTATAAGATCAGAGGCGATGACCCTGGTGACGATGTTGAGGGCGAGAAACCCAGGAAGAGGGTTCCCGCCAAGGTGATCTGGTATGCTCCTATAATACCACGGTTGAAACGTCTGTTCAGGAACAAAGAGCATGCCAAGTTGTTGCGATGGCACAAAGAGGACCGTAAGTCCGACGGGGAGTTGAGACACCCTGCTGATGGAACGCAATGGAGAAAGATCGATAGAGAGTTCAAAGATTTTGCAGCTGACGCAAGGAACATAAGATTTGGTCTAAGTACTGATGGCATGAATCCTTTTGGCGAGCAGAGCTCCAGCCATAGCACCTGGCCCGTGACTCTATGCATCTATAACCTTCATCCTTGGTTGTGCATGAAGCAGAAGTTCATTATGATGCCAGTGCTCATCCAAGGTCCGAAGCAACCCGGCAACAACATCGATGTGTACCTAAGGCTATTAGTTGATGAACTTTTACAGTTGTGGGGCAGACCTGGTGTACGTGTGTGGGATGAGCACAAAGAAGAGGAATTTGACCTACGAGCGTTGCTTTTTGTAACCATTAACGATTGGCCTGCTCTCAGTAACCTTTCGGGACAGACAAATAAGGGATACAAAGCATGAACGCACTGCTTACATGAGACTGAAAGTGTATATTTGGATAATTGTAAGAAGAACGTGTACCTGGGTCATCGTCGATTTCTTCCCCGAAATCATAACGTAAGAAAGAAAGGCAAGCATTTCAACAGCAAGGAAGATCACCGGCCGAAGCCTGCGGAATGTACTGGTGCTGAGATATTTGATATGGTCAAGGATTTGAAAGTCATCTTTGGAAAGGGTCCTGGCGGACAATCAGTTCCGCTGGGAGTTCACGGGCACGCACCCATGTGGAAGAAGAAATCTATATTTTGGGAGCTACAATATTGGAATGTCCTAGATGTCCGCTCTGCAATCGACGTGATGCATGTTACGAAGAATATTTGCGTGAACCTGCTAAGCTTCTTGGGCATGTATGGGAAGACAAATGATATAAAGGAAGCACGGAGGACCAACAACTTTTGAAAGACCTAGATGACCGGCATCCAGAATGCTTTCAAGGTCGTGCCAGCTACGCTCTTACCAAAGAAGATAAGGTCATTTTTTTGAATTCCTGAGCAGTATAAAGGTCCCGTCTGGCTTCTCGTCGAATATAAAGGGAATAATAAACATAGCGGACAAAAGGTTCCAAAACCTGAAGTCTCGCGACTGCCACGTGATTATGACGCAATTGCTTCCGGTTGCTTTGAGGGGGCTCCTACCGGAAAATGTTCGAGTAGCCATTGTGAAGCTATGTGCATTCCTCAATGCAATCTCTCAGAAGTTAATCAATCCAGAAGATCTACCACGGTTACAGAACGATGTGGTCCAATGTCTTGTCAGTTTCGAGTTGGTGTTCCCACCATCCTTCTTCAATATTATGACGCACCTCCTGCTCCACCTAGTCGAAGAGATTTCCATTCTCGGTCCTGTATTTCTAAACAATATGTTCCCCTTTGAGAGGTTTATGGGAGTATTGAAGAAATATGTTCGTAATCGTGCTAGGACAGAAGGAAGCATCGTCAAGGGCTATGGAAATGAGGAGGTAATTGAGTTCTGTATTGACTATGTTCCTGACCTTAAGCCGATTGGTATTCCTCAGTCGCGGCACAAGGGGAGACTAAGTGGAAAAGGCACGATTGGAAGGAAATCAACGATATGTATGGACGGTCATTCTATGACTGAAGCACACCACACAGTTCTGCAAAATTCCAGCTTGGTGGCTCCGTACTTCGAGCAACACAAGAATATTTTACGCTCGGACAACCCGGGGAAGCCTGAATCCTGGATTAGAAAGGCCCACAGAGACTTTTGGCAGTTGGTTGCGAAAACATTTAATGAATGACAATGATGTTGGAGATCAGCTGTACATGTTGGCCAAGACACCCTCTTCGACTATAACGACTTTCCAAGGGTACGAGATAAATGGGAATACATTTTACACGATCGCCCAAGATAAAAAGAGCACCAACCAAAACAGTGGTGTCCGCTTTTGATGCAGCAACCGAGAATGGGCAAAAGGTCACATATTCTGGTTACATAGAGGAGATATGGGAACTTGACTATGGACCCTCCTTTAAGGTCCCTTTGTTCCGGTGCAAATGGTTCAAGCTAACAGGAGGTGGGGTAAAGGTGGACGAGCAGTACGGAATGACAATGGTGGATTTCAACAATCTTGGTTACCTTGACGAACCATTCGTCCTAGCCAAAGATGTCGCTCAGGTTTTCTATTTGAAGGACATGAGTAGCAAACCGAGGAAACGGAAAGATAAGAAAATGATCAGTACATCATGCGATGATCCAAAGCGCCACATTGTTCTTTCAGGGAAAAGAAACATCGTGGGAGTGGAGGACAAGATAGACATGTCAGAAGATTATAATATGTTTGGTGAAATTCCTCCCTTCAAAGTGAACACTGACCCAAATATTAAGTTAAATGATGGGGATGCTCCATGGATACGGCACAATTGTAAGCAAGCAGGGACACAAGGGAAGAATTGATGTGTAATAATTTATTGTACCAAACTTTGTTGAATGGATCATGTGAATTAAAACGTACGATGGCGAATCCGGATGATTTGTATTTGGTCGATGAACTGAATGATGTATCAAACCTTTTGTCAAACCTTCAAGGGATCGAGGATGTAGAACAAAACAATCGGTATCGCCATCATACAGCCCTGCCGTGGCTACTGAGTGCATATATGCATACCAAATGCACGGCAGGACGTATGATGGCGAATCCGGATGATTTGTATTTGGTCGATGAACTGAATGATGTATCAAACCTTCAAGGGATCGAGGATGTAGAACAAAACAATCGGTATCGCCATCATACAGCCCTATCGTGGCTACTGAGTGCATATATGCATACCAAATGCACGGCAGGACGTATGATGGTGAATCCGGATGATTTCTGTTTGGTCGATGAACTGAATGATGTATCAAACCTTAAAGGGGGATGTAGAACAAAACAATCGGTATCGCCATCATACACCCCTGTCGTGGCTACTGAGTGCATATATGCATACCAAATGCACGGCAGGACGTATGCTGACGAATCCGGATGTTTTATATTTGGTCGATGAACTCACTGGTGTATGAAGGTGGGCTATATATAGGGTCCTATTGCTCACAAAGTGTTGTGCTAGGGTTTTGATCCAACGGTTAAGAAACACCCCTGATCCAACGGCTCACAACCGCTCGAAAAGAACACACCATACCCCTGATCGAACGACTCACAACTGCTCGAAAGAAACACACCCCTGATCCAACGACTCACAAGCGCTTGAAAGAAACACACGATCCGTGTGATTCTTTCTGATTGGTCGGAACAAAACCCTAACCATTTCGTCCCGGTTGGTAAAACAGGCCGGGACTAAAGGGACGATCTGTTTCCCAACGAAACCCGAACCATTTCGTCCCGGTTGGTAAAACAGGCCGGGACTAAAGAAAGAGGCGGGAAGACAGGGAAGAAATGGCGGGAAAAATGGGAGCGGGAAGACAAGAGGAGGGAAGAAAATGGTAGGAAGAAAGAGGTGGGAAGAATGAGTTTTTAAAATGAATTAGTTTTATTTTTCTGAGTTTTTTGATATATTATTTGTATTTTTAAGATTTTAAAATGAATTAGTTTTATTTTTCTGAATTTTTTGATATATTGTTTGTATTTTTAAGATTTTAAAATGAATTAGTTTTTTTTTCTGAATTTTTTGATATATTGTTTGTATTTTTTAAGATTTCAAAATGAATTAGTTTTATTTTTCTGATTTTTTTGATATATTATTTGTATTTTTTAGATTTTAAAATGAGTTAGTTTTATTTTTCTGAATTTTTTGATATATTATTTGTATTTTTAAGATTTTAAAATGAATTAGTTTTATTTTTTTTGAATCTTTTGATATATTATTTGTATTTTTAAGATTTTAAAATGAATTAGTTTTATTTTCCTGAATTGTTTGATATATTATTTGTATTTTTAAGATTTAAAAATGAATTAGTTTTATTTTTCTGAATTATTTGATATATTATTAGTATTTTTAAGATTTTAAAACGAAAAGTATTTTGAAAAAGCACCTTTAGTCGCGGTTCGTGACACGAACCGAGACTAAAGGCTCTTTAAGCGCGTGAACGAAAACGCCGCGAAAAAATCTTTAGTCGCGGTTCTTGACACCAACCGCGACTAAAGGTACCCTTTAGTCGCGGTTGGTTAGTCACGGTTGGTGTCCCCAACCGGGACTAAAGGCTTGCCCTATATATTTCGCTCTGCCCCGAAAACTTCTAAGGACCAAAAGCATCGACCAGAGCAGAGACAGAGGAAGAGCATCCGGCCCGCGCCCTTCACCGCGCCGCCCTCGTCTCCGGCTGCGGCGCTGCTCCGCCCCCGCCCTGCTCTTCACCGCGCCGCCCTTGTCTCCGGTAGGTGCCCCCGCGCCTCCCTCGTCTCCGGCTGCGGTGAACTCTCGGATGCTCGATTCCTTCCACGGGAAGATAGAGGAGGAGAGGACTGCGGTGAACTCTCGGATGCTCTCTAGTGGACGCCACGCGGTGAGGACGACGGTGAGGACGACAGCTAGGAGGAAAGAGGAAGAAGAAAGAGCACGGGAGGAAGACGAAACAAAGAGAAGGGGCGCTCGTGTCACGCTCGCGTGACGGGCAGTTTTTGTTTTTGAGAAAAGCGCGCGGGCTGCTGGCAGTTGGGCTGGCTGGCTGCTGGCTAGTTGGGCTAGCTGCACTCGTTTTTTTTTGCTAAGTCAAAAAAAATTCCTACTAACCCTAAGTCAACTAACCCTAAGTCTACTAACCCTAACTATATATTTATACTAATATTTGCTAAGTCTACTAACCCTAAATATTCCTAAGTCAAAAAAAGCTAAAAAAAATCCGAAGCACTACTAACACTAAATATATATTCCTAAGTCAAAAAAAAGTACGGTCATTTCACTAAGGAAAATATTTGTACTAATATTTGCTAAGTCTCATATCTACTAAAAAATCACCGTCAATATTTGCTCCTCCTCTATACCGTACCCCCTAAGCCCCCTCCGCCCCCGAGCGGCTCCCTAACACCGTACAACCGTCGCTGCTCCTCCTCTATGTCCGCTTAATCTTATTTTTTAATTCGCTTATACTTAATTAATTTTTACTACATGCAGGAGTGACATATGGCGGACGATAGAGCCGAACCGCCTAGGGATCCGGAGGCTAAACGTTATTTAATGGGCATCATAAACAACGAGATTCCTTATATGTCGGGCTCAGAAGATGAGCAAGAAGAGGATGTAGTCTCTTCTTTTCTGAACCTTGACGGTGGAACAGACATTGTCGATGATCAAGAAGGTGAAGGAACAGACATTGTTGACGGAGGTCAACCGTCAACAAACGACGATCTCGAATTGCAAGTAGCAACCACCTCCGGCGAGGTATATATATACATTGAGCCTCTCGTGATACAAACTTACTGAAATGTGAATACATATGTATTAAAGCACGTGACTCTCTTTCTTTTTTTAGCCCTCGGCCGGATCGAGTACGACAAAGCGTGGCAAATCCAAGGCGATAAAACAAGGAGAAACATATACCGTCGAATTAGTCGGTGCAACCGGCAAGGCCCTACAGCACACCACAAAGTTTATCAACCAATGCGGAGTCGTTGTTAGAGATAACGTCCCGATCACCGTCCAGGAATGGAAGGAGCCCAAAAAGGCACGTCTTGGTTTCAGTTTTGTCGACAAGAGAACGAAATGGGATTGCTGGAGAAAGCTTATGGAACATTTCATTCTACCTCCGGAATACAACAAAGTCGATGAATTCGGTAACGAGGTTCCGGGTGGACGTGAGAGGAGGAGGCTAGCCAAAGAGTTCGCTCTTCAGAAGATGACCGAAGCATTCCGGAACTTCAAGAAAAATTTAACCCGTGACTATGTCAACAAGGGCAAGACTCAGGATTTCAATGGACAACATGAGAGACTGAAAGATGATTGGCCAGAATTTGTGAGGCAAAAGAAATTGGAGCATTCCAAGGAAATATCGAAAAAATAAGGTCAATGCGGGTAAGAAACAGTACCATCATATTATGGGGCCAGGAGGATACCGCCTTTCGGAGGCTAAGTGGGCGAAGATGGAGGAGGGCCTGAGGGTGCGAGGAATCCCTCTAGGTACAGAGGGATGGGACCCAAGGGCCAAAAGCTGGTGGTACGGGCATGGGGGATCGCTAGACCCGGAGACAGGGGTGTGTGTTCACCGGAAGAAAAAGTTTGCTCCCACCTAAGCCCTTATTGACGCAATGACCCAAGCTCAAGAGGGCATGATCAAGTTCAACAGAGAGAAAGACGCACTGACAACAACCCTCAGGAATGATGAACACGGAGGGCATGTACGAGGCAAAGGCAGAATTTCGTGGAAAGTAGGGTTTTCCCAGGACAATGACCCGTACTGTTACAGAAGCCGTAAGAGAAAGACGGACCGGGATGCAGATCTTTTGGCGAAGTTTGCACCGGAACTCCATGAGTTGAAGCAGACCGTGCATGAACTAGTAAAAGAAAAATCGGCTGCAGGGCCGCATGCAGATCATGAAGCGGCTCTCGGAAGCCAGCAGCGGAGAAGCAGCGTGGCTTCCACGGATGCCCCGCCTGGTGCTAATGCACCGACGATCGAGATTCGTGCACCGGAGCCTCACTACCCCGTGGATGATGTAAAGGAGATGAAAGAATGTGATCTGCATTATCCCGTGGGGAACGTTTCCACGAAGGTAGCTACCGGCAGTGCTTTACCCTGTACACCTGGAGCACTCCACCACAACAACCCCATTGCATATGACTATGCTCGTGTCACGGTGCAAGACATAGTCCAAGAGTTTGAGGACCTGGAGATTGACAAAGCTACACCCGAAGGGGAGAGAAGACTTGGAGATGTCAAGCGCCAGATCATTCTATGGAAAAAGAAGTACATAGTGTTTCCAGGCGAGGCGCCAAGGCTAACAAGTCCACCCCCTCCGATGGTGGTGGTGGTGGCGGTGATGGTGGTGGTGGTGGTTCACCTACACCTCCTCCACGCCATTCGACGCCGTCCCCCGATCCACAACCTCCGGCGGGTAAGCAGCCGCCGCCCCCCAATCCTCCTCCGGCGGGTACGACGCCCCCCAATCCACCTCCTGGACTATTAACCCGGACCCTTATGTACCAAAGACCACAACGGTACCGGAGCCATCACTGAAGCCTCTCCTCCCAAGGCCTTGGGAACTTAGTGAAGCTGAAACCAAATTGGCCGCGTCTGCTCATTATGAGAAATGGAAGGCGGATACGCAGGCGATAAAAGAGCCTGCGCCCAAGCAAGTATTCACTGAGAAGCAAAAGAAGTGGGCTAAGAATTTTTTGACGACACCGTCCCAAGCCGAGCTGAATATGCCTGACGACTATGGATGTGAACTTCGTAGGCAAGCAGAAATATTGAAGGAGGAGAAAGAAGAAAGTAAAAAAAGCGGGAAACAAGTTGACCAGCTCGGGATGCAGAATAAACAATCGATCCCCCCGCTCATAGTGAAAGCCGGTCCGGAAGAGGACCCCGAGATCATAGCAGCTGCAGCAGCACTTGGATTGACTGTAGCGAGTTCCATGAAACAAGCGTCCGAGATGGGTTTGACTCTTCGTGCCTCGTTAGACCTTGAGGATGTGCCAGTAAGTGAGATAGCATTACAATATGTGCGGAATGGGCCTCTCGTCGAGCCTGCGCAGGAAAAGAGTCTAGCACCACAAATGCGAAATCTGCTACGTTGGTACAAGAATTTCATAACATGGGCCGGAAAAGAATATGTTTATGCTGATGTTACAGAGGAGCATCACACCAAACGGTACTCTGTAGAAGTTCTTATGAGTGAATTGTTCCAGCTGTTCAATCTGCGCGAGCTCGACAAATCTATGCTGAGTTGCTACGTTCTGTAAGTGATTTATTTCTACCTCATCTCGTTCTTCATTGCCTGCACTATATATATATATATAGTCCTAACTATATTGTTGCGTACGCTATTATGCAGATTGAAGATTTGGGAATGCAAAATAAGAAATATCCATGATGTTGGGTTCATTGACCCACATATCGTTAATGGATATGTGTTACAAAATCACCCCGAAGACGTGGAGAAAGACATGTACAAGTTTCTTAGAAAGCATCAACTCAAAAGTCATATTCTATTTCCTTACCATTTTGGGTGAGTGTTTCTCTCTTGTGCCCATTCTCTCTTGTTTACTCCATGCATGGTATGTCTAATCGATGAGTTATGCATGACTGTGCATGTAACGTGTCCGCAGATTCCACTGGATTCTGCTAAATATTGAACTTCACACCTCCAGAGTTCTAATCATGGACTCTATGGATTCGGATTCAAAGCGTTGGGCCGACATGAGAAAAATGCTGCAAAAGTAATTATTTTCAATCATTTGCGCTCTATATTGATCGGTCTCTTTCGTTCATTTCCTAATATCAAGTAACTAATAACTCCGTTGTTCATTTAATTTTCTTTGCCCTGTAGGGTTTGGAGACGGTTCTCAGAAGAAATTGTCGGTGAATTCAAACATGAGCTAGATTTTAGAAGGTTAGTTAATGTGGATAAGCAGTCACCGGGGACCAATCTATGTGGATACTATGTTTGTGAGAACATCCGGAGACACACCTCTGAGCGGAAGGCGTCGGATAGCGTGCCGAAGGCGACGGATAACTTGCGGAGGAACCTTAGTCCAGAAGCTCGCTTCCGACCAATTCAAGAGAAATTAGCAGGATTTTTCATGGGGGAAGTCATCAATCCTAAAGGAGAACACTATACCGAGGACGAAGAAATTTATATGCATACCCGAGATTGAAACTTGTTCGAAGTTGTATATGGTCATCCATCCTAATTGTGTATGGAAACTTGTTCGAAATTGTATATGGTCACCCGAGATTGAATATATATTATATATTCCTCTTGAATTCTTCTTGTTTGAAATTTCATATGCATGTATATAGTAGCGTAGAATATGTGTACTGAAACTTCATCAAAATTAAAATAAAACACATAAAATATAAAAGAAATAAAACACTACAAATTAAAAAGAAACCAGGTTTAGGGGGGCTAAAACCCTAAACCTGCGGAGGAGGCCTTTAGTCCCGGTTAGCCACGAGAACCGGGACTAAAGGTCCTCCGCCCCGACGGACTCATGGCGCCCACGTTGACGGGCCTTTAGTCGCGGTTCGTAAGAGGCGCGACTAAAGAGGGGCACCTTTAGTCGCGCATATTTACTCCCGGTTGCACAGCGGGGATTAATGGCCTTTGCGAACCGGGACTAAAGGCCTATTTTCTACCAGTGGAGTAACATCAAAATTTTCACGCTGCTGGACGAGCAGGATAAGGTTGACGTTGTTGTTGTTCATATCTGCTTGAAGCGCCAGGATGAGGAGGTGCCGGAGTTGGCTGCTGCTAGTGTGGCGGCAAGAAGAAGCTGGGCGACGGAGGTGTGGTCACCGGCCCCAGCACCAGAGATTGATCGCTAGGGAGGGACAGAGGTTCCTAGAGCCTGATCGATTCCGAGGGAGGGATGGATGGAGGAGCGAGCGAGGACAAGCTGGCAGATCGATCGTGTGGCAGCAGCAGCAGCAGATCGATCCCTGATTGGGGATGAAGCTGGCGAGGAGGGTCGGGCGGAGGAAGACCACGCTCGAGATTCCAGATTTAGCGATTTGGTAGCGATTCAGATCCGGGGGGTACGGGTGTAATTTTCGTCATTCTCACCTGGTCGGAATGTTATCTTAAACGTCTTACATTGTCGAACGGAGGGAGTAGGAAATAACATGAAAAGAACATGAAACAACAGAAATTAAGAATACGTTTATGACGTATCACACCCGCACTAGAGACTATACTAAACAAAATCATCACGAAACCTCATGATTCCATAATTCAATCCACCAAAATAAGAATCAGTTCATGATAAGTATCCCGCTAATCCATGATCGATAAAATCATACAAGGCACCAGCACTGTCACTGCGACACCATGGGACAAAGGTGACTCGGGAATATTATACTAGATAAAACCAATTTAGCACATCATAACCATTACATAAAGGGTAACATCATAGATTAAACTGTATGAACATAGTTCACGATCACATAACGATCAGACCATGGGGAGAGACATAACCACATAGCTACTAGCACGAGCCTTCAGCGCCGCAGAGCGACTACTCCCGCATCATCATGGGAGGCAGCAACGTCGAAGAAGATGGTTCCGAGGGCACTTCCCCCTCTCGGTAGAGAGCTAGAACACAGATTTACAACAAAATCGCACTCAACTGTGAAGTTGTTTCTACCAGTTACGTAAAACCTAGTATTATTTTTCAGTTTAGTATCCATACAAATATTCGATATAAGTTGTAAATATACCGATTGTAACAAATATCTTGTTCGAGTATTCTACAATAGGCTTCTGTAGCCTAGTTTGACAAATAGTTGTGTCATCGAGTGTTTTCTACAATAGGTTGCTCCTCCTCTTCTCCTTCCTTACACCTTGCTGCTGTCCCTGCTCTGCTTGCTTCTTCTTCTTCTTGCTATCGTTGTCGGAACCATCAACAGCAGACGACGATGAGATGGAGGAGGCGTTCTTGGGGAGCACCTTGACATCCGAATGCCCACAACAGAATCCCATGGTGCACTAATATTTTTTCGCTTCTTTCCTAGCTCACCCCTTGTGACTCTTTTCTTCAGCTTATGAACAAAAACTCAGCGGTTATGTGTTGTGTAGGCAAAGCATGGGGTTCTCGTGACCATTTTATAGGGTGGAGCTCCCAACCTTCCATCGGAAGGTACCTTCTCTGCTTCGCTTTATTCAAGCACGTGGGCTCGCCTGCCTGCACACAACAACAGTCTTGCCTTCCGTCGTCGTCACCGCATCCTGTACGCGCGCCGTCCAGCAGCGGGTGACTGACATGTGGGGGAAGTGAAAACCTGTGGCCCATCTGTCTGTCGGTGGAGCAGTGGCGTAGCAAGTACAAGTGGCCGGTTGAATCCTTCTTCGCCTCGCTGATGATACTGTCCGTTGACCAGTGAGTTGGCACAGGTGCGAGCTGATTCCTTGGCAGGCAACCTTCTCTGTTCAGCACGTTTAAAAAAAAACCTTCTCGGTTCATTCTTATCAAATGGATTGGAAAGAACACCATCTCCTCCTTCCTTTTATCCTCAGGTAACATGTCTCCGGTTGGTTGGGGTTTCTTTCCCTTGCTATAGTGGTTTGCTGCGGATAAGGAGGCGAACAGGGGGAGCTCGTGCTCGGGGCCGGCCCGATTCCGGACCTTCGCCGCCGGCGTCGCCGGATGGGGATGGAATGGAGAAGGTGCGGGGTGCTCTTCTGTATATACTAGGTTTGGATTTCAGTTTCGTTTCTTCGAGTTGTTTG
This sequence comes from Alopecurus myosuroides, assembly GCA_028641055.1. NCBI lineage: Eukaryota > Viridiplantae > Streptophyta > Magnoliopsida > Poales > Poaceae > Alopecurus > Alopecurus myosuroides. Next base: position 34,721,434 of record CM054058.1, on the reverse strand, counting down.
CTTGGTTTGCTGCTTGGCGTGATGCCGCGGAGGATATGCTTGCCGGCGCTCTCGAGCGGCGTCGGTCTGCCGGCTGGGAGGCTTCTGCTCGCCGTGGAGCTCCGGAGGTTGGAGCAAGAGGCGGTTCGCGTGGACTTCCTTCCTCCTCCGTTCAATAAGCTCGGGTTCGAAGATTTGAGGAACTCCGATGCGGGCTTCTTACCTTCGACAGTATTCGATTTCCTTTGCTCCTGGCCTGGTCATCGTGGAGGTGATGCTGGGATTGTTTGGGGATTCGTTTGCTTGCTGAAGGGGAGGATCCTGGATGCGGATGGCTGGTGCGTGGAGTGGATGGGGTCGGCGGTGCTGGGAACTTTGCAGGAGCATAAGTGCAGGTCGCTGCGATTTGGTTTTCAGTACGAGCGCCCTAGGTTGTTGGTGCTGGAGGAGCAGAGTTTCCATTCCAATCGTAGTGCTTGCTGTTGTGGTTCTGCTGGCCTCAGCTCATCCTGGATTTTTTGGAATCCCAATGACAACAATGGTTTATCTTTTGTGGGATTGAAGGTGGAGGATGTGTATATGGAGATGTCTGATACAGGGATCTGTGCGCTGCTTGATTCTTCTCAGCTGGAGAGGAAGGCCTCCTCTTCACAAGGTAATAGTGGAAGCACAATGAGCATCTCCGTTGGTTATTATTGGATGCAAGTTCTTCGTCATAATTTTGGTTGTGGGCATCCAAGATCATCCTGTCACTTGCAATTGAGTAAGCATACATCATATCTATTGTCTACTATGGAGCATGTCAATTATGCCTCTTTGCTGTTTGGGACATGCCGGAGGGCGGTGAGATCCCCTCTACTGCGGTTTCTCAGATTTGACGGCAAAGATCATCCTAAACTGGGCTCGGTGATGCACCCTACAAATCTACAGCTCAGTTCTCTACCTCGTCATTCCCTGCCAATTCGACTGCTGGTTGAGCCGCTAGCTTTTCGGTTGGACAGGGTGTTTGAGGCCCCCGGGGAATACAGTTGCAGGTTTTGTGTGTCCGACTTCTCGGCGGACCCCCTGATAGGCTCCTCTTGTGCTCTCTGGCATAGTTGGTGTGTTGCTCCCATGGTTCATTTTCGATGTATCTATTATCAGGATGTCATTTGTAATCACTATATTGTACTCTGTCCTTATCAATAGAAGTGGTTACAACCCTTTTGGGGGCACCTTTGTTCAAAAAAAAAAAAAAAAAAAAAAGTCTCCGGTTGAAAGATGAAGGTCGTATTAGTGTCAAGAATAAATGCACTCGGTCATGTCGCACAAAATAGATACACTTGAATATTAGTGTCAAAAATATCGAAACATGTCAATATGAGATATAGCCTAATATTCTGTACAAGAACCAAAATGGTGAACTAATTTCTAATTTGGAAACTTGGGTGTTTTTTTCTGTTTGAATTTTTCTCGGTGTAAGAGAGCAGGACTCTCTTGAAGTCAGGTTGCATGTAAATTAATCGTCTACCACAGCCAGCAGATCTTTCTGGACCGCAGCACTAGTACTACTTCTAGACTATTTTCCAAAGGACTTCTTTCCTTTCTTCCCCAGCTCACCCCGTCTGACTGCTGTTCAGCTTATGAACAAGCTCAGCTGTACGCGCGCCGTCCAGCAGCGAGTGACTGACACGTGGGGAGAGTAAACACCTAGGGTCCATCTGTTACTCCGTGAAGCAGTTCACGTATCAGATACATGTTTCTTTTAGATAGCAGGCCTTTAAAATGCACTGCTTTAACATAATAAAGCAACAGATTTCACAAGGTACGACCGAATACAATGTTGGGACTATAGCTTCTCCGACCACCCGCACACGGGGTAACCCCACCTGACCGCACCAAACACAGCGAAAGTACAAAGGGGCCGGCACCCAACACAAACCGGAAACACAAGGCTCCAACCCATGAAACAACTAAGTATGGATAGCGGCCAGCAAACTGTAGCAACTCCGAAGCTCCCCGACCATCAACAACAAGCTAGCGCGATCCTGCTCTTTAGCGAGCGCCGCCCACCACTGCACAAACATGAGCATTTTGAAAATAATGTCAGTCGGCCTGTTAGGAATAATCGATTCCATGGTTAATTTATTGCGCGTGAGCCACAGCGTCCATGCCAACGCGGCGAACATCACCCAAGCTGTTCGGCGCGCAGACCCAGAGAGAGCCTGAATCTTGGCGAAGAGTTGTGGGAAATTCGTCGGGCCCCAGTCACAGCCGAAGGTATCTCTGGCAACGCTCCACCCAAGTTTGGCCAGGACGCAGTTGAAGAACTTGTGAGCTCACTAGTGGAAACAACCCCTCTCGTCCAGGGGGCCGGGGGGCAGCTGTCCCGGTTGCAACCAAATCCGGGACAAATGCACTGCATTGGTCCCGGTTCGTGCGCCCGGGGCAACAGGAATCGCCTGGGCGCATTGGTCCCGGTTCGTGGGGGGTATATCGGTCCCGGCTCTTGCCACGGACCGGGACCAATGCCTAGCCACAGGCCACGTGGCACGCGCATGACCTGTTGTCCCGGTTCAGTCCACGAACCGGGACCAATGCCCCCTTCCCCTATATATACTGCCCCAGCCCCTCCCTCCTTCCATCTTTTTTTTTTGCTTGGAGGTGTGAGAGAGTGTGGTGTTAGTGTGTTTTTTTTTACTATGCACACGAGGTGTTCGACGAAATTCCCGAGACGCGCACAAGCTCACTGAAAATGGTATCTTCGACCGAGGTTAACAAATTATCTTTTTCATCTGTAACTGATACATAAAAAAGTATTATTTGTCGATGTACTGTGGTCATCTCTTAATTAATATGTATTTTGATAAACTTAATTATATGATGCAGATGGATGCACGGCAGCGATGGATGTACGGTGACCGACGCACTTCCGAGTATATGGCAGGCCTGAATGCATTTCTTGCTGTAGCTCAGGCGAACAAAGATAATGGCTTCATGTGTTGCCCATGTGTTGATTGTCGGAACGTCAGAGAACATTCTTCCGAAAGAATCCTTCACGGCCATCTACTTCGGAGAGGTTTCATGCCCAGCTATAATTGCTGGACCAAGCATGGAGAAAGAGGGGTTGTGATGGAAGACGATGATGAAGAAGAAGAAGATCCTTCGTTCCCTGAATACGACGATACTGCAATGGAAGAGAATGCAGAAGAAGGAGGTGATCAAGAACAGCCATCAGAAGAGGCCGATGATGATCTTGGCCGAGTTATTGCTGATTCTCGGTCCGGTCTTTCTACACAATATGTTCCCCTTTGAGAGGTTCATGGGAGTCTTGAAGAAATATGTTCATAACCGTGCTAGGCCAGAAGGAAGCATCTCGAAGGGCTATGGAACAGAGGAGGTCATTGGGTTATGTGTTGACTTTATTCCTGACCTTAAGACAATTGGTGTTCCTGAATCGCGGCATGAGGGGAGACTGAGGGGAAAAGGAACGCTGGGAAAGAAAACAATGATACCTAGGGACGGGCATTCTTTGACCAAAGCACACTACACAGTTCTACAAAATTCTATGTTCATGGCTACGTATGTCGAGGAACACAAGAATATTGTACGGTCTGCAAACCCGGGGAAGGATGACTCATGGATTAAACGCGAACACATGGAGACTTTCGGAAGTTGGTTGCAAACACGTCTTATAAATGACACCACTGTTGAAGATCAGCTATACATGTTGGCAGGGTCACCATCTTCGACTATTGGGAGTTTTCAAGGGTACGAGATAAATGGAAATACATTTTACACGAGCTCCCAAGATAAGAAGAGCACCAACCAAAACAGTGGTGTCCGCTTTGATACAACAAACGAGAATGGAAAAACTGACACATACTATGGTTACATAGAGGAGATATGGGAACTTGACTATGGACCTTCTTTTAAGGTCCCTTTGTTCAAGTGCAAATGGGTCAACCTGAATGGAGAAGGGGTAAAGGTAGACCCGCTTTATGGAATGACAACAGTGGATCTCAACTGTATTGGTTACAATGACGAACCATTCGTTCTAGCCAATGATGTGGCTCAGGTCTTCTATGTGAAGGACATGTCTTCCAGACCGAAGAAAAGAAAAAATAAGGCAACAATTTCATCATACGATGAGCCGAAGCGTCACATAGTTCTCTCAGGGAAAAGAAACATCGTGGGAATCGAGGACACGACAGACATGTCAGAAGATTATAATAAGTTTGTTGAAATTCCACCCTTCACAGTGAAATCTGACCCCACCATCCCGTTAAATAATGAAGATGCTCCATGGTTATGGCCGAAGCGATCATAAGCAAGGGACACGAAGAAAAGCTGGCAAGCATTATTGTTCCACTATCCCACTTTTCTGTTTCTCTCTCCTCCGTATGTTGGTGATGTGTAATAATAAGCGTGGAATACATGATCATATAGTTCTGTTTGATTAGTATTTTGTATTGACCGGTAAATAGCTGACAACTATGACCCATATCCGAATACATTTCGAAGTGATAGTACGGATAACATCCTGACAGATATTGCAGGATTATAACTACTTTTAAGATGTAGTATCTGTTGACACACGGTATAGAACAAGCGATTGTTATTCATTGGAGTTAACCACCATAAACAACACAAAAAAGTTTTGACTGACTGCTTTACATCGATAGGCCTTATGGGTGTCATATATTCCGCGCACATATTGCAGGCACACCATATTAATTTGAGGCATTGGAGGAGGAGAGATAGCTTTGCACAGGCTTGGCATCCACATGAAGACAGTGATTTCAGTTGAGATAGGTGAAGTTAATAGGAGGATTCTGAGGGGTTGGTGGGATCAGACACAAACTGGCACTTTAATTGAGATTGCCGACGTGAAGTCTCTCACTAATGATAGAATTGCATAATCTTGAAAAAACCTTTGCCTTGATCGTCCAAGATGTCCCAGTAGTGGTGCTCAGCGCCTTGTCTGCATGTTTCGCAGGACATGCCCATTTTACAGTGTAGAAACATCTACAGAAAAGAGCAAACATCTGTAAACTAGGCAGAGGAGAAGTAGAATCAGGTAGAGAAACATTAGAGCCGATGAGAAGTACAAATAGCATATGGAGAGAAACAAGGTTTAAAAGATATTGCTAGGTGCTTCCGGCCAAAAGATTATCAAATCAAAGTTTTGAAATTCTCAAATCAAACCATAAGTTCACAAAGCATACGCAAACATGGACCGTTACCAACCTGAGCCGCAAGGAGCAGTAGAGCAGAGCAGAGCAGACTTCTAGAGGATGGACAAGCAGCCAGGACTGACATCGACTCTAGAGGATGAACAAGCCACCCTACTTCTACTATGAAAATGAGGCCCTAGCTCCAAAAAGTGTATGGGTGGAAATTTCCAGAAATTTGTATGACATAGAGCCGGAGTTTGTGGATTCTAAGCACTTCTGTGCAGCTGCTCAAGAAAGAGGCTACATCCATAATTTGCCAATTGAGAATAGGTCACGTCTCCTTCCTCTCGCTCCAAAGACCATATTTGAGGCATTCCCTCATTATGAGAACTGGTGGCCTTCCTGGGATCCTAGAAAGCAGCTCGATTGCTTGCAAACCCGTCTGGCAAGTCCAATTCTGATAAAACAGATCGAACGTACTCTTGCAGGCTCAAGTAATCCACCACCTCTAACTGTTCAGAGGTATGTTATGGACGAGTGCAGAAGATGGAACCTTGTTTGGGTTGGAAAGAACAAGGTTGCCCCTCTAGAGCCAAATGAGATGGAATTTTTACTCGGTCTCCCAAGAAACCACACAAGGGGAGTCGCCAAGAGAGAGAGGTACAAATCTCTTGGCAATTCATTCCAAATTGATACTGTGGGTTGCCACTTGTCGGTGTTAAAGAACATGTTTCCCAATGGTGTTAATGTGGTGTCCTTATTCTCCGGTATTGGAGGAGGAGAGATAGCTTTGCATAGGCTTGGCATCCACATTAAGACAATGATTTCAGTTGAGATAGGTGAAGTTAATAGGAGGATTCTGAGGGGTTGGTGGGATCAGACACAAACTGGCACTTTAATTGAGATTGCCGACGTGAAGTCTCTCACTAATGATATAATTGCATCATTTATTGCTAGATATGGTCGCTTTGACTTTGTGATTTGGGGTCTAGAGGGCGAGCAACCTGCTTTATTCTACCACTATTCTAGAATCTTGAAAGCCGTTAAGTCATCTACAACAAGTCTGATGCTCCCGCTGCGTACACGGAAGTTACTATGTTTTCAAGCGGGGGTCGGGATAAAGGGAAAATACGTGGGGATGCGCAGAGTAAACCTTCGAAGGAAAACTATGGTTTTTCTGTTGTAGACGAAAATCTCAAATTCACCGTGTCAATAAGGTACAATTCGCTTTGAATTAGGAAGATCACGAGAGAAATAAAAAATTGTAACATTTTTATATTCAAATTATATACAAATGAAAAAATAATTAATAGTTTCAATAGTTAGAATAATTATTTAGTTAAACGAAAAATGGATTTAAATTAGTTTTGCAAATTCTAGCATTTTTCATGTTGGAATTTTTGTCAAATTTGGAAGTATATAGAAGTTGTTAATGTGCAAACTTAACACTTTTCAAATTTTGGCGCTAAAAAATTTTGGGCGTGCAGGGGTGCGACCGAAATTCGAAATTTGTTTTTGGTCCCGGGCCGTGGTACCAACCGGGACCAAAGGGGCTCTAGTCCCGGTTGGTGGCACGGGCCGGGACTAAAGGCCCAGGTGTATAAAAAGCGCGGCCCTCTCTCCAGGCCGAGCGGACACTCCAGGGGCGGGTACGAGTGGATATGGCTGGGCGAAGCCCTGCCGGCGGCGGGAACGAGTGGACAGATCCGCCGGCGTTCCACCACCACCGGCGGGGATGGGGTAGGGACACAGTAGATTAGGGGGAACACAACTTATATTAAAATAAGGCCAGTGGCCTTGCTTACATAGGGGCGGCGCGGCCACAGGCGGCCGGCCGTACTTGCATAAGGGGCGGCGGCGCGGCCACTGGCGGCCGGCCGTTTCTTGGGGGGGGGGGTAGCTAGGGGCGTTGTCTATATAGAATAGGGGGGCGGCGCGGCCACAGGCGACCGGCGCCGATCTAGTCGTCCTCGTCGTCGGAGAGGCAGTGGTAGGCGGGCGGCTGCCACAGGTGGGCAGGCGGCGCCTGGGCCGGGGGTGCAGGCATCGGGGGCATCGGAGGCGGGTACGGCGGTGGCGGGGGCAGCACCTCCTGCGGCGGCGGCGGCGGCGGAGGGGGCAGCTCCTCCTCCTGCTCCGGCGACCCCGGCGCCCAAACGCCGCCGGTCCAGGCCCAGGTCATGCCGTACTCCAGGCCTGGTGGGAGCGGCTGCGGCTCCGGCTGGTCCTCGGACGCCTCCAGCTCGGCGTTCATCACCTGCCACCAGGGGGCAGCAGGCTCGTTAGGGGGTGGCGGCGGCGGCGGCGGCGGCGGCCACGACCCGCTCCCACCGCTTGATTTCGTCGTCGATGAGGGAGCGGCGGGAGCGCTCGCAGGCCTCCTCCATGGCGGCCCGGAGCTCGGGGTCCTCCTCCCCGGAGAAGTCCTCCGGCTCGTCCACGAGGAGCCATAGCTCCCTCTCCCGGCCGGGCGCTGGCGGGGGGTAGTCGTCCACGTTGGCCTCGTGGGGGGCGGGGGATGAAGGAGCGGCGGCGCAGCTCGTGCTCCTGCTCGAGCCAGGCGGCCCAGTAGGGGGAGCTGCGCGCGTACGCGCGCTCCCTGCGGACGGGGGCCGGCAGGAGCTCGCGCCGGCGGTCGACCTCCTCAAGCAGCGCCTGGCCGGTCGGGACCGGCGGCACAGGGATCCGCTGGGGGTTCAGGTGCCAGCCGTCCGGGAGGTGGACGTCGGCATAGAACACCGGAGTGGCATTGTTCCAGTGCCACTCGGCCTCGTCCACCCGGACGTACCGGCGGAACCTCTTGCCCTTGGGCGCGGCGCTGGGCGGCGGGCGTGCAGCCGGTGGTGGCGCGGGGACGCGCGGCACCCCGCCGAGGCGGACACCTCCAGGGCCGTAGCCGAAGGCCTCCGCCGGCGGTGGTGGGACGCGGCCGGCGCCGCTCGAGGAGCCGCCTTCATTCCTGGGGCGCTTGCCGGAGCCGCTGCCGGAGCCGCTGCCGAACCAGCGGGACATGGTGGCTATGGTTGGTCTGCCTTGGGCGCGGCCGGGGTGAATGGGTTGTACGGGCGGCGGGGGGGCCTTTAAAAAGGACCCGGGGTGGGCTGGCATGCCAACCGGCGGCCTGGACGTGGCGGCGGTTGCAGGCGGCCATGAATGCGCGTGGGGAAGTGGGGGCGCGGGAAGCCGAGTCGGGGCGGGAAGACGAGGCGACTGGCCCTTTGACCGTCCTGTAGTCTTAATTTAAGGGACCAGGCGAGCCAGCCAACGGCCGCTGGCCAGTGGCCCCTACGAACCATTTGACTGACCACGCTGGCCAGTGGGCCTTTCGAACCGTTGACTGACCATAATAAAAGACGCGGGCCAGTGGGCCCTTTTGACAAAAAAATGTGACCAGTGGGCTTAATAAAAGACGTGGGCCTGGACGCGGTTGGGGAAGTGGAGGCCGGCTCGGGATTGGGAGACAGGAGCCCAAAAGATCGGGCTCGGGATTGTATATATTTTTTTGTCAAAAAAGTATCCATCCTGGTCCCTTGAACGAACCGGGACGAACTCCCTGGCCCAGGTTCGCCACGTGCCCTATCCTTACCATCCCGGGTCCTGGCACAACCGGGACCAATGGGACGGGCCATTTGTCCCGGCCAGCCCATCCCGGTTGCACAACCGGGACAACTGGCCCTTACGACCCGGGACAAAAGGCCCTGTTTCCACTAGTGGCTGCATCCTCCTGCAGCCCACACGAGGCGCAGGTCCCATCAGCCGGACCCCTGCGCGAAGCCACCTGCAAGCTCGAAGGGAGCCGGTCCAGCGCGAGCTGCCACGTGAAGGTCTTGACTTTAAGGGGCACCCTAGCGCCCTACACGTCCGCATGAAAGGCGACCGACGGGCCCTTGGAGATAGCGGAGTACATAAAGGACACCGAAAACCTGCCCGAGGCTTCAAGTGCCCACCCAACAACGTCCAAACCCTCCGAGAGATGCACGCCTTTGACCTCCCAAACTAACGCAGCCCATTGCTCCGCGCACTCCAGGTCGAAGGCTCTGCGGAAGTCCACCCCAATGACGTTCCCAGCAAGAGCCTCCCCAACCGAGACTCGGGGATCCCCACAAATCGCGAAGAGTCTGAGAAAGCAAGTTCTCAGCAGGGCCTCCCCAAGCCACCAGTCCAACCAGAAGCTCGTTCGTGCTTCACTCCTCACCGAACGTCTAGCCCCTAGCTTGAATAGGTGTTTTATTTTGTGAATACTTCGCCAAAACTTTAGCGAGGCAAAAATGTTTGACGCCTCAGGGTACTTAGCGAAGATCAAACTCTTTCAAATCGATCTACCCTCTTGGGACAACAGCCATACCTATTTGAGCATAAGTGCTTTATTGAAGTTCTTAGTGTTGGTGAGCCCCAGCCCTCCACGCTCTTTAGGCCGGCACACCGCCGGCCAATTGACCATATGGTACTTACGTTTCGGCCCTGATCCTTCTCAATAAAATTGTTCCCTGATAGAGTCGAATTTCGCGTGCATGCCGTCCTGCAGAAGGAACATGCCCATGGCATAAGACGGCAGAGCTTCTAAGCAGGTGTTGGACAGAATAAGTCTCCTCCCGGAGGAGAGCAGTCTGCCCATCCAAACCTCCACCTTTGATGCCAACTTCGCCACCAGAAAGTTCCATTGCTCCGCAGTGAGTTTGCGGTCTGAGATAGGCATACCCAGGTAGAAGAACAGAAAGGCGCCGAGCTTGCAGTTGAGCATGTTCGCGATTCTGGTATGTTCCTGAAGAGATTGGTCAAGCACGAAGACTTCACTCTAGAGGAAGTTGATTTTCAGCCCGGACATGTTCTCGAAGCACAACAGGAGGAATTTAAGATTGGCGATGGCCTTATCATCATTCTGAACCAGGATGAGTGTATCATCCGTGTACTGAAGGTGCGTAATTCCCCCCGGAATCATGTGCGACACGACTCCAGCAATGTGACCTGCATCGTTGGCAGCACTAAGCATCGCCGCGGGAGCCTCTGCCACGAAGTTGAACAAAAGTGGAGATAGCGGGTCCCCATGTCTCACCCTCCTTTTGTCGCGAAAGTACGGCCTGATATCCCCGTTGATGGATATAGCAGTCTGCCCCCCGGAGACAAGCTTCCGAATCCTATGCACATACCCGGAGTCAAAGCCTTTCCTGCGGAGCACCTCGATGAGGAATTCCCAGTTCACCCGGTCGTACGCCTTTTCAAAGTCGAGTTTCAGCAGCACCCGGACCTATCACATCGTTTGAATGCTAAGAATATGCTTATGTCTTGATTTTCTTTTGCTATTTATTAGATGCAACATTGCCTTCTGCTTGGGTCTGACTCATGGTGTTGAGCATCTTTAGAAGGAAGAAATAGACTTGGTCTTCTCTGCTGTTGACACAAAATGAGGTCGACTCTGAAGCTTTGCTCACCCGACCAAAAAACATCCGTAATTTGGATCATCATGAACAAATAGAGCACTACAAATCCTAACTCGACCAGAAGCGGAGCGGGGAGGATGCACGCTCCTGTTCTTGTAGGATTGTTACATAAGACCACGACGCGAATGGAAGGGAAAGTGCGACGTCATGAGGGCAGCGCGGTCAAGGTTGATCCTATTGTTCTCCTTCACCTCTCCCTTCCTTACACCATCCTTCTTACACTGCCCTTATTGATTCTTCTTCTTGCTATCGCTGCTGGAACCATCAACAGACGGCGACGATGAGGAGGCATTCTCGGGGTGCACCTTGACGTCGGAAGGCCCACAGCAGAATCCCATGCCTACTCTGCACTACTTTTTCCTTCTTCCTTTCTTTTTCAGCTCACCCCGTGACTCTATTCTTCAGCTTATGAGAAAACTCAGTTGTTACCCGTGTGTGTTTTCTGTTTGGAAAGCAGGGGATTCTTTGGCGTCCGTTTTATGGTGGGAGAGGCGGAGCCCCAAAGTTCCATCAGAAGGTAGCTGCTCCGATTCGCTTTATTCAGCTTTATTCAAACACGTGGTCTTTTTTTGCGTTTTAAGGATTTCAATTAAGCAGCAGGAAGGTTACAATCGTTTGTTACAGCCCCAGAGATTTCAGGAGGGTATTCTCTAAGCCAGAAGGCATTCCTAGCATTAATCCTACCCATCTTAGCTAATTCATGGCTCACTGTGTTGGCATCCCGGCCAATATTAATAATGGCAGTGTCCCTTTCTCTTAGGCTATCTCTAATAGCTTTAATACGGAAGGCGTAGATGGATGAGTTAGGTTGTCTCTCCTTGATCAACTCAATTGCTTCAGCACAATCCGTTTCTACCGTGAAATTCCCGGTAGTCCAAGCCATAGTCAGATGGATGCCTTCCTCTATGGCCCTTATCACAGCATCCGTGGCGTCTGAACAATGGTTCAGAGATCGGCATGCCGCGAAAATGACCTCGCCTGTGTGATCACGCAGGACCATCCCTGAACCTGCACCTCCATCCTTGGTAAAAGCCCCATCTACATTCAGTTTGGCGTGGCCAGCGTCCGGTGGCTTCCATATTTTTATCACCTTTTGCCTCCCATTCTCACTGTCAGGGACCTTCCTAAACCCTTGGTCCAGCCTGACCATTGCCTTACCTTTTGCCGGGTCGGCATCGGGCTGCTGCTTGATCGGCAGGAGGGAGTTGAGGTAGCTCATTAAGAACCGCCTTGAGCCTTCGATGGGTGGGCAAGGTTTGTCGTGCGTCATTTCATTATGGGCATGCCAGATGCGCCAAATGATCATGGGAGTTCTAGCTCTCTGTTCCTCCGAAATTGGCAGGAGGGTTTGTATTAGCCACTCCGTTCCCGATGGTCTTAACATATCATTTGGTGGCAGCAGCCATACCTCTCTCATAGCCAACCACTGGGCATTGGCATGGCTGCAGCGTACAAACACATGGAATGTGTCTTCAATTTCTGTACCACATAGTACGCAAGTTGCATCCTTAACAATGCCTCTCTTCTTCAAGTTTTCTCTGGTTGCCAGTGCATTGTGACATAGCTTCCATGCCAGCATCCGCATCTTGGGGGGGATGGGACATTTCCAGATCATATCCCAACAAGGCCGCTCACCGTGTGGTTTTGTACTCGTAGCACCTCTATCTTGCATCTGCATGCTGTGAGACAGGGCCAAACAATAGGCGCTCTTCACAGAAAATTGACCTCTTTTATCAGGTTGCCAGGCAACGAAATCTTGCTCATTTCTCGTAGACGTTTGGATTTTCAAAATGTTCATCACATCCTCCCGATTGAAAAACATCTGTAACCGTTGCACATCCCATTGTCGATCTGGCTGAATGAAATCCGAGACCCACCTAAAACGGCAGCGTCCCTGTTCAGATGTTGGTCTGTAATGTATCTCCTTTGGAATCCACGGATCGCGCCACGCACGAATTTGGGAGCCAATTCCCACCCGCCATATGATGCCCTTCTTGAGAAGTTCCAGCCCATACTCAATGGCCCGCCATGAAGGTGAAGCATTGCCAGAGAAAACTATATCAGTGATGGAGCCACTCGGGAAATACTTCGCTTTCAGTAAGCGCGCACACAAGGTATCTGGGAACTTTATTAGTCTGCAAGCCTGACGGGAGAGGAGCGCTTGGTTGAATAGACGCATGTCCCTAAAACCAACACCGCCGAAGGCTTTGGGCCTAAGCATTATATCCCATGCGATCCAACGGGTTTTTCTTTTGCCTTTTTCTGCACCCCACCAATACCTTCTGATCATGCTAGTCAGCTCATCACACAGCCCCATTGGCAATTTGAACACACTCATAACATAGACAGGGATAGCCTGAGCCACCGATTTTATGAGTATTTCCTTGGCCGCTTGTGACTTGTGATAATCATCTCACTCAATGAGGCATTTTGCAAGAGTGGCCTGCAAGCTCACAAACTTGTCCTTTGTCATGCGTCCATCCGGGGTAGGGAGGCCGAGATATTTGGTTTCAAATGTCTCCTGTGTGATGTTTAGAGCATTTTTAACCCCCTCACGGATCACCTCGGGGCAGGAGTCACCGAATAAAATGGACCACTTATTGGGGTTGATGAGTTGGCCTGTACTGCTGGCATATGTATCCAAAATGCCTTGGATGCGTTGTGCTTGCGCCACCTGAGCCTTAAAGAAAAGCAGGCTGTCATCAACGAACAGGAGATGAGAGATCCCTGGTGCATTGCGGCAAATTTTGACGGCTTCAATGTTGCCCATAGTAATTTCCTGTTCCAAGAGTGTAGATAGACCATCATCAATAAGCAAGAATAGAAAGGGGGATAAAGGATCACCTTGCCGGAGGCCCCGAGAAGGCGAAAACAAATCCAGGAGGCTTCCATTAAATTTTACTTGGTACTGTACCGAGGTGACGCAAGCCATAATCCAGTCCACCCATCGATATCAGAAGCCCAACCTTTAAATCATTTTCTTTAGAAAATCCCAGTCCACCCTATCATAGGCCTTGGACAAATCCAATTTGTAAGCACAGTAGTTCTTGTCTTGATTTGTATTATGCTCAATGTAGTGTAAACATTCAAAAGCAACTAAAGCATTATCAGTTATTAACCTTCCAGGGACAAATGCACTTTGATTGATGGATATTAAATCTCCCAGAATTGGCCTTAGTCTGTTAACCATGCACTTTGATATAACCTTGTAAATAACAGTACATAGGCTTATAGGTCTGAAGTCCTTAAGTGTTTCAGGCAGCTCCATTTTCGGAATGAGGACAATAGCTGTATCGTTCACCCCATGAGGCATTTTACCTATAACAAAAAACATCTTCACACTAGTGGAAACAGGGGCATTAGTCCCGGTTCCTAGGCCCCATTTGTCTCGGTTGTGCAACCGGGACGGGGCATCCGGGACAAATACCCCTCCCCCATTGGTCCCGGTTGTGCCAGGACCCGGGACAAATGGGGCTGGCCACGTGGCCCGTGCGCTGGAACCTGGCTAGGGCTATTAGTCCCGGTTCTCAATACGGCCCGGGATGCATGCCCCTTCTGCCGCGGCAGGCCTTTTGCCCTTTTCTCTGCCGCGGCAGAAATTCTACGATTTGCGTTTTTTGGGACCCCCAGACCTCCTGGCGGCCCCTCCCCGGACCTCCCGGGTCCCACGAGAAGAGAGGAGCCTCGGTGGACCCTCCCCGGAGCTCCCGGATCGCACGAGTGAATAAGTATATAAAGCAGAATAAGGAACACTTATATTACGGAAGCAAAGTATATCGAGCATATTACATGACCGATGGAGTGTATTACAAAATCAAATTAAGTTCCAACCGGAGGTATAGTACTCTCCATCTACGTTTAGGACCTCTGCATCTAAGAAGCCCGCAATTTCCTCCTGAATTGCTCGTATGCGGTCCCTTGGTAGAAGACCGTCCCGAAGCCGTTCGATCTAATATAAAGAAGAGTGGTCAATATATATATATAGAAGTAACTAAAATAGATAGTAATAAGAAGAATTGACGACTAACGTACCTGAAGTTGGTTAAAATTTCTGCCCTTGGGACATGTCGTCTGACGAATGAACTCGCAAACGTAGTATCCACACAAGTTATTCCCGTCTCCTTGTTGCAAGCACTTTACGAGAACATTGTTTCAATCAAAATAATAATCAACTAGCCATGATAATGGTGTCGACAGTAGAATCAAGGAGATGTGCGCGGATCTAGATAGTACTTACTTGCACAACATCAAATGTAAGCTTTTTTTTCCATTCACCGGGAGACTTCTTTATGAACCTCTTCCAAACGCTACCCGAGAAAGAAAAAGAATAAAAAGAGTTAGTAATTACTTGATATCCGAAAATGAAACAAAGTAGTCGATATACTGAAATTAATAAAGATTGAAATTACCGCTGGATCATTTCCTGCATGTCAGCCCACATCGAGAGAGGTTTACGTTTTGGGTCCATTACCATTACTTTTCCTTTGTCAATTTGGAAGATTAGCAGAATATAGTGGAACCTGCGCACGCAGAACTCATCAATTATACAGTGAACATCGATTAAGGAAAATAGAATGTTTACAACAAAGTAACACACTAACCCGAAGTTGTAAGGAAATAGTATTTCCCGTCGGTGTTGGTTAAATATTATTGCGCTCAGAATATTATTTTCTGTATCCTTGGGAGATAGCTGAAGAGTCTTTTCATAAACAATATTTGGATCAATGAACCCAATATCATAGATTCCACCTCTTTTGCATTCGAGAATCTTCATTCTGCAATTATAATATATGAGTGTACTATATATATATATATGAATATGCAATTGAATGAGGTGAGCTAGAGAAATAAGTGCTTACAGACAATAGGCACTAAGGACAGATTTGTCGAGGGCCTGCCGCTGGTATAACTGAAACAATTCGTCAAATTGAATCATAACATATCCATTTCCATTTCCATAGTGCTCGTCCTTAACGTTGAGACATATCTAGTCCATAGATTTCTCAACGGCTTCCATATACCAACTATGCACTCTTCGCATTTTCGTTGGTAGATCCTTTATCTCCTCGGATTTGACAAGAGGCTTCCCGTACTGGTATTTGTACGAACATTCAGCTGCGGGGAAGTAGCTTAGTGTTTGCATATACTCAGCAATGGACAAACCCGCATCAGCTGCCTTGTCTGCGTACAGTGTTATAAACTCCGGATCAATTTGCTCGTCAGCAGTATTAGTGCTCGGCCCCACCTGGGTATTGGAAATCACTTTGAGCGGGGACGTGGATTGTTTTTTCTGCTCTCCGAGCTGAGCAATATGATTTTCCCCTTTTCCCGCTTGCGCTACTACTCTTCGTCGACCGCACCATTTCCTGGTGTGACTTCAGAATAGAGCGGTCATAGTCAGATGACAGACTCGGCTCAGGTTGATGAAGAGTCTTCACCATTTTCCAAGCTCGTTCTATCTCTTCTTCGGTCTCGGGGAAATCTGGCTTTTGCTTATCCTTCCGCTTCGATTTCCACGCCTCTTATTCGTCCTTTGCGATTTTCTGGGTTTCCTCGGGAGTATAGTCGTAAGGTAACTTGGGTACCTCTTTTGGTACCTTCAGGAGGGGTGACCGTTGACGTTTCGGTGATATTTTACGTTTCGGCAGAAACTTAGTGGGCGGAGAAGGCTAACGCGGCGGCGTACGCGACCGCGCTGGAGACGTGCACGGCGTAGCGACCGCGCCGGAGACGGCATGCATTGCAAAGACGACCGCGCTGGAGACTTTTGCGCTGGAGAAAGGCGAGGATTCGATGGCTTTGCCGTCTGATTTGGGAGCACAATGCATTCCTTTAGCCATAGAACGGTCAAGTTCTTGGCTTCTCCGAGTTCAATCAACTCTTCGTCTTCACCTTCAGAAAAATCAAGCTTTACCCGCTCGAATCCGTTGACAACTTCATCGACCCCAACAACAACGTAGCCCCGTGGAACCGGAAGACTATGGTGAGTTGGTTCGTTGCCAATTGGTAAGACATAGCCGGCCGCCGCCTTGATGGTTATATTGACGACATTCACGTGGAGCTCACAGGTTGTCATCTCCGTGATCTCATCCACCGGGTGAATCATCGGCGGTGCATCATCACCCGGTAGCTGCGTGGACGCAACGCTGCTTTTGCGATGAGAATGTGCGGCGTCGGTAGCCTCGACTTCAACTTCTACCATGTGTACTGATGCGCCGGTATACACTATCTGCTGGCTAAGTGTGTTAATTTGTTCCTGCTGCTTCTTTGCTACATCCTGCGTCAGCTTTATCTGTTCTTCAAGTTGACGCCTCTAGTTTGCCTAAGTCTCTGCTTCAGCTGCCTCCGCGTCCTTTCTACGTTGACGGCTTCTATCGGGGTATAACTTTTTGGTGGAGTCGAATGCAATACTCCATGGAGGAGTGCCTTTTATGCCTCGTGTACGCCCTCCGTGTTCCTTATTCCCGAGGGCGCGTGTGAGCTCGTCGTTCTCTCTATCTGGCACGAACTTCTCCTCTTTAACGTCCTTTATTGCGGTTCTGAGCTTTTCTATGGGTAGAGGACTCTCTTTATGCCTTAGGTTATATATTGCTTTTCCTTCGGCGTACAACGTGCCCCCATGCCCGTAGAACCATGCCCTTGTCCACTCGACCCACAAGAACGGCTCGGGAGTGATCCCCAGCTGAAGCAGGTTGTTCTCCCATGTCTCCCACTTGGGACTGGAACCCTTGTAGCCACCTTGCCCCATAACATGGTGATATACTGTCACATCCCAATTTTGGAATACCTGATAACACAGTTGTTTTGCTAATTGCTTGACCAATAAACTTTGGTTGTGTTTGTTTGAGTGCAACTAAACAAACTAATTATAAACTTGCAAACTTAAAAAGATAGCAAAGCAGTAAACTTAAAATATTCAACATATTGTTCCAATGACCTTGGCAATATTTTATAAAGTAAATATTGATCAAAGAGTTTTCCAAAACTATCTTATGAATCCCATACTTGTTGAATATTATTCCAAGGCCCAAATTAAGAAAGAGGAAACACTAAATAAATTTCCCTAAAAGATTATCAGAAAAAGAGGAATTCTTAGATGCTTCACCAAAATCTTAACAAATGTTTTTCCAACCTTGCAAGCTTAAAAACAAAAGTATTGGAGAGCATTGACTTGCTATCTCTAGTCACATAAATATTTTGGCAAAGCATTGTTAAAGAAAAGCCAAGTGCCTTATTAAATTGAATTTTCAATATTTTCAGAAACAAGAAACTCAAACAAGTTACTATTGGAAACTTTCTTCAAATGATCTGAAATTGATACCAGTGCTTCCTTATATCAAATAAGGAACACACACAAGAGGAGACCAAAAATTGAATCCATTAAAGTCCTGAAAACATGATTTTTCTCCACAGGAACATTTGGAATTTTGAACAAGTTTGTTCTACAAACTTTTTCAAAATGCCATGAAATAAATACCACATGCTCTATATCATAAATAAGGATGAAAACCAAAAGGGCACAAGTTTTTGAATAATTTAAGTTGCCAGAAACCCCTGTTTTCTAGACAGCACCTTTTTGAAGTTTGAACAAGTTTGTTCTATGAAGTAACTCAAAATGACTTGAATTTTCTACCACACAAGGAACACACCAAATAAGGAATGTGTGCCAAAAATTATCATTTTTGGAAACTCCTAAGTAGTCAAATAAATTCAATGTAAATTTATGTCAGAATTGAAATTTGAACAACTTTGAACTATAAAGTTTATCCAATTGAGCCAATTTTCACATATGTTGTGCATCACAACTAATAAGAATTTTGGGCAAAAGGATTTTAAATTTAGACTTTGTTTTCCTAGTGAAAACAAGATTTTTCAGAGAGGAAAAGGATGTCTTTGTAAATAGCCAGGGACCTATTTGTAATCCGAGTCATCTCCTTCTTCTTCCTAGCTTCTCTGTAGATGCAGTGCCCTACTCCATTGCCTTTGAGTGGAAGGTTTCCTCGAGGATAAGAACCCCCCCCCCATGTGCACTTGATGGCTATCTGCCCCCTCTCTCTCTCCCCTCGAGCTTTCTTTCTCTCTCTGCTCAAAATCCTCAAAACGGAACCCTAGCCGAAAAACCTCGTCGTCGATTCGGCCGTTGCCGAGCTCACCGGCGGCAGCCATGGGCACCATCCTCTCCTCCTCGTCGTGTTTGTCCTCGGTGCCAGAGGAATCGAGGCGGGACGCCTCGAGGAGCCCGCGCCGTCCAGTTCCCTTCTTCGGGTCCGGCGAGCTCCGGCGGGGAATCGCCGTCGCCTCGCTCCTTCTCCGCCCTCACCGAGTTCTCCCGCGCGTCTAGGGTGAGCATGCGCTTCTCGCCGTACCTATTCCCCTCTCCCTTGCCCTCTAAAACGTTGCCGTGCCGTGCTCGCTTCTCGGCCGCCGCGCGCCGCCGTCGCCGGCCGCTCTCCGGCGACTTCCAGGAAACGAGACCGCCCTCGTTGGCTTCCCCGCGTCGAGAGCAACGCGTGGGTGCAGTTGAATCGCGAAATAACGGTCGTATGCGCTGGATTTGGACCTCGCGGGAGTCCTTCCGCCGGCGAGTGATGTCGTGCTGACGCCAGCGTGGCTTGACCGCGCGCTGGTGCAGTCAAACCCGCGGGTGGGCCGCGCATTGCCCGCGTGGCAGCCACCGTGGATGCCTGGCCAGCTGGTCAGCGGATGCGGCTATATCTGCCCGCGGTAGAACTGGATCTGGCCGGCCCAGTTATGGATCTGGCCCATCCACAGCTCTTTTTCCAATTTAATTTTTACAGAAACAAGCATGTTTACTTTTGGCCCTAAAAGCTAACCTAAAAGATGAATTTGACCAAGATAAAATTCACAGTGGTAAAGCAACTAAATCTAAACCATCTCCAACTTGTAGATCTACATTTGGAGGAATATTTTAGACATGAAAAATGTTTTAGTAACAGGTACCAGAAACAGCAAAATGAGCTCAATTTTAATTTCACAACTCAGAATGAGGTGTATCCAGTTGCATTGGAAAGCCCTTGAAATTTCCTAACAGGAGCAATTAACCTTGCTTCCAAATTTCTAATATGTTTGAAATGACATGCAATTTGGTAAAACACCAGAGAGCACTTTGGTGATTTTTATAAAATCATTAAAAATGATTTTTGATGCAAACTCAACTGGATAGTCTTCTATATGTTTAGGGCTATCCAAACCTAGCTGGGTTTAAATTTTAGAACATCATAGAAAATTTGGTGGACAGATCTTTAATTAGCATGTTTCTGCCATTTTGGCATTTTAGGTATTTAATTTGTGTGAAGTTATTTTTGTGTTGCAATATTGTTTTCTAGCATGTACAAGTTGTGTGAACTTGTTTTCTAAGGTTTACTTAGCTATTTTATCATGTTAGATTGTGTGGACTTGAGTTGAGAAGAAATAGGATTTTTGTTAATAGCATATGTTTTATCTCTAGTTAATACTTGCATAGAATTTTTGAGTGATAAATTATGTGCAAGCACTTGGATTGTTGTGTTGAGAAATTGGATCCAGTACCATGTTGGTACTGATATTGTGTCGGTATCACCTCTTCCAGCTTGCATTTGAGTTGGTAGAAAAGCATGAGTAGTTTTGTCATGACTATGCAAATGTTATGGAAAAATTCTCTCATGTGTAGAATTTTTGGCATAAAAATTTGTGGTTGTGTAGCCACATATTTTTGGGTTGTATTCATAGGACCAGTAGCATTTTGGTGATGTTTTGATGAGTACTTGACCCCTGGAGTTTTCACTTGTGTGGAAACAATAGCATGAGTATCATTGCCTTGCTTATCTTTAGCACCCTATTATTTTCTACTAGTATGGTTATTGCACTAGATGCTAGTTTAGTATTTTTTTAATTTTTAGAAAGTGTGACCAGAGGCCTTGTGAACTCTTAATGCCTTGATATGCTAGTGTAACACCCACTGGTGTCATTGCATTTTTGGTGGAAACATTATTTCCCCCACACTAGATATGTTTCTTTTATATAGTTCTCTAACTAATGAGTGCCTAGTATTTTTGCCTTGAGCTTTTGAGTGCTAAATGAAAATGTGTATGCTTCTGTTTGTAAGTGGTTGTAATCATGTGTGGCTTGCTAGGAAAAATCCATCTTTGGAGTGTTGTTTGATTCCTCTAGTAATGCCCCTTTTATTACCACTAGTATGTAGGAGTTGCCCTGCAAATTGATGCCTTGTTTATTTAAATGGGGTATTTTTGTTATAGCAATTATAGATGTTTTTCACTCCTGTTTTTATAACATGGACCGTCTGGTTGTATTTCAATTACTTTATTGAAATGTATCCATTGATTCTTCATGTTTGAGTAGTACTAGTTTCCCTAGCATTTTTGTATTAAATTATTTTTCCTGCCAACTTGTGTTTGGTAGATATTTGTGTATCCTAGCGTGAGGACATGTTGTCATTTCCCATTATGATAACATGGTTCCTTGTTTGCATTTTAGTATTTTACTTGTTATGCATGCTTGCATAGCAAACCCTTAGTAGAAGCATGTCTATAGGATTCCTCCTTTTTAGTCATTGTTTCTATTGTTCTCACTATGAGAATTGTGTGTTTTGTAATGAGTCTATTGCCTTGTTGCACTTGTGTAGGCTCACTGATTTGTAAAAGTAACTTTTGCAAATCATGTGTCTTATTTATTCTTGGTGTGAATTTAGGCTTAGTAGATTAGCTACCTTCTTCTTTTTGTGGTTTGGTTGATAGACCCATTGCCATGATTATTATTGTGCATGTTTCGTATACACTTAGTAGCCTCACCCATGTGAAACTAAGTGTATTTTGGGTTTCTAAATATCTTGGTATGAGAGTGGCACACCCACTGAATCCATGATATTGAGGTTGTGAGATATGTTCCTCCAACCTTGAGTTGTCTTATTAAATGGCATATCTGCCAAGTGTGTTTGTTTGATTGTTTGCCCAAATTAATAATTGTGTGATTGGTTATTATTAGTTTCCTTGCTGTATGTATTGTTATGTATGGTTGCTTGCCGTGATTGGTTCTGAATGTGTGTCCTTTATTCTTTTTACGATGTTAGAAAACGAAGAGGAAGGAAGTGTCGGGAAGCTCTGTTTTCAAGTTCCAGTCACTCCAAAACCAGGGACACAAGGAGTTACCAGGCAAGCCATCCTGATGCTTGCTGATACAATACTTATCATTATCTATCATGCATGTTTTACCTCTGAAGTTTTACTAAAACTTGATTATCAAAACTATTTTTGATGTGGCTATTACTACTATACTAGTATATAGGTTACTATCATGCTAGTAGTTAAACTTGGTAATACCAAGCCCATAAGCCACCATATGATATTTACTACCATCAAATATACTAGTCCCTAAGTGGACACCCTAAAATTGTGATTCTACAAAACAAAGGCTTTACGGAAAAAAAAAACCCGGAGAAAAGGCGGATCCTTATTCTCCGGAGGAATGTGGAAGTGGTCATTTTTGGAAAAAAGGTGTTTCTCAAAAATGAAACATAACCTAGTCTTCGCCGGACAACCTTTACCGTACTGCCACCCTACCCCAACATGGGCACGGGGCTTAACTGGAAGTTTGTTCTTGTTAGTGTGTGTTCTATCTCAAACGCTATAAGGGACGGAATCCCTTGAACCGATTGTCGTCAAAACTCCCAAGGTTGAGACATAAAAAGTGTGGGATTAAGTTTCCCTCCGGTCGCATCAGTTGAGGCATCCTGGCTGGCGGGGATTAGCTCGGTGCCGGGGATGCGGTAAAACTCAACTGAGAGATAGACACATTCTAGCTTGAACATAGTGAATGGTTATGATCAGATACCTGATGTTTACATACTGTTGTTACAGTCCGTGGTTGTTCACGGTAGGTGTACTGGATCTGGTGGATGAGTACACCTCTGCAGAGTACAACTTTTTCGAAGAAGCCGCGTCCTCGGATATGGACAGTTGAATGGCCATGTAGCTAGCATTGTGTCAATGTTTTCAAAAAGGAGTTTTTGAAAGGAAGTGTTGAACTTGTGAAGTTCGGAAAGGAAGGAAAACTTATACCATGGAGGTATCGTCGATGATGGAAAGCCAGATGTGGTTATACAAAACAAAGTGTTTTGCAAAGAAAACCTTTTCTACTCTAAGCAAGAATTCTGGAAACTGATTCCAAGAAGTTTTGCAAAGAGAAAATATTCTTTAACAAAGCTTTACAAAACCTCTTGTACATGTGATATCTACAAGAGAAATAAAACTATATTATTTTCTTCTGAAGTATCTTCTTCAACGAAGATACAGATTAACCTGACTGCAACTGTGGTGTCATCATATATGAACACCACTGATAGTGAACCCTGTTTATAGCCTACCTATTCCACCATATAAGCATATTTGCATGTTTGGTAAGTGACATGATGGATGTCTTGCTGAGTACATTCAAATGTACTGATTATGGTTTCGCCCCTGGTATCTACTTGCCAGACTTTGAGAAGGAGCCTCCAAAGGAGATCTATGAAGAGAAGTACGGAGCTGACGGCTTTGCGAACTAGGATCGTCTCCGGGTCAGCAGCCTGTAGGTTAAGGCGTGACTTGGGCTCACCTACGTTGTGTTTTAATTGTCTTCCGCTGTGTTTGATAAGTTTCCTTCCCTATGTGGCAGTTGTGTTAAACCTGATCATGTGATCTTTATGTAATACCTTTATGTATTCGTGTAATGGATGATGTATTTCTGTATGCCAACTTTGTATGTTGTTCACGACTGATCTTTCTGGGATCGTGAATGTATGCATACGGAGGGTTTCAGACTGCCGGTCTGGGGTCCGTAAAGAGTTTGTATCAGAGCCATCCTGACCTTAGGAGACCTTAGTTAGCATGGACGTCAGATAGGAAAGAAAAGTATTTTGGAGTAAAAACCTATTTATTATCTAAATTATTTTTATCTAAGGGAATTTTAGTATATTTTCCCTCCTTCTGATCTTTTCAAAAGATTCTAAAGGCATATCTCTCTCGGTTAAGAGTTTATTTCTTACTTGTTTGCAACTGCTCCGATCTGTTTTTGAAACATCTCTCGTCTTTGAAGTTTTCTGTTCAGAAAATAGTTGGGGTTTCAAAAACAAATTGTTGCATAGTCTTACCTCTCTCAGTTAAATGTTTTATCAAAACTTTACTTCTATTATCTTGTTTCCACCCAAAAACTTGTATACTTGCCGATGTCCCGAGAAGACCAAAATAATTGCCTAGCTCTAAAGTGATGATGGTCAGAAGTAGATATAGTTCTTCAGCCACTTCTAGGATTTTGGATCAGTCTAGTTTGGAGTAATTTAGCGATGACCCCATGAGTCGTCTCCCCCGACGTAGCTCCAATGGAGCCTTGCTTGTGTGTTATGGCTTGCATATGTGTGTCCGTAAGACTTTGTGCTATTGTGTGGTGTAGAATTTGGTTCATCTAGGCTTCTATATGTTTGTGGGGTGCTCAGAATTTGCAGATTTGTGCTTGCCCCGCTCTTGTTTTTGAATCACCTCTTGTTAGGTTTTTGCAAGCAAAAATGTTTGTATAGTATTCAAAAACAAGAATTCGTTGCTTATACTTATACTTGTTTTCGCTTCGAAATGCCACCGTCGTGAACCACCACCATCTCCCCCACAATCAATGAAAGCGCCGTTGGGCCTAAAAATAGAGGACCATCAAGCCACACGAGCTGATAGCGTTGCTACCAGTGATGCACTCCAACAGATAAAGCTCCAACAACGACAGCCTTCAAAGAAGAAAAGGTGTGAAGGCACCAACCACTACTGACCAAAACCTCTATGTTTGTCTGTTTGCAAAAGACTCGTTTTACCCTGTTGGCTAAATGTTGCACCTTTTTATGTCCCCTTTTTAAAAAAGACCAAACTAGAGAGATCCCCTTTTTAAAAGTTATATACCTCCCTGCTCTGGAGGAAGGTGCAAAAGAAGTCTTCACATGCCATGATGCGCAACCCCCCTCAGAAGCAAATCAAAAGAGCACAATTCAATATTCGACGTATGACACTAGTCGTATCTTGTCGGACAAACATGATTAAATAGAAAGCTAACAAGACTAACATGCTTTGCCTAATCTTAGGTTGACACCTAACCAAAGCATGCGAACTACTGACAACTCTTTCTAAACCCAAGGATTAAGTGACTTAGGACACCTTTTAATCTAGTTGGTAAAAAAGAGAAGTCACGAGAAAATAAGATGATGACCTATTCGTTTACTAGTCAATAGGATACCGGGTGTATCTACTTTGGAAACCAAATCTTAGTAGACGTTGTAGGTACTATGAAATTCGGAGTTTAGAAATTAAGTGAACGATGGAATGGTTATGATAGATCTAGGAAACAACAGTTTTCCTGTTTTTGTTTCTCTGTGTGCTCTTGATTGAAATAAATTTGTGTTTTATTCAATCTTGCTTCCTAACTTATATGGAGTTGTTAGGACTTGCTATTATGTTGTTTTATTACAATAAATCTACCCTAAAAAGTGTGTGCATGATTGGAAACTTGAATAAAAATGAAATAGCATTTGTTACCTTCTAGTTTATTATCTGGAAGTATTGTGAGAGCTAGATCTGTGTATACTTTCTTAGTAGATTTTGTGGTATGTTTTCCTCAAGTCCAGTACCATTTAGGTACTGTTATCTTGATGCTTGTACCTCTGTTAGCTTGCATGTCTCTTAATAGTAAAGCATGTGTAAGCATTGCTATCAATATGCACTAGTATTGTTTCACTAGATTAAATAGCCTTATATTTTTATCTTGTATGCAAAGTTTTTTATGAGTAACCAGAGGCTTAGTACCTATTTTTCCTTGGTATTAGTAGGCCATAGTCCACTGGTCCCATTGCATTTTGGCTTGAGTATGAAAATCCCCAACCATACACATGTGTGAAAATAGCATGTTTCACTATGTGATTGATTTCTATTTTCCACCATGGAAAATATAATTGTTTGTTTTCACCTATGGAATTGAGAAGTTTATTTCTTATTAGTAAATACTAGTATGTTTAGGTGTGATCCTTTTGTTAGCATAATATTCCTTAGGGGTATCATGTTAAGAAATGTTTCACTATCGTGTGCTAAAATTAAATTGTTCGCAAATAAAATAAATTCCTCTTGACTGGTAGATTGTTTGTGAATAATTTTAAATTGAGTGTATGGATTTTTGAAAAGGTTTAGATAAATTTTCATTAATTGAATAGCTACTGGTTGTGTGAGTTATACCTTTCTTGTTTGCTAGTAATTGGTTAAAGAAAACAGAAATTGCTAGAAGAAATTTCTGCATGCTTAATGGTTGATTCATAAAATTACTATGGTGCTTGTGCTTACTAACATGAGTAGGATTGGTGTACTATAATTAGGTACACTTATATTCATGACTTGCTTGTTTAGGTTTAAACATCATGATAGCATTGTTTGCTTCTCTAGGGTGAAACTAGTTTCACCACTAGAAAATGGTGATTTTTGCTCTAGTATTACCCTCTTTTTATTTTATGAGTATATGTGTTGATAGAGCATGTTTAGGAAGTTATTACTTCTGTTATAATGCCATGAATTATTTAGTTGCATGTTCTATGGTTATAGGATATGATTATCTCTTATAGCATGCTGGTGTAGATTTTTCATACTAGTGTGTTATTTGTGCAGTCCTGTTTTTTTTATGCCTGTGTAATAGGAGTTTTATCTTGTGTGAAGATGGTGTTTTAGAGTATCTTTATGATTGGATTCATTGGTTTTTAGCTACTGGTTGTTTGCTAATTGTTCATGATTCAAGGATTCCAAAACCTCTAGTAAACAATAACCTAGTGATTAAATAGTCTATTCATCTGTGGTGTTGTTTGCTTGCTTATTGGATTTTGTTTAAATGTTTTACCTTAGCATGAGTTTATACTTGTGTTATGATTGTGCTTAATAGTATCTTATGAAACTAAAACATCCAACTAAAATCATGAGCGTATTAAGTGATAGTTGCTTGTGGGGAGTAACACCCACTGCTGTGGGTATTTGTTCTGTCTGTTTGTTTTACCTTAGCAACCTAACCTTTGCACCCACAAGCTATATTTGTAGCTTCTTATATACCTTGTTATGAGAGTGGTACACCACTCCATATGTGGTATGTAAGATGTGGGATATAGCTAGGAACTCATGTAATAATTGACGGTAAGAATTTGTTAATTTAGGGGAATACCCCGCCTCCCAAGAAAAGTCAAAGGGGGGAAGCACCTGCACTCCAACACTAGCATTGTGTTTGTTGGCCCTCCCTTAGTCCTCGCTTGTGCATCTCGGGGACGAGATTCTTTTTAAGGGGGGAAGACCTGTCACATCCCAATTTTGGAATACCTGATAACACAGTTGTTTTGCTAATTGCTTGACCAATAAACTTTGGTTGTGTTTGTTTGAGTGCAACTAAACAAACTAATTATAAACTTGCAAACTTAAAAAGATAGCAAAGCAGTAAACTAAAAATATTCAACATATTGTTCCAATGACCTTGGCAATATTTTATAAAGTAAATATTGATCAAAAGAGTTTTCCAAAACTATCTTATGAATCCATACTTGTTGAATATTATTCCAAGGCCCAAATTAAGAAAGAGGAAACACTAAATAAATTTCCCTAAAAGATTATCAGAAAAAGAGGAATTCTTAGATGCTTCACCAAAATCTTAACAAATGTTTTTCCAACCTTGCAAGCTTAAAAACAAAAGTATTGGAGAGCATTGACTTGCTATCTCTAGTCACATAAATATTTTGGCAAAGCATTGTTAAAGAAAAGCCAAGTGCCTTATTAAATTGAATTTTCAATATTTTCAGAAACAAGAAACTCAAACAAGTTACTGTTGGAAACTTTCTTCAAATGATCTGAAATTGATACCAGTGCTTCCTTATATCAAATAAGGAACACACACAAGAGGAGACCAAAAATTGAATCCATTAAAGTCCTGAAAACATGATTTTTCTCCACAGGAACATTTGGAATTTTGAACAAGTTTGTTCTACAAACTTTTTCAAAATGCCATGAAATAAATACCACATGCTCTATATCATAAATAAGGATGAAAACCAAAAGGGCACAAGTTTTTGAATAATTTAAGTTGCCAGAAACCCCTGTTTTCTAGACAGCACCTTTTTGAAGTTTGAACAAGTTTGTTCTATGAAGTAACTCAAAATGACTTGAATTTTCTACCACACAAGGAACACACCAAATAAGGAATGTGTGCCAAAAATTATAATTTTTGGAAACTCCTAAGTAGTGAAATAAATTCAATGTAAATTTATGTCAGAATTGAAATTTGAACAACTTTGAACTATCAAGTTTATCCAATTGAGCCAATTTTCACATATGTTGTGCATCCCAACTAATAAGAATTTTGGGCAAAAGTATTTTAAATTTAGACTTTGTTTTCCTAGTGAAAACAACATTTTTCAGAGAGGAAAAGGATGTCTTTGTAAATAGCCAGGGACCTATTTGTAATCCGAGTCATCTCCTTGTTCTTCCTAGCTTCTATGTAGATGCAGTGCCCTACTCCATTGACTTCGAGTGGAAGGTTTCCTCGAGGATAAGAACCCCCCATGTGCACTTGATGGCTATCTGCCCCCTCTCTCTCTCCCCTCGAGCTTTCTTTCTCTCTCTGCTCAAAATCCTCAAAACGGAACCCTAGCCGAAAAACCTCGCCGTCGATTCGGCCGTTGCCGAGCTCACCGGCGGCAGCCATGGGCACCATCCTCTCCTCCTCGTCGTGTTTGTCCTCGGTGCCAGAGGAATCGAGGCGGGACGCCTCGAGGAGCCCGCGTCGTCCAGTTCCCTTCATCGGGTCCGGCGAGCTCCGGCGGGGAATCGCCGTCGCCTCGCTCCTCCTCCGCCCTCACCGAGTTCTCCCGCGCGTCTAGCGTGAGCATGCGCTTGTCGCCGTACCTTTTCCCCTCTCCCTTGCCCTCTAAAACGTTGCCGCGCCGTGCTCGCTTCTCGACCGCCGCGCGCCGCCGTCGCCGGCTGCTCTCCGGCGACTTCTAGGAAACGATACCGCCCTCGTTGGCTTCCCCGCGTCCAGAGCAATGCGTGGGTGCAGTTGAATCGTGAAATAACGGTCGTATGCGCTGGATTTGGACCTCGCCGGAGTCCTCCCGCCGGCGAGTGATGTCGTGCTGACGCCAGCGTGGCTTGACCGCGCGCTGGTGCAGTCAAACCCGCGGGTGGGCCGCGCATTGCCCGCGTGGCAGCCACCGTGGACGCCTGGCCAGCTGGTCAGCGGCTGCGGCTAGATCTGCCCGCGGTAGAACTGGATCTGGCCGGCCCAGTTACGGATCTAGCCCATCCACAGCTCTTTTTTCAATTTAATGTTTACATAAACAAGCATGTTTACTTTTGGCCATAAAAGCTAACCTAAAAGATGAATTTGACCAAGATAAAATTCACAGTGGTAAAGCAACTAAATCTAAACCATCTCCAACTTGTAGATCTACATTTGGAGGAATATTTTAGACATGAAAAATGTTTTGGCAACAGGTACCAGAAACAGAAAAATGAGCACCATTTTAATTTCACAACTCAGAATGAGGTGTATCCAATTGCATTGGAAATCCCTTGAAATTTCCTAACAGCAGAAATTAACCTTGCTTCCAAATTCCTAATATGTTTGAAATGACATGCAATTTGGTAAAACACCAGAGAGCACTTTGGTGATTTTTATAAAATCATTAAAACTGATTTTTGATGCAAACTCAATTGGATGGTCTTGTATATGTTTAGGGCTATCCAAACCTAGCTGGGTTTAATTTTTAGAGCATCATAGAAAATTTGGTGGACAGATCTTTAATTTGCATGTTTCTGCCATTTTGGCATTTTAGGTATTTAATTTGTGTGAAGTTATTTTTGTGTTGCAATATTGTTTTCTAGCATGTACAAGTTGTGTGAACTTGTTTTCTAAGGTTTACTTAGCTATTTTAGCATGTTAGATTGTGTGGGCTTGAGTTGAGAAGAAATAGGATTTTTGTTAATAGCATATGTTTTATCTCTAGTTAATACTTGCATAGAATTTTTGAGTGATAAATTATGTGCAAGCACTTGGATTGTTGTGTTGAGAAATTGGATCCAGTACCATGTTGGTACTGATATTGTGTTGGTATCACCTCTTCCAGCTTGCATTTGAGTTGGTAGAAAAGCATGAGTAGTTTTGTCATGACTATGCAAATGTTATGGAAAAATTCTCTCATGTGTAGAATTTTTGGCATAAAAATTTGTGGTTGTGTAGCCACATATTTTTGGGTTGTATTCATAGGACCAGTATCATTTTGGTGATGTTTTGATGAGTACTTGACCCCTCGAGTTTTAACTTATGTGGAAACAATAGCATGAGTATCATTGACTTGCTTATCTTTAGCACCCTATTATTTTCTACTAGTATGGTTATTGCACTAGATGCTAGTTTAGTATTTTGTTAATTTTTAGCAAGTGTGACCAGAGGCCTTGTGACCTCTTAATGCCTTGATATGCTAGTGGAACACCCACTGGTGTCATTGCATTTTTGGTGGAAACATTATTTCCCCCACACTAGATATGATTCTTTTATATAGTTCTCTAACTAATGAGTGCCTAGTATTTTTGCCTTGAGCTTTTGAGTGCTAAATGAAAATGTGTATGCTTCTGTTTGTAAGTGGTTGTAAGCATGTGTGGCTTGCTAGAAAAAATCCATCTTTGGAGTGTTGTTTGATTCCTCTAGTAATGCCCCTTTTATTACCACTAGTATGTAGAAGTTGCCCTGCAAATTGATGCCTTGTTTATTTAAATGGGGTATTTTTGTTATAGCAATTATAGATGTTTTTCACTCCTGTTTTTATAACATGGACCCTCTGGTTGTATTTCAATTACTTTATTGAAATGTATCCATTGATTCTTCATGTTTGAGTAGTACTAGTTTCCCTAGCATTTTTGTATTAAATTATTTTTCCTGCCAACTTGTGTTTGGTAGATATTTGTGTATCCTAGCATGAGGACATGTTGTCATTTCCCATTATGATAACATGGTTCCTTGTTTGCATTTTAGTATTTTACTTGTTATGCATGCTTGCATAGCAAACCCTTAGTAGAAGCATGTCTATAGGATTCCTCCTTTTTAGTCATTGTTTCTATTGTTCTCACTATGAGAATTGTGTGTTTTGTAATGAGTCTATTGCCTTGTTGCACTTGTGTAGGCTCACTGATTTGTAAAAGTAACTTTTGCAAATCATGTGTCTTATTTATTCTTGGTGTGAATTTAGGCTTAGTAGATTAGCTACCTTGTTCTTTTTGTGGTTTGGTTGATAGACCCATTGCCATGATTATTATTGTGCATGTTTTGTATACACTTAGTAGCCTCACCCATGTGAAACTAAGTGTATTTTGGGTTTCTAAATATCTTGGTATAAGAGTGGCACACCCACTGAATCCATGATATTGAGGTTGTGAGATATGTTCCTCCAACCTTGAGTTGTCTTATTAAATGGCATATCTGCCAAGTGTGTTTGTTTGATTGTTTGCCCAAATTAATAATTGTGTGATTGGTTATTATTAGTTTCCTTGCTGTATGTATTGTTATGTATGGTTGCTTGCCGTGATTGGTTCTGAATGTGTGTCCTTTATTCTTTTTACGACGTTAGAAAACGAAGAGGAAGGAAGTGTCGGGAAGCTCTGTTTTCAAGTTCCAGTCACTCCAAAACCAGGGACACAAGGAGTTACCAGGCAAGCCATCCTGATGCTTGATGATACAATACTTATCATTATCTATCATGCATGTTTTACCTCTGAAGTTTTACTAAAACTTGATTATCAAAACTATTTTTGATGTGGCTATTACTACTATACTAGTATATAGGTTACTATCATGCCAGTAGTTAAACTTGGTAATACCAAGCCCATAAGCCACCATATGGTATTTACTACCATCAAATATACTAGTCCCTAACTGGACACCCTAAAATTGTGATTCTACAAAACAAAGGCTTTACGGAAAAAAACCCGGAGAAAAGGCGGATCCTTATTCTCCGGAGGAATGTGGAAGTGGTCATTTTTGGAAAAAAGGTGTTTCTCAAAAATGACACATAACCTAGTCTTCGCCGGACAACCTTTACCGTACTGCCACCCTACCCCAACATGGGCACGGGGCTTAACTGGAAGTTTGTTCGTGTTAGTGTGTGTTCTATCTCAAACACTATAAGGGACGGAATCCCTTGAACCGATTGTCGTCAAAACTCCCAAGGTTGAGACATAAAAAGTGTGGGATTAAGTTTCCCTCCGGTCGCATCAGTTGAGGCATCCTGGCTGGCGGGGATTAGCTCGGTGCCGGGGATGCGGTAAAACTCAACTGAGAGATAGAAACATTCCAGCTTGAACATAGTGAATGGTTATGATCAGATACCTGATGTTTACATACTGTTGTTACAGTCCGTGGTTGTTCACGGTAGGTGTACTGCATCTGGTGGATGAGTACACCTCTGCAGAGTACAACTTTTTCGAAGAAGCCGCGTCCTTGGATATGGACAGTTGAATGGCCATGTAGCTAGCATTGTGTCAATGTTTTCAAAAAGGAGTTTTTGAAAGGAAGTGTTGAACTTGTGAAGTTCGGAAAGGAAGGAAAACTTATACCGTGGAGGTATCGTCGATGATGGAAAGCCAGATGTGGTTAAACAAAACAAAGTGTTTTGCAAAGAAAACCTTTTGTACTCTAAGCAAGAATTCTGGAAACTGATTCCAAGAAGTTTTGCAAAGAGAAAATATTCTTTAACAAAGCTTTACAAAACCTCTTGTACATGTGATATCTACAAGAGAAATAAAACTATATTATTTTCTTCTGAAGTATCTTCTTCAACGAAGATACAGATTAACCTGACTGCAACTGTGGTGTCATCATATATGAACACCATTGATAGTGAACCCTGTTTATAGCCTACCTATTCCACCATATAAGCATATTTGCATGTTTGGTAAGTGACATGATGGATGTCTTGCTGAGTACATTCAAATGTACTCATTATGGTTTCGCCCCTGGTATCTACTTGCCAGACTTTGAGAAGGAGCCTCCGAAGGAGATCTATGAAGAGAAGTACGGAGCTGACGGCTTTGCGAACTAGGATCGTCTCCGGGTCAGCAGCCTGTAGGTTAAGGCGTGACTTGGGCTCACCTACGTTGTGTTTTAATTGTCTTCCGCTGTGTTTAATAAGTTGCCTGCCCTATGTGGCAGTTGTGTTAAACCTGATCATGTGATCTTTATGTAATACCTTTATGTATTCGTGTAATGGATGATGTATTTCTGTATGCCAACTTTGTATGTTGTTCACGACTGATCTTTCTGGGATCGTGAATGTATGCATACGGAGGGTTTCAGACTGCCGGTCTGGGGTCCTTACATATACCTTTTTGGCGGCATTTTTCTCATTTGTTTTTGTCCTTTCCAGTTCATTCTCTGCCAGCTTGTACTTCACGAAGTCTGCCCATACGGGTTTTATTTTCTCATACCCTTGAGTGAAATCAGGAGTCTTGTTCTTCTTAACATAATCAAGGTTCAATCTTTTCTTCCAGTTTTTGAATTGCTCGGCCATCTTTTTCAGGGTCCACGCTTTGACCTTTTCCCGTATCTCATGTTTCAGTTTAGTAACATTGGCCTCATTCAAAGCCGCTTCATTCTCGTCCACCTCCGGCACGGGTAAGTTGAAATTAGCCAAAAATCTTTGAGAAAAGATGATCTTTGGCTATTTTGCCGACATATGAAATTCCTTGTTTCCGCGGATCTTTTGGCTTATTCCACTCATTAACAGTGATCGGGACGTGATCTCTAACTAGCACTCCGCATTGCTTCACAAATTTTTGGGCAACATCAGCGGGAAACTCGGGTGCGCCGTCTGCTGCGATCGTGTCGATCCTGTATCTTTCTGTATCTTTCAACTTCTTTGTTGCGCCTCGTTTAGTCTTTTTTTCCGGTTGATATACTTGAACCGGATGGCTAAAAATATAAAGATTGTTAATACATGTATATAGACAACGGATGCTTCATTAATTAACATATCTATATATGCACCTCGGAGCCGGTGTTTGTAATTTGTATGGTTCCACCGGAGCCGTCGGCTGCTCCCATATCGGAGCCGTCGGCTTCTCCCTCATCGGAGTCGTCTCCCTGGGTGAGCACCGGATCTCCCTCACCGGAGTCGTTCATCCACTGGCTCACATCGGTCTCTACGTCGGGCCCGCGGATTAAACCCTCGATCATATTTTCGGCATCTTCGTCTCTTGGCTCCATACTATACAAAAAGAGTAAGTATATATTTCAGATCAATTTCATTAAAATTGTTTATACATAATAATTAACTAATGATCAATTATTTTCATCAAAATTGCTTATAGATAATACACAAAAAGAGCAACATATTCATGAAATATTTAAACGTACGATAACATTTCTAGCATTCTTAAATTTATGACACTAACTTAATTAAATTTTCTAACATTCATAACTAATAATTCTAACATTCTTAAATTTCCTATATCAATTCTAAACGTACAAATCTAAAATTTCTAACATTCATAACTAATAATTCTAACATTCTTAAATTTCCTATATCAATTCTAAACGTACAAATCGAAAATTTCTAAGTCTAATCTAAAATTTCTAACATTCACAACTAATAATTCTAACATTCTTAAATTTCCTATAACAATTCTAAACGTACAAATCTAAAATTTCCAAGTCTAATCTAAAATTTGTAACATTCACAACTAATAATTCTAACATTCTTAAATTTCCTATATCAATTCTAAACAAATCTAAAGTTAATAAGTCTAATCTAAAATTTCTAACATTCATAACTAATAATTCTAACATTTGTAACACTAATAAAAAATAGTAATTAAGTAAAAAAAAGGAAAAAAACAAAAAAGGCCCCGGGTTAGGGCGAGATGGAGGTAGGCCGTACCTCCTCTCGGGGCAGCGGTGGGCCGGCGGCGCGGGGCAGCGGCGGCGGGGACGGTGGAGGCCGGCGCTAGACGGGATCGAGGGCGGGGCGCGAGGCCGGCGCGAGACGGGATCGAGGGCGGGTGCGCTCGACGGGGAGCGATCAGG
This sequence comes from Alopecurus myosuroides, assembly GCA_028641055.1. NCBI lineage: Eukaryota > Viridiplantae > Streptophyta > Magnoliopsida > Poales > Poaceae > Alopecurus > Alopecurus myosuroides. The sequence continues at coordinate 34,686,744 of CM054058.1, read as the reverse complement.
CCTGAGGGTCGACGGAGTCGAGGGGCGGCGCCGCAGAGGAGGACGCCGACGGGGGCGAGGGGCGGCGCGGGGGCGACGGGATCGAGGGGCGGCGCCGCAGAGGTGGACGGGGGCGAGGGGCGGCGTGGGGGCGACGGGATCGAGGGGGCGGCGCCGCAGAGGAGGACGCTGACGGGGGCGAGGGACGGCGCGGGGGGACGGAAAAAATGGGCAGCCTGGCGGCGTCGATTTCGTCCCTGCGCGCGGTCTGGAACTGGGAGGGACGGTGACGTGTATATATCTATCTAGCATCCGTCCCGGTTGGTGGCAACAACCGGGACGAAAGGCCCTTCCGTCCCGGTTGGTGGCAACAACCGGGACGAAAGCCCCGGCTGGTCGCGCGCGTCGGGACCAGAAGTACTTTTGTGTCGGGCGCGCCAATTGTTTTAGCGCAAAAATTTGAATATCTTAAATATGCACGTGAATAACTTCTATATATACTTTCAAATTTGAAAAAAATTTCAACATGAAAATTGTTTGAATTTGCATAACTAATTCAAATCCGTTTTCTGTTTACCTAAATAATTATTCTAACTATTCAAACTATTAACTATTTCACTATATGCACTTAATTTAAATATAAATATCTTACATTGTTTTAAAATTAGTAATAATTACATTAAACAGAAAACAGACGCGCTAGCGCGCCGCAGTGTCGTCGGAATACAAATTTTTTTATTAAAAAGAGAAAACAAACGAACACCGAGGGGGATGCGGTAAACATTATGTTCTGCCGTGCTCGGATGCCGCGGAAGCCGGTGGTGATGTTCCCGTGCACATTACTACCCAAGCTCAAAGTGAACACTGACCCAAGCATGCATGGATGAATGTGTTAAAGGGGGATGAATGTGTTAAACACTGACCCAAATGCACGGCTCACAGCAGCTCGAAAGAAACACACTGTAGCCCTGATCGAACGGCTCACAACAGCTCGAAAGAAACACACCCGGATCCAACGACTCACGAGTGCTTGAAAGAAACACACGATCCGTGTGATTCTATCTGATTGGTCCAAACGAAACCCTAATTCCCATTTAGTCCCGGTTGGTGTCCCCAACCGGGACTAAAGGGATGATCCGTTTCCCAATGAAACCCTAACCCATTTAGTCCCGGTTGGTGTCCCCAACCGGGACTAAAGGGATGATCCGTTTCCCAATGAAACCCTAACCCATTTAGTCCCGGTTGGTGTCCCCAACCGGGACTAAAGGGATGATCCGTTTCCCAATGAAACCCTAACCCATTTAGTCCCGGTTGGTGTCCCCAACCGGGACTAAAGGGATGTTTTCTTCTCGGTATATATATGTATGCATTGCCACACCATTGGCATAAACACATACAAACTCACCACTCTCTCATGGCTTCTACCGTACCCACTCTAACATTCATCCAGGCGGAGGCACTTTCCGCCTCGAACTACCCCTGCCCGTGCGGCTACAACGTTCCCGCCGGTTGGATGCTCAGCGCCGGAGGAGTGCCGGTCCCTCCTCTTCCTCAAGGTGTGGCGCGTCGGGCAGCCATCACGAACCACTACTACCACGAGCTCACGCCGGAGCAGCGGAGGAATCCCAGTTGGCATCCCGATAACCAGCATACTTGGGATGCCTTGTTCATCAATCGGCGTGAGAGGGCGCTCGCCAGGTATGAGGAGGACGGTCTGCCTCCTGGGAACTTTCACGAGGCCGGTCGTCGGCTATGGTGGTCCGGCCGGACTCTACAGAGCGTCATGGACTACATCAGGGACGGCGATATCCCCCGCCTGCGCTACCCTCAGGCCCAGTCCTGGAGTCGTGATCCTCCGAGGGAGTGCAGAGCACCGTCAGACGATAGTGACGACGACGGCGGCGGCGATTACGACGACTACGAGTACATGTACTATAGGCCTAGGCAGGAGTATGACTAGTAAATCGATGCACTCTTGCCATTATGTACTGTCTTCTTTATTTAGATCTATGCTCTCCGTTTAGATTTAGATCCAATCTTGCCATTATGTGTACTGTGCCTTTTGTTTATCTATCGAAATGCATGTCCCCCTCCTAATGTGAATGCATACTTTGCGGCGTCGATGCCTGACCTCATGTGGCCGCCGGCATGTGTGAGTCGCAGAGCGGCAATAGGAAGATGGACTGGCGCTTCGTTTTTGAAATGTGTGGGCGGTCGACCTTCAAAAAGAGGAGGGTACAGAGTGGTGGGACATTAACGCAGCCGTCTAATGTGAATGCTGCTTTTTGTTGGGAGTTGTGCAACGGAGACGAATATCGTGGCCGGAATAAACTAGGAGACCTCAAATTAATATAATTGCCACATGTGCTTAATGAATATAACTCCTTCAACCAATATTACAAATGCGTTTGGAAATTGGTTGAATGGGGCGGATAAAAAGACTATTTGTTGGTCTGTGGCTAGGTATTGGTCCCGGGTCGTGCCACGAACCACTACTACCACGAGCTCACGCCGGAGCAGCGGAGGAATTCCAGTTGGCATCCCGATAACCAGCATACTTGCGATGCCTTCTTCATCAATCGGCGTGAGAGGGCGCTCGCCAGGTATGAGGAGGACGGTCTGCCTCCTGGGAACTTTCACGAGGCCGGTCGTCGGCTATGGTGGTCCGGCCGGACTCTACAGAGCGTCATGGAATACATCAGGGACGGCGATATCCCCCGCCTGCGCTACCCTCAGGCCCAGTCCTGGAGTCGTGATCCTCCGAGGGAGTGCAGAGCACCGTCAGACGATAGTGACGACGACGGCGGCGGCGACTACGACGACTACGAGTCGGAGTACTATAGGCCTAGGCAGGAGTATGACTAGTAGATCGATGCACTCTTGCCATTATGTACTGTCTTCTTTATTTAGATCTATGCTCTCCGTTTAGATTTAGATCCAATCTTGCCATTATGTGTACTGTGCCTTGTTTATCTATCGAAATGCATGTCCCCCTCGTAATGTGAATGCATACTTTGCGGCGTCGATGCCTGACCTCATGTGGCCGCCGGCATGTGCGAGTCGCAGAGCGGAATAGGAAGATGGACTGGCGCTTCGTTTCTAAAATGTGTGGGCGGTCGACCTTCAAAAAGAGGAGGGTAGAGAGTGGTTGGACATTAACGCAGCCGCCTAATGTGAATGCTGCTTTTTGTTGGGAGTTGTGCAACGGAGACGAATATCGTGGCCGGAATAAACTGGGAGACCTCAAATTAATATAATTGCCACATGTGCTTAATGAATATAACTCCTTCAACCAATATTACAAATGAGTTTGGAAATTGGTTGAATGGGGCGGATAAAAAGACTATTTGTTGGTCTGTGGCTAGGTATTGGTCCCGGGTCGTGCCACAAACCGGGACCAATGCCCATGCGCGTGCCACGTGGCCTCTGGCTAGGTATTGGTCCCGGGTCGTGCCACGAACCGGGACCATTGGCTCCCCACGAACCGGGACAGATGCCCCCAGGTGGTTTCTGCTGGCTCGGGTACACGACCCGGGACCAATGCATGGTTTTTGTCCCGGATTTTGGTGCAACCGGGACAGATGCCCCCTGCCCCCCTGGACGAAAGGGGTTGTTTCCACTAGTGTCACAGCATTAATAACTTCCTCCTTGATCGTACCCCAGTTCCGCTGATAAAATCTCGCCGGAAATCCGTCCACTCCCGGTGCTTTTAGGGGTCCAATCTGGAAAAGAGTATCCCCAATCTCATCATCAGAAAACTCCTTAATAAGGCTCTGATTCATCTCCGGAGTTACCTTTGCATGTATAAGGCTGGTCACAATGGGGAGTAACATAAGGTAGGAACCTACACAGTTTTCTAGACTATGTTCCTACATCCACAATGGGGAGTAACATATATGTAGTGTCATGCAACAATGCATTTATTAGGCTATAGACTCATTGTTTCTTGGAGTGTGTGATGTTCCGGTAACTTACACTACTAGGAAAATGGCTATAGATGGACTAGCATCAGTGGCGCACCATGTCGCCGTGCGCCACTGATACGGTTGGGAGGAAACAGGTCCAGGCATCAGTGGCACACCATGTATTCATGCGCCACTGATGCTCATAGCATCAGTGGCGCACCGTGAACAGGTGCGCCACTGATACCTGGCACCCATGTATGTCCATTAGTATCAGTGGCGCATCATGCACGGTGCGCCACTGATTCTCCATAGCATCAGTGGCGCACCATGCACGGTGCGCCACTGATACCTGACACCCATGTATGTCCATTAGTACCAGTGGCGCATGGTGTATGGTGCGCCACTGATGCTATGAAGAATCAGTGGCGCACCGTGCATGATGCGCCACTGATACTAATGGATATATACATGAGTGCCTGGTATCAGTGGCGCATGGTGTATGGTGCGCCACTGATGCTATGAAGAATAAGTGGCACACCGTGCCTGATGCGCCACTGATACTCATGGACATACATGGGTGTCAGGTATCAGTGGCGCACCAGGGAGCAGTGCACCACTGATGCTCTGGTCAAACTATGGTCAAACTAGTCAAATGGTGGTCAATGTATGGTCAAACTATTGAAATTTTGGTCAAACTATGGTCAACATGCGGTCAAACTAGTCAAACTATGGTCAACATGTGGTCAAACTCTCGTCAAAATCTGGTCAAACTATTCAAATGATGGTCAAAGTATTCAAACTATGGTCAAACGTTGGTCAATGTATATTCAAACTATGGTCAAACTCTAGTCAACGTGTGGTCAAACTAGTCAAACTCTAGGGAATGCGTGGTAAAACTATTCAAACTTGGGTTAAACTTTTCAAATTGTTGTTATCAAATTTAAACGGTAAATGTGTGACATCATGCTCAAGGGCTTAATAGGATTGATATGATACATATATCAATAAGTTATAACTTCTTTCCCGGGACTGCAGTCGAATGGAACTAAGATCTTAAGCGTGCTAGGGCTGAAGTAATTTGAGGATGAGTGACCTAGTGGGAAGTTGACCAAAATTGGTGAGTGAATAAAAAAAACATTTTAAAAAATTAAAAATTGGAGGAATCAGTGGCGCACCAAAATGGGTGTGCCACTGATAATGAATCAGTGGCGCATCGCACTGGTGCGCCACTGATACTGTGGGGAATCAGTGGCGCACCACCCTAATGCGCCACTGATGCTCTGGAGTATCAGTGGCACAATAGTAGTGGCGCACCATGGTGCGCCACTGATTGTCCAAAATGGTGCGCCACTGATGCCTTTTTTCCTAGTAGTGTTAGCTAGTTACCACAAACATCTCTCTCTTCATTAAATACGTGCCACATAAGCAAAATTGTATTGGAGTGTGTGATGTTACTCCTAAGTTCCTCCCCATTGTGACCAGCCTAAGGGATAAAAGAACATCAGCATTTAAAGAGGGATCCCTAGTGATTCAAACACGTGGTCTTACTTGCACACGACAACTATCTCGCCATCCATCAGCTAGGACATGTGGGGGACAACAACACCAGTGGCCCATCGGTCAGCCCGTGGATTACTTGGCGTGGCAGGTACATGTGGCCGGTTGAATATTTCTTGGCTTCGCTCGCGACACTGACTGACACTGTACCATTGACCAGTGACTTGGCGCAGATCCAAGCTGATTCCGTGGCACTCAAGCTTCTCGGTTCTTTCTTTTCTCTATTTTCTAGGGACAATGATTTGGAATGAAGACCATTTCTTACCTCCTGCTTTCTCTATCTTTTGTTATTCATATGCATAAACTGGAACGAACAAAGCCCTAAGAACCATATCTAGCATGTGTTGGAAGACGTCGTGACAACTCCTGTAACACATTGTGTACCTACCTTGTATAGCTGGCTATCCTAACTGTCTAGCATAGGTTCCGTGCATGCACCATACTAGTAGGATCGGCACCTATCGTGCATGCCTCACGAGGCCCTCTCTCTGTATATGTACTGGTACGATTGATCAATAGAACTGTCGAGGGTTCAGTCATCTTCCTTCTTGGTATCAGAGCGAAAAGCTCCACCCTCTCCCTCTCATGGCCGACCACGGCCAAACCTCTCCTAGTCCTCTTGACACCGATCCGCGCACCCCCATCTCCACCCACTCTCGTTTCCCTGCCATGCCCCGTGCAGCTCTCAGCCCGATCGTCCCCGGCACCGATCCAATCTCAACCACGACCACGACCCTCCAAACGGCGGCGCCCTCTTCTGCTGTGATCACCACCGCCTCGGGCGGCTCTCACCTCGTCCCCTCCATTCACGACGACAAGATTCACAACTACATCAAGTTTACCTTGGATGCATCCGCCACCAATCTCACCCGCTGGCGCAACTTCATTATTTTTCTCCTTGACCGCCATCACGCCCGCGACCACATCGAGCCCGGCAACTCTCATCGCCTCGCCAACGAGGAATGGCGTCAAGCGGACGCCGACATCGTGCTCTGGATTCTCACTACCGTCTCCGGCCCCCTCCAAGAGGTGGTTATGTCCGATGGCATGACGGCCTTCTCCGCGTGGACGGCGCTGCACACGTTCTTCTTCGACAACAAGGAAGCCCGCGCCATGATGCTCTCCTGCGAGTTCCGGCAGCTCAAGCGCAACGACCTGTCAATCGACGAGTACTGCCGTCGGCTCCGGCAGATCGCCGACGCGCTCGCCGATGTCGGCGCGCCCATCTCCGACCGGGATCTCACCATGCAGATGGTGGATGGGCCCGGGAAGAAGTTTGCGATCCAGGCCGAGTTCATCGAAGGCACCCGGCCCTTCCCCTCCTTCAGCGCCGCGCACTCCCGGCTTCGCCTTGCGGAGCTGAAGATGGACGCCCAAGCCAAGGAGGAGGCCGCCGGCGTCCAAGCTCTGGCAGTCCACCACGGTGACCGCGGCGGCGGGCGCGGTGATCGCGCACCGGCCGGACAGGCGCAAGGCGCCCACGGCGTCGGGCGTGGCGCCCCCTACCCGCACGGTGGCGGTGGCTACCAGGCCGGAGGGCGCGGCAACTACGGGGGGCCTCACGGCGGCTACACCGGCGGCCAGTCCGGCTACGGGAACCAAGGCGGGCGCGGCGGAGGCCGTGGCCGCGGATGCGGCCGGGGGCGCGGTGACCACCCTGGCGCCGATCACGGCGCGCGCGGCGGCCCGCAGCAACAGCTGTGGCTGGGTTATTTTGCGCCCATGGGCGCTCCGTTTCCTTCCCGGCCACCGTGGCACGCAGCGCCGTCCGCCCCTGCTCTCAGCATTCTCGGTGCACCCCCCGGCCAACCGGCGTACCAGGCGCCACCTCCACCTCTGTACCAGGCGCCACCAGCCTATGTGTACCAGGCGCCACCGCCACTGTACCAGGCACCACATTGGGACAGTCAGGCGATGGCACATCAAACCCCCAGCTACGGCTCTGCCCTGCCACCCCACGTCGAGTGGTTGATGGACTCCGGCGCCTCCTCGCACGTCACCGGGGACCAAGGTATATTGACCACGCCTCACTCCTCTTTAGAGCATGGTTCACGACATATTATCGTAGGTAATGGTTCTCGTCTCCCTGTCATAGCAACCGGTTCCACCCAACTCACATCTAGACCCTTTCATCTACATAATGTTCTAGTTTCCCCAAACTTAGTCACCAACCTCATTAGCACTCGCCAATTTACTCGAGATAATTCTTGTTCCGTTGAGTTTGATCCTTTTGGCTTTTCTGTGAAGGACCTCGCCACCAGGACCACCATCATGAGATCCAATAGCTCCGGGGAGTTATATCCGTTCTTCGGTGACACCCACAACTCCTCCACGTCGGCCCTCTCCGTTGTTGGCGACCTTTGGCATCGCCGTCTTGGCCATCCCAGCTCCAATGCACTCGCTCATTTACCTTTACAATTTCTCTCTTCATGTAATAAAGCACCTACCAGTACTTCCTTTTGCGATGCATGTCAGCTTGGCAAACAAGCCCGGCTCCCTTTTTCCATCTCTCATTCCCGCGCACTTGCCCCATTTGATTTAATTCATTGTGATTTGTGGACCTCTCCCATTGTAAGCTTCTCAGGTTATAAATATTATCTAGTCATTCTCGATGATTATTCCCATTTCTCCTGGACCTTTCCCTTACGCCAAAAATCAGATACATGTGATACTCTTCTTAGTTTCTTTGCATTTATATCCACGCAATTCCACAAAACACTTCGCTACCTCCAATGTGACAATGGCGGCGAGTTTCTCACAAATCGCCTCCGCTCTCATCTCACTAGCCATGGCATCACTTTGCGACTCTCCTGCCCTTACACGTCCCCTCAAAATGGCCGTGCCGAACGACTCATACGCACCACAAACGACATCATCCGCACTCTCCTCTTCCAAGCATCCCTCACACCACCGTTTTGGGCGGAGGCACTCCATACAGCCACTCACCTTCTCAACTTACGTCCCTCTCGCGCCATCAACAACCTCACACCCCACTATCTTCTCCACGGACAGCACCCCACCTACGGCCACTTACGGACCTTCGGTTGCCTTTGCTTCCCCAACGCCTACGCCACCACCGAACACAAGCTCTCTCCGCGTTCCACTCGTTGCATCTTCATTGGGTACCTCCGCGAGCACAAAGGCTACCGCTGCCTTGATTTATCCACCCACAGAATTATTGTCTCGCGTCATGTCGTTTTTAACGACAATTCGTTTCCATATAATCCAGCCACCACGCAGGCCGCAGAATCGGCCACAGCGAGCCCAGCCACACCTGATCCCCCGCCTACCCCGCCATCCGCCTCGGATCACGCCCCCGATCCGCGCAGAACCGCGCACCAGATCCGTCCCGGATCGCGCGCCCCACCCCGCATGCAACCAACCCCGCTGCGCCACCTAGCCCACCCACGCATGCAGCGCCCACACCCCCGACCGTTTCTGCGCCCACACCCCCGTCGCCTGTCTCCGCCTCGGCTACACCGCCCGCACCCGACCGCATACGTCCACCGGCCCGCACTCCCACAGATTCTCCATGCATTCAGCACACCCACCAGCCAATCTCTCGCCGCCACCTCACCAGACCAAACCTGCCCACTCCATTCCAGTAGAACCCCCCCAAAATGCACACCGAATGCTCACTAGGAGCAAACACGGTTTCTCTATGCCTAAACGCAATTTTGACCTCCATGTTTCCGCTACTGCCTCTCCCATTCCATCCTCTTACCGTGTTGCTCTCAAAGACCCCCACTGGCACGATGCTATGTTCGATGAATTTAATGCTCTAATCAGGAATGACACTTGGTCTTTGGTGCCCCGTCCTGCAGGTGTTAACGTTGTGACATGCAAATGGATCTTTCGCCACAAGCTGCATCCTGATGGCTCTCTGGCGCGGTACAAAGCTCGGTGGGTGGTCCGTGGCTTCACTCAGCAGGCCGGTGTGGACTACGACGAGACCTTCAGCCCCGTGGTGAAGCCCTCTACTATCCGTGTCGTTCTCAGCATCACCACGTCCCAGTCTTGGCCCATCCATCAGATGGACGTCAAGAACGCCTTCTTGCAGGGTGATCTCGAGGAAACTGTTTATTGTCAACAACCCTCTGGTTTTGTTGACTCCACCTTTCCACACCATGTCTATCGCCTCCGCAAATCCCTCTACGGTCTCAAACAAGCCCCTCGCACTTGGTTTGCTCGCTTCACCACTTTCCTTAAGACACCCGGGTTCCATGCCTCTCGCTGCGACTCTTCGCTATTCATTCTCCACCGAGGCTCCACCACCGCTTATCTCCTACTCTACGTCGATGATATACTGCTCACAGCCAGCACCACCGCTCTTCTTCGCCAGATTATAACTTCACTCCACGGTGAGTTCCACATGACCGATCTCGGTGAGGTTCACCATTTTCTCGGGGTTAACGTCCACAGAAACCCCACCGGCATCTTCCTTTCGCAGCAGCAGTATGCCTTAGAGATCCTCGATCGTGCTCATATGCTCAACTGCAACCCCATAGCCACACCCATCGACACTAAATCCAAACTATCTGGCAATGCTGGCCGACCCTTCTCCGACCCCACTCTCTATCGCAGCCTCGCCGGTGCACTCCAGTACCTCACACTCACTCGCCCCGACATATCCTATGCCGTCCAGCAGGTCTGCCTCTTTATGCATGACCCTCGTGAGCCCCACTTTGCGCTCATCAAGCGCATTCTTCGGTACGTCCAGGGCACATCTCACTATGGCCTGCAGCTTTATACTGATTCCTCTCGTGACATCGTCGCCTATTCCGATGCCGATTGGGCTGGTTGTCCAGACACACGCAAATCCACTTCCAGGTTCTGCGTGTTCCTTGGCAACAATCTCGTGTCCTGGTCCTCTAAACGCCAGCACACGGTGTCCCGCTCCAGTGCCGAGGCCGAGTACCGTGCCGTTGCCAACTGCATCGCTGAGTCGTGTTGGCTACGGCAGCTTCTTGATGAGCTCCATCAGCCTGCGTCGCGAGCCACTTTGGTATATTGTGATAATGTCTCGGCTATGTATCTCTCCACTAACCCTGTCCAACACCAGCGGACAAAACATGTGGAGATTGATCTACACTTCGTTCGGGATCGTGTCGCTCTCGGTGAGGCTCATGTCCTCCACGTTCCGACCAGCTCCCAGTACGCCGACATCTTCACGAAGGGGTTGCCTACAGGAGTTTTTGAAGACTTTCGGTTCAGTCTGAACGTTGTCGCTGGCACCGTTCCGACTGCGGGGGGCTGTTGGAAGACGTCGTGACAACTCCTGTAACACATTGTGTACCTAGCTTGTATAGCTGGCTATCCTAACTGTCTAGCATAGGTTCCGTGCATGCACCATACTAGTAGGATCGGCACCTATCGTGCATGCCTCACGAGGCCCTCTCTCTGTATATGTACTGGTACGATTGATAAATAGAACTGTCGAGGGTTCAGTCATCTTCCTTCTGCATGGTCCACTGTGACCGTGGGTTTTGTACATCCGATGAAAAATTGTCCACTGTTAATTTAGGAGTGACTTGTCAATTTGTCATACTCTTTTGGTCTCCCTTGAGTGTCCGATTTCTACCGTTACGTTTTATTTCCCGTCTTGTACTTATTTGATAGTACATTTTTCCGAAATTTTACAAAAAGGAAATCCCCATTTTTTTTATAATCTCTATGATTGAACAATGCGCCTATGCACCATTCAGTGTTGCCATTGCTATGGATTACATGGGGTCACGACACCATTGACACACCTATAGGTAATGAAAATGGGGCATCTGTAGAAATCACATTTATCGAAGTAACGTTTTTCGGGTTGAACGATGAAGGTTGCGACGACACATACCTCGGCCGGTGTACGCTCTTGTCGCATAAAATAGATACACTACAAAAATATAGTCAAATTTTCCCAAACACATCAATATAAGATATAGTTTAATATCGGGCCAGAGAACTGAAATGGTGATGTAGTTTGTAAATTGGATACTTGGGTGATATTTTTCTGTTTGAACTTTACTTCGTATCCGAGAGCAAGACTTATTGAGGCCGGATTGCAGGTAGTTCTTCTACCACATCCGGAAGCTCTTTCTGCACCACAGCGCCAGTGCCATGGAGGGGTTGCGACGAGGGTTGCAAAGCGACGTGGACGAGTCTGTAATCACCTTCGAGCAGCCACCACCAGCATATCCAACCACACTACCGAAGAATCCATTAGTGCCGCTCAAGGGTTCAACCTTTGATACAAGAAACTACTATGCTACTTCTTTGGGTTTAGTTTGTTATCCTTTTTTCCCAAGTGTGGGTGTTATAATTTTTCACGTCATTTGTATCATCCTTTTTAGGTTTCATTGTCCGGCATGTAAATTGGACTAAATCACCATGTATCATGGTTTCCTACAAATATGTGATTGCAAATATGGTGGTTGTTTATTCCGTAATTTTTCAGTTTTAAACATATCAGTGAAGCTCCAATAAATATGAGAAAACCATAGATGATTTTCCAACAAAATAAAATGCACCTATGAAGTAGTTTGTGACACGATATACTCTGGTTCTTAAGCCAATTATAGTATCCACAATTATGAGAAAAAAATGTGATAGTTGGTACATAAATCAAGTAAAACCAAATTCTCTACTCTGCAATGCTCCAACTACCTAGAACTACTCTCAAAGTTTTAAATAGCCCCCTATAGCCCGGCTATATCCTTCCGAGAGTCCCGAGGCTACGGCTATAGCCTTCATAGCCTAAATGGATTATAGCTTCTAATAGCCCGACTAAATGGATATAACCCTGATGTAGCCCCTTAGCCCGGCTATATCCCATCCAGGAGACCAAAAATTTTGGCCCAAAATTTGTCAACTCAACCAATTTCGGAGCCTAAATAAACCATCGTTGATTGTTAAACGGCTGTTGTGAGGTGTGAGTGCGATCCAAGGCGATCTGGTTTCAGGACTACTGAACCGTGTCATGAATAGCTACTATGTAAACTCCTAATTATTCATACATCTTATATAACTATACTATTACGTTATGAATACGTGAATAATACTATTTATATGATTATACGTTGTCTAAATTTTAATATTTTACCAAATTGGCTACATGGTCATAGCCCCGCTACAGCCTTTCGTAACTTCTAAAATCGCCGGGGCTAAATGCAATAGCCCGCTATTTTAAACTTTGGCTACTCTGCAGAATTTTATACTTGACCATATACATGGTATTGACCCCCAAAGAACTCGGTAATCTTTGGAAGCATAAGAACATTTAATCATCCAATTTTACAAGAACACATGACACAAGAATGAAAAAAGCAAGACATATTCAGACAACGACCTGATAAACATGTACCTGATAAAGATTCAAACAGAAGGCAGATAGCTTCATGTTTAGTGTCTCATAGCACATGGAAAATAAGATTCGATATACTTTCCAATCATTACATGTGTCTTTTCATTTCATAAAAATATCATAGCTTCGTATTCATTGTCCCTGCCGATTACTTGGTGTGAAGTAACTATAAAGGCCGCTGTCAGTGTAATGCACCCGCCATCGTCCTCGATGCAGAGAAGTGAGCTTCTACCTTGGTGTAGTTGGATCACGCCGAGATGGTGTTGGAGCTTCCGGAGAAGGTGCTTCATCTTGGCGAGTTCATGTTACAGCTGCAACCTGAGCTGGAACTCTAGGATGAGCTACGGTTGGACCTTGTTGATGTGCTGTAGCTGGAGTTGTAGCTGTCTGAGGTGCTGAAGCTGCAACTTGTCGAGGTGCCGTGGGTGGAGTTTGCCGTGGTGGTACATGTGGAGGTGTTGCAGTTGGTGGAGAGGCAAGAGCCGCAGGCACGTCCATGTACTCTGTCCGCTGACGGTTACTCTGTAACAACACAAATTATTAAGTGTAACATCATGGGGGCGTACTAATATTGAATAACATGAGCATAAATTAGTTTCCTTGCCTTCCTAATTGCGCTATGGGGCTTCAATGGTTTGGTACATCATGGACGCCCATTTTTGTACATCAGGTACTTCCCCTGCACTAGGCCTCCTCCTTTTCTTTTCCCGGCCAGCCTTTCTATGGAAGACAGGAGGCTCTATGTCTATTGTATCTTTTTTTGCCCAATCATGTTCACCTGGCGCTGGATAAATCATCTCCTGGTAGGTAGGCCAGAGCATACATTGGCTTCTTGAAAAAAATCACTAATGAGAACTTTAGGATATTGTTTTGATTTGTAGATGACAACTATGGCATGTTTGCATGGCACTCCTGTTAAGTCTGATTTCCTGCAACCACATGTCCTGTTGCGCAGGTTCACAGGATGCACTTCTCTTGTCCCATTGCTTGTTATCTCAACTTACCGGATATCATTCCCCGCATTCACCGTCGTGCACCACCTAGAAAACCACTTCTCCGTCTCGATTATTTGCACTACGACCCCAAAGCATGTCCGGAGGTTTTTAACTAACCTTCCGCCAATCCCACGCCTCCCCTGCCCATGCTAATTCCACCAATTTAAGGTCAAAATGGCAAGCCATATTTGGGAAAGCCCTTGATAGGAAACACCCAAATTTTTGTCACGTGGCATTTACCCACTCCCGTCAAACCATAGCTCTACCGCTCGAACTATAGCGGTGTCTACCTTTTGCTTCCCCTCTAGCATCGGTTGACCGGAACTGGCTGTCGCCGGACGCATCCACTCTCTCAGATCCTCCAGTTGTCGAACCCCCAAATCCCCTTCTCCTCCAATCGTATATAGGTATCCTATTGGCGGAACTTGGACCTGCTCTGCCAATCGACCGAGTGGACCTGGACTTGTACCGGTGGCCACCTGACGTGTTCCTCCGGCCGACCTTGGTGCTCGCCTGATCTGGATTGGCTGGCCGTTGCCCGCCACTATTGGAGTCTTTTTCACGAGTAAGGAAGTTATATGTCTTCTGAAAAAAACCACCTCACTTATGATGCATTTTAGTTTTGTGAGGATTTTTTATCCTTCGTAGAGTCTCAAAGGTGGGCATTGGAAGCACCGAATCATTTCTTCTTGTTTATACTAATCTATTTTACTTACTCAAACTCCATATCACTAAAATTTTAATATATCTTTTTTTCATCAATATGGTCTAAAGCATACAATCCAAATATTTAAAAATTCTACTATAACGTGAAACATTGACCACCTAACTACACTAGTAATACTATAACTCTACCAAAATAATTACACTGTTAATACTAAAACTGAAAGTTTGCGGATGCACGATTCAAAAAGGCTAACATAGCAAATAATGGAGAATTCTAGATTGCATTAAAATTTATTCCTTCAAATTTAATTTGAGATAATTCATTGAAACGAGTTCGAAAAAATATAAGAAAAGTCTAGATGCTTTAACGCAAAATAACACTCTTCTAAGAAGTAGGTTGGGACACTTATATATTCTATGGTGCTTGTGCCGAGTTTAGTATCCACATTTATTTTTATAGTTGAATGCATTGTACTTAATAAATATCCCATTAGATTTTTCTACATAGGGTGTATACCTTAGTTTTACAATCCTAATTATATAGTGCGTGTTTTCTACACAAGTGTTTTATCCTATGCCTATTCTTTTTTTCATTGGAGCAAATATAATGATGTTTCCTATAAATTCTGTTTTCTCGTGACGACTCATGCTCATGTATTTATATGATCAATTATACCACCTTTCAAAGTTTCATATTCATCTTTGGAGTGAGAAACTAATATTTGAATTTTATATGGTTTTCTTATTCCTTATTATTTCTATAAAACAATTGGATAATTAACTTCATTAAAAATCTTAGCCCCCAGTTGACCTACTAATTTGATGGGAGGAAACAATACAATTCGATGTTGATGTTCCTGCCAACAATGATATCATTGAATCTTTTATTTTCATTATGCTAGGCATATCTAAATGGGAAAAAAATTAGTTTTCAACTAGAAAATCGAATTCATTAATTTATTTTTGGGAGTGTTCTACTGTTGCGAACTTTAGAGTACATACATGGTACATGGAATTTGGAACATGTTCTCCCCACTCTCTGAAAGTAAGTAATATTGCTAAGCTATTTTTTGTGGTTTGAACTCATATGGAAGAAAGTAAAGAAATCAAGGGAAAAGTAAATTAAGTAATAAGAAAAATATTAGAATTAATTGTGCCTTTTCTATGATAAGAAAATAAATGAAATTGCGATTAAACAAGTTAATACCTGAAAGATCGGAAAACTACTAAATACCTCTCTGATTTGCAATATTCTAAATAACGAAAATATCAAAAAGTATGATTCAGATGTTATAAGCCATATTAAATCTTAAAATAATTTAACCTTATGAACAAATAAGAAATTTTATTTGGTTGCATGCCCCCCTCTCCCCCCCACAAAGTTACGTTTATCTAACTTTTTGTTTTTCTCGACCATCTCCATCGTGCCATGTAGGCCTAATAATGGGCTCTACTGGTCAAAATCGTGTTAGTATGTCCAAAATGAACGAATAATTTTTTGGAATGAACTAGAAGAAGACCGGTGACAATTTAAATAAATTACGGATCCGGGTGGTTCCACATATTTCAGGAGTTATTGTGGTTTTTGTTTTAGAATTTTATTGTTGAAAATAAAACCATGTCGTTTGAGCAAACCATCTATCACAGAAATCACATCTGAATAGTTTCCCTAGCAAAATCCAAGTTCCCATATATACGGTGTTTAATTTGAGAGGCTAAATTTTGCTGTGATAAGCATTTACCCTGCCATCAACAAACCTTTTGTTAGTTTTGGTCATTGTTTATGGTGATGTACCCGGACCCGTCACATCATTTGGATGCTAATCAAAATGCTTATGTCTTGAATGTTGTTTTCTTTCCGCCGCGAAGAGGCGGCGGAAAAATTCTATGAAGTGTCTCTCCAGGATTTTTAGGTCACAGGGGTAAGTACCCAGATGGAGTGTAAAAGGGGTGGCCTGAGGCCCATAGGGGCCCACCAGGCGTGGAAAAGAAGGGGCCCGCGCCTGTGAGGTGATACATCCAAAACGTATCTCATTTTCCGAACACTTTTGCTATTGTTTCCCTCTAAACTTGTGAGTTTTGATACAACTAACACGGACTAAAGTTGTTTTCAGCAGAGTTACCTTGGTGTCTCATTTTGTGCAAGAAAATCGACTTTCAGGAAATTGCCTGGAAAAGAGCCCAAAGACCTTATTTCACCCAAAGATTCCCGGAGCCAGAAGGAGACGCGGAGGGGGCAATTAGGGTCCACACCACCCCTGGGCGCGCCCTCCTATAGGCCGCGCATGGAGGTGGTGTGGTGGCCCCAGGAACCCCCTCGGGCTCCCCTTTCAACTACTTATACCCCGTAACCCTAAAAAGTCAGGGGGTTTGTCATATTCTAGAGAAACACCACAAAGCGCCGCCGCCACCTCAAAACTGAATTCGGGGATCAGAAGTTCCTGTTCTGGCGCCCTACCGGAACGGGGATTCGGAGGAGATCATCGCTATGTTCACCGCCACCACTTATCCATCAACCATCCATGATTCCCCCATCCATTTGTGAGTAATACCCGCAGTAGGCTTAGAAGGATGGAAAGGATTGGATGATATCGTTCATGTAATAATGCCAGATTGTTAGGGAATAGTGCCTAGTATCCGTTGTTAGTGTTTTCTACCGTTGTTGCAACTTGTTATGCTTAATGGTTGTCACTAGCGCCCGAGTGCCATGATCTTAGATCTAAACATGTTATTGTCTCATGAGTATAATTATGTTTCTTTATCATATATGCATGTTGTTTACACACATTGTTGTCTGGAACCCGAGGCCCCAAAGTGATAAAAATTGGGACAACCGGAGGGGATGGTTATGATGTGAGGATCACGTGTATTCACGGAGTGTTAATGCTTTTCTCTGATGCTTTATTAAAGGTCTCACCTTAATTACCAGTAGTTTCCCTTGAGGCCCCGCTGCTAATGGGCTGGTAGGACAAAAGATGGTGTGCAAGTTTCTCATTCCGATCACGTATGACTATATTGGAAAACATGCCTATGGTTTACATAGAACTTGGATGCTTTAATATTATTATCAGCAATGCCCATGTTTTGATTATTATATGAACTATCTTATCCATGCAACGCCAGTTCATCCATCCGTATGCCTACAGTATTTTCATCCGGTTGTTTCCCGCAATTGCTACTGCTGTTATTTTACTACTACTGCTGCTATAAAACTGTTAGCACTGATAAACTGTTGCGAGCAAGTCGACAACTCAGTTGTTAAGTCTTATAAATATTCTTTGGCTCCCCTTGTGTCGAATCAATAAATTTGGCTTTTACTTCCTTCGAAGATTGTTGCGATCCCCTATACTTGTGGGTTATCAAGACTATTTCCTGGCGTCGTTGCCAGGGAGCATAGCTTTATTTATTTTCTCACTTGAATATGATATTGTTCGCTGCAAGCCTTTCATCATGGGTAAAACTCGTGATGGAAAAGTTCCTATATTACCATCCACTACAAGGAGAGGTACAACTCTGAACACTTCAGCTGAGTCTGAAAATGCTTCTGATACTTTTGATGATGCTTCTACTGTGCTTGATGATACTGGTTCACTAGGTCCTTTCCTAGATGCTATAATTGCTAGAGCTAAACAAATTGAAAATACTGAAATTCCTGTTGAAAATGTTGGTACACCTGTTAATTCACCTGAGATTCCTAGTGATGATCTTGAGGAAACTTACATTGAACTTAATGATGACTTTATTGAGGAAGTTCAAGCTACTACTAGTGCAAGTGCTCTTAAGAGTCTTCTTGCAAGACATGCTGTTAAATATAAATCTTCTCCTGATGCTAATTTTGCTACATCTCCCATACACATTAAAGATAAGGATTAAGTTGCGCACGTACTTTGTTACCAAGATCTTCCCTTTCTCTTTGAAAGAGGAAGCCAAAACTTAGTTTAACAATTTGTCACCTGGATCTATTGATAGTCTTATGGGTTTGGTTAATGCTTTCTTTCAAAAATATTTTCAAGAATATCTTTAACTTTAAGCTAATTGAAGGAGTGAAAATCCCCGAATCATGGTCAAGGTTTTGTTCTTTAATAAGATCTTGCCCTAGAGACCCCTTACCTAAATATGAGCTCCTAGATATATTTTATAATAGACTAACTGTTGAATCTAGGACATACGTGGATAGTTGCGCTGGTTGTGTTTTCAGGAAATGAACTCCAGAAGAAGATGAGGAATTATTGGCTAAAATAGCCAAAAATCATGATGATTGGATTATACCTGAGCCTACAACAACATCAGAGCCAACACCAATACGAACACCCAAGGAGAGGGGAATGATTGAATTAAATGATGAGGGAAGCAAATAAATCTCTTAAAGAGAGGGGTATTAAATCTGAAGATGTGAAGAATCTACCACCTATAGAAGAATTATGTAAGCAATTCCTCATCCATCAACAGTTGAGGTACACTCTCTCCAATATTTTGATAATAGAGATATTCCCTATTCGAAACCACCTGATCAATGCTTAGATCAATTTGCTAATGTTGTTAAGCAAGACAACTTTAATATGAGAGTGCAAAATCATCTAATGGAAAACTCTAGAGCGATTGATAATTTGCATGGTATTATTGAGAGAACATCTAATGATGTTAAAATGCGTGTTAAACATTTTTATATGGTTCAAACTCAAATTGATCAACTCACTAGACAAAAACATGTTTGTGAAATAATTACTAGAAGTCGTGTTTCTACTCAGGACCCCTTGTATCGTGAAGGACATCCTAAAAGAATTGAACAAGATTCTCAGCAACCTAAAATCAATAGTTCTCCTTCTAAGAAAAAGAAAAGGAGACATAAAATTGTTGTAGAATCTCCTGAACCTTCTAAAGATCCTAATAGTATATCTATTTCTGATGCTGAAACTGAAAGTGGTAATGATAAAATTGATGCTTCTGATAAAGAATAAACTCAAGTTGAACCTGAAAAGAAAACTAAAATACAAAGTATACTAAGGAGGATTTCATTGCTAATAAACATGGTAATGAAAACGAATCTTGGGTACAAAGAGCAATGCCTTTTCCTAATAAGAAACACAAATCAAAGTAAGAAGAACATTATAATAAATTATGTGATTGGATGAAACCTTTGTTTTTGCAAATTCCTTTGGCTGATGCTATTAAACTGCCTCCTTATTCTAAATACATGAAAGATATTGTCTCTAACAAAAGGAAGATTCCTAATGAGGAAATTTCCACTATGCTAGCTAATTACGCTTTCCATGGAAAGGTTCCATAGAATCTTGGAGATCCCGGTATTCCTACTATCCCTTGTTCTATTAAAAATAATTATGTTAGAACTTCTTTATGTGACTTGGGAGCAGGAGTTAGTGTTATGCCTTTTTCTCTCTGTAAGAGGCTCTCTCTGGAAAAAATGATACGCACTGATATATATATTTGCAAATGGATGATAAATCTACTGCTATTCCTGTTGGTACATGTGAAAATGTTCCTTTTCAAGTGACTACTAGTTGTTTGATATTAACTGACTTTGTTGTGTTGGAAATGCCTGAAGATGATAATATGTCTATTATTCTTGGGAGACCTTTTCTTAACACTGCAGGGGCTGTTATTGATTGCAATCAAGGAAAAGTAACTTTTAATGTTAATGATAAAGAGCACACAGTTTATTTTCCCTAGAAGATTGATACGAGATATGGTCTAAATTAATTGAAAATATTGAGACCATCAAGATTGGAGAATTCTATTGCCCTATTCCAATGCCACCAAAAGAATATGAAATTATTGTGATTGGTACTATGTCTATCAAGGTTGAGGTAACATAATCATTTAGTGATAAGCAAAGATTTGCTTCATATAAAAATTGTTTTGGTAACACGACTTGATCAACCTTGTTAACAAAGTGATTTTGAATGAAGAGGACAATGTTTTCACCCGTTCATGTTTTCACCATGTTCCAACCTTGCTACTTTAGTATAATTATGTTTTCCACCATCCATAGTCATGTTTTCATCTTGACTACTATGGTTATGCAAGTTGTCACCACCCTTATTTTTGTTTTCACCACTTCCACCTTTGTTTTCTCTGGTTATTTGCCCATTGGAGTGTCTTAGAACCTCTGTATTTCTGGTTTTGGTTTTGTTTTCCACCTTTCCACATTTTTTTTCTAGTTTTTAATTATTTGATAAATTCTAGAAATTGCTCCAAAATAAAGTTTCTCTAAAAATTCCAGAAAAATTATATTAAATTTTTACGTAAAAAATGAAGCAGAGAGCCACCCGGTAGACCCCAGGGGGATCCACCATGCAGGGATACCACCCCTGGACGTGGCCATCCCCCAAGTGGCGCCTTCACATGGTGTGGGACCCCTGGCCCTCCACTTACTCTCCTCCCTGCCAGGCACCCCTCTCTCTGCACCAAACACCAAACCATTACTCAAACTGAGTTCTTGCTGTTCTTCCATGGATTTTTTTGATCTCTTTGCTCAACCCATCTTTGTTGCTGAAATTTGGTGCATTTGCTCTCCGGTATGTGACTCCTCTAATTATCCAAGTAGAATTTTGTTTGGTGGAGTATTTGTTGAGTATTTTGGTACTGTAGGCGACAACTTATGTGAGCTAGCATGCTTTATTTATGTGAAATATTTAGTTTTGATGCATGTTTAGCCCTCCTACAAGTCTCTATGGTATTTTCTATCATATAGTTGCTTGAAACCAATTTTTGTGATGTTAGCTTAAAATTTCAGAAATGAACAAATTCAACTTTGGAGAAATCTTTAGGACTGATTCCCCTTGGAGGACAAGGACTTCATGCTCAGCTACCTTGCTGAGACCATCGTATAATGAAAACCTCATTGCACCAAGTATCGATGATGCGGGGGATTTTGGATTTTGCAAATCCATCCACCTTCCCTTGCTATATCTTTCTTAATGATGCAGACATTCTCGAGGATTTCTTGCAGCTGGTTGAAAGGGTTGGTTTAACCAATTACTTGTATGATGAGAGCCCTCAGGATGTTTATTGACAAACACTTTTATTGAGAGTTTCAAATTCAATAACTCACAGTATGACCCAACTGTTACTTTTAAAATCTACGATAGACCTATTGCCATGTCTTTGGAATTTTTTTGCATCATTGTAGGTAATAGCGCATGGGGGATAGCCAGGAAGATTTCGGAAAGGCCCGCTGAGTTGATGGAGATTTACCGTGGAATTACCAATGATGATGACCGCATAGCTCATCGTAGCAAAATAAGAAATACTCAACTCCAAAACTATTAGATATTTCACTTACTATCTTGCTACTAGTGTTCTTGCTAGGGAAAACACTAGTTATATTCACTAGTGGAAAGAGGGCCTTTTGTCCCGGGTCGTAAGGCCCATTTGTCCCGGTTGTGCAACCGGGATGGGATGGCCGGGACAAATGGCCCGTCCCATTGGTCCCGGTTGTGCCAGGACCCGGGATGGTAAGCACAGGCCACGTGGCGAACCTGGGCCAGGGAGTTCGTCCTGGTTCGTTCAAGGGACCGGGATGGATACTGTTTTGACAAAAAAAAATATAATCGTCCAGGCCCCACGTTTTTTTGGGCTCCTGTCTCCCAATCACGAGCCGGCCTCCCCTTCCCCAACCGCGTCCAGGCCCACGTCTTTTATTAAGCCCACTGGTCACATTTTTTTGTCAAAAGGGCCCACTTGCCCGCGTCTTTTATTATGGTCAGTCAACGGTTCGAAGGGCCCACTGGCCAGCGTGGTCAGTCAATGGCTCGAAGGGGCCACTGGCCAGCGGCCGTTGGCTGGCTCGCCTGGTCCCTTAATTTAAGACTACAGGACGGTCAAAGGGCCACTGGCTCGCCTCGTCTTCCCGCCCCGCCTCGGCTTCCCGCGCCCCCACTTCCCCACGCGCATTCATGGCCGCCTGCAACCGCCGCCACGTCCAGGCCGCCGGTTGGCATGCCAGCCCACCCCGGGTCCTTTTTAAAGGCCCCCCGCCGCCCGTACAACCCACCCACCCCGGCCGCGTCCCTGGCAAAGCAACCCTAGCCGCCACCATGTCCCGCTGGTTCTCGAACTCCGGCAAGCGCCCAAGGAACGACGACGGAGGCTCCTCGAGCGGCGCCGGCCGCATCCCACCCCCGCCGGCGGAGGCCTTCGGCTACGGCCCTGGAGGTGTCCGCCTCGGCGGGGTGCCGCGCGTCCCCGCGCCACCACCGGCTGCACGCCCGCCGCCCAGCGCCGCGCCCAAGGGAAAGAGGTTCCGCCGGTACGTCCGGGTGGACGAGGCCGAGTGGCACTGGAACAATGCCACTCCGGTGTTCTATGCCGACGTCCACCTCCCGGACGGCTGGCACCTGAACCCCCAGCGGATCCCTGTGACGCCGGTCCCGACCGGCCAGGCGCTGCTTGAGGAGGTCGACCGCCGGCGCGAGCTCCTGCCGGCCCCCGTCCGCAGGGAGCGCGCGTACGCGCGCAGCTCCCCCTACTGGGTCGCCTGGCTCGAGCAGGAGCACGAGCTGCGCCGCCGCTCCTTCATCCCCGCCCCCCACGAGGCCAACGTGGACGACTACCCCCCGCCAGCGCCCGGCCGGGAGAGGGAGCTATGGCTCCTCGTGGACGAGCCGGAGGACTTCTCCGGGGAGGAGGACCCCGAGCTCCGGGCCGCCATGGAGGAGGCCTACGAGCGCTCCCGCCGCTCCCTCATCGACGACGAAATCAAGAGGTGGGAGCGGGTCGTGGCCTCCGCCACCGCCGACGCCGCCGCCATGCCGCCGCCACCCCCTAACGAGCCTGCTGTCCCCTGGTGGCAGGCGATGAACGCCGAGCTGGAGGCGTCCGAGGACCAGCCGGAGCCGCAGCCGCTCCC
Source organism: Alopecurus myosuroides (assembly GCA_028641055.1). Classification (NCBI taxonomy): domain Eukaryota; kingdom Viridiplantae; phylum Streptophyta; class Magnoliopsida; order Poales; family Poaceae; genus Alopecurus; species Alopecurus myosuroides. The sequence goes on along the minus strand of CM054058.1, from coordinate 34,663,422 downwards.
ACCAGGCCTGGAGTACGGCATGAAATGGGCCTGGACCGGCGGCGTTTGGGCGCCGGGGTCGCCGGAGCAGGAGGAGGAGCTGCCCCCTCCGCCGCAGGAGTTGCTGCCCCCGCCACCGCCGTACCCGCCTCCGATGCCCCCGATGCCTGCACCCCCGGCCCAGGCGCCGCCTGCCCACCTGTGGCAGCCGCCCGCCTACCACTGCCTCTCCGACGACGAGGACGACTAGATCGGCGCCGGCCGCCTGTGGCCGCGCCGCCCCCCCTATTCTATATAGACAACGCCCCTAGCTACCCCCCCCCCCAAGAAACGGCCGGCCGCCTGTGGCCGCGCCGCCGCCCCTTATGCAAGTACGGCCGGCCGCCTGTGGCCGCGCCGCCCCTATGTAAGCAAGGCCCCTGGCCTTATTTTAATATAAGTTGTGTTTCCCCTAATCTACTGTGTGTCCCTACCCCATCCCCGCCGGCGGTGGTGGAACGCCGGCGGATCTGTCCACTCGTTCCCGCCGCCGGCAGGGCTTCGCCCAGCCATATCCACTCGTACCCGCCCCTGGAGTGTCCGCTCGGCCTGGAGAGAGGGCCGCGCTTTTTATACACCTGGGCCTTTAGTCCCGGCCCGTGCCACCAACCGGGACTAGAGACCCTTTGGTCCCGGTTGGTACCACGGTCCGGGACCAAAAACAAATTTCGAATTTCGGTGGCACCCCTGCGCGCCCAAAATTTTTTAGCGCCAAAATTTGAAAAGTGTTAAGTTTGCACATTAACAACTTCTATATACTTCCAAATTTGACAAAAATTCCAACATGAAAAATGCTAGAATTTGCAAAACTAATTTAAATCCATTTTTCGTTTAACTAAATAATTATTCTAACTATTGAAACTATTAATTATTTTTTCATTTGTATATAATTTGAATATAAAAATGTTACAATTTTTTATTTCTCTCGTGATCTTCCTAATTCAAAGCGAATTGTACCTTATTGACACGGTGAATTTGAGATTTTCGTCTACAACAGAAAAACCATCAGACTTGTTGTAGATGACTTAACGGCTTTCAAGATTCTAGAATAGTGGTAGAATAAAGCAGGTTGCTCGCCCTCCAGACCCCCAATCACTGTAAAATGGGCATGTCCTGCGAAACATGCAGACAAGGCGCTGAGCACCACTACTGGGACATCTTGGACGATCAAGGCAAAGGTTTTTTTCAAGATTATGCAATTCTATCATTAGTGAGAGACTTCACGTCGGCAATCTCAATTAAAGTGCTAGTTTATGTCTGATCCCACCAACCCCTCAGAATCCTCCTATTAACTTCACCAATCTCAACTGAAATCACTGTCTTCATGTGGATGCCAAGCCTGTGCAAAGCTATCTCTCCTCCTCCAATGCCTCAAATTAATATGGTGTGCCTGCAATATGTGCGCGGAATATATGACACCCATAAGGCCTATCGATGTAAAGCAGTCAGTCAAAACTTTTTTGTGTTGTTTATGGTGGTTAACTCCAATGAATAACAATCGCTTGTTCTATACCGTGTATCAACAGATACTACATCTTAAAAGTAGTTATAATCAAACAGAACTATATGATCATGTATTCCACGCTTATTATTACACATCACCAACATACGGAGGAGAGAGAAACAGAAAAGTGGGATGGTGGAACAATAATGCTTGCCAACTTTTCTTCGTGTCCCTTGCTTATGATCGCTTCGGCCGTAACCATGGAGCATCTTCATTATTTAACGGGATGGTGGGGTCAGATTTCACTGTGAAGGGTGGAATTTCAACAAACTTATTATAATCTTCTGACATGTCTGTCGTGTCCTCGATTCCCACGATGTTTCTTTTCCCTGAGAGAACTATGTGACGCTTCGGCTCATCGTATGATGAAATTGTTCCCTTATTTTTTCTTTTCTTCGGTCTGGAAGACATGTCCTTCACATAGAAGACCTGAGCCACATCATTGGCTAGAACGAATGGTTCGTCATTGTAACCAATACAGTTGAGATCCACTGTTGTCATTCCATAAAGAGGGTCTACCTTTACCCATTCTCCATTCAGGTTGACCCATTTGCACTTGAACAAAGGGACCTTAAAAGAAGGTCCATAGTCAAGTTCCCATATCTCCTCTATGTAACCATAGTATGTGTCAGTTTTTCCATTCTCGTTTGTTGTATCAAAGCGGACACCACTGTTTTGGTTGGTGCTCTTCTTATCTTGGGAGCTCGTGTAAAATGTATTTCCATTTATCTCGTACCCTTGAAAACTCCCAATAGTCGAAGATGGTGACCCTGCCAACATGTATAGCTGATCTTCAACAGTGGTGTCATTTATAAGACGTGTTTGCAACCAACTTCCGAAAGTCTCCATGTGTTCGCGTTTAATCCATGAGTCATCCTTCCCCGGGTTTGCAGACCGTACAATATTCTTGTGTTCCTCGACATACGTAGCCATGAACATAGAATTTTGTAGAACTGTGTAGTGTGCTTTGGTCAAAGAATGCCCGTCCCTAGGTATCATTGTTTTCTTTCCCAGCGTTCCTTTTCCCCTCAGTCTCCCCTCATGCCGCGATTCAGGAACACCAATTGTCTTAAGGTCAGGAATAAAGTCAACACAGAACCCAATGACCTCCTCTGTTCCATAGCCCTTCGAGATGCTTCCTTCTGGCCTAGCACGGTTATGAACATATTTCTTCAAGACTCCCATGAACCTCTCAAAGGGGAACATATTGTGTAGAAAGACCGGACCGAGAATATGAATCTCTTCACATAGGTGAACAAGGAGATGAGTCATAATGTTGAAGAAGGATGGTGGGTGTCGCACCCTGATTTCTAGGGGATACTCATCGTACGAACTGGATAGCAGATGCTTGGATTATGGGGCATAACTGCTCCCACGTCCCAGCTTCCTGGTAGGCCTGCGCTTATGCGCGACAACACAAGCCCTGCTATTCCATCGTCGATGTAAACTATCCACTAGAGATCAAAGGCACTTCCGTCGACGTACTTCAAACCATACACACATGGTACGTCAACGGCGTTTAACAAGTGATATCACAACAGATCTCTACGACACAAAAGATTGAAATAAGTTGCGAATAGCTCTCATTAGAGCAGAGATAGCAAATACAATCATTCAGAGGGCACATGCCCCAACAATACATCATTACAATACAGCGGAAGCATTCAACATGTCTGAGTACAGACAAGAACCAAATAGGCCTAAGAGGCCGGAAACAAACAGACGGAGCCCATCCACGAAGTCTCGGATCCTGCCCGGGTCCGCTATCTACTCGTCAGCAGTCTCGTCATCATACTCCACGTAGCAGCCACCATGTAGATCCTCGGAACGTCGTCTGCGTAAACCACAGCCCCAAAGGGGTCAGTACATAAACGTACTGGCAAGCAAGACTCACAATTCACCAAAGTGTAACCCGTCAACACCAAGCACAGATGCCTTGGGTTCAACGGAAGAGAGGGGATATAAACGATGCTGCAACTGGCTGCGCTAACAACTACAGAGATTCTAACACTTCCGGCTAACAGAAAGGAGATAAGATCGAGGATTGTAACCAACTGAAAGATAACTTCAAACAAACCCATCCTGGATCTCGCCCCTTATCCAAAGAAGCAATCCGAGGATAACTCACACAGTTGTAATAATGATGGTTCAAATTATTGTGTCAATAAGCCTATTACTAGTCAAGTTATTAATCATGGGGTGTAACATGTTTGATCATTATGTTTAAGTTGTCCTGAGTACTTGTTAGCCAGTACTTTCACCAAGTAATCCATAACCGCGGAAAACACGGCTTCTCGAGAAGATTATCCCTGCAGGGTTGCACCAATTTGGCCGTACACTCATGAATATCCCGCCAGATGGGAGATCACCCCACCAAGCGGGGCACTCAACACAACCAACCATTCTTCGCATCAAGCCCAAAGAACCTTGGGCGCACGGCTAATCAAGCCCAGAAGAAAATGGACCATCATAGCACTCTAAGACCGTGTCCCCCTATATGCCGACTACGAAAGTTCCACCCTGGCCTGGGCTCGCAAAAACATGATGCGGCAAAAGGAAAATACGAACTAATGAGGCGATTTGGACGAGATGCGAATCAGGTCAAGTTGAGGGGGGCGCCCATACTCGCTTCCCAAATGCGGGTAGTGCGCTCATCATGGATCAGTAGACAAGACCCTTTTCCTATTAGGGTCGACACTAGCAGGCTTCAAAACCTCTCATGGGCCTCCTGCCGGTGCCTTATCATCAAGTTTATTATTAATAGAAACATTAGCATGATTGATTGATTAAACATCGAGCCCCCACAACGTAATAGAGTAGTAACAGAAAGTAACGGATAACAGACTCGAGCAAAACAACCTAAGCATGCTAGTAAGACACAGGCTCAAACAATGGTTATAGGTAGGGAGGTGAGGCAATATCAGGGTTAAAGGATACATGTGATGGGTTCGTAACAGAACAACTACTACTAAGGCTAGCAGAAAAGAACAACGGAAAGTATCGGTAATCAATGTTGAAAGGAACACAGTGGTTCATGTGAGTGATAACTTGCCTGCAAAACCCAGTAGCCTGGTACTGAGCTAACTCCTTAGAAGGGGTGTCGTAAGTATCGTCGGTCTCAACGTCGTCGTGTATCCGAGAAGAAGCAAACAGACATTGCAGAAAAGGTAGACAATCAATATCATGGCATAGGTGCACAAACAAGGGATGATGCATGTCATGTTAATAGATGCATCAAAGTAACCTACTTGACAAGTAACACAATTTAATTGGATCCATATGCAATGAGAATTGCATATGGATGCAAATGCTTTAGGTTGAAGCAATGATCTACATTTGATTAACAAGTGTAAGTAGTTAAACATGATGCATGCATGATGATGATGACAAGATAACAACAAAATAACAATATTAATTGCAATTGTAATGATAGTTAACAATTTAGAAAAGCATTTATTAAGTTTGGAATTTTGTTACTTAATGGTGTAAACAAGTAGTCATTGTTTTCATCGAGTTAAAGTGCTCAAAGCAATTAACAAAATTTATATTTGAAAAGGTTATCAAATTTTAGGTTGGATTACATGTTTCACATATTGAAATTGGACTTTGGATTATTTAATTATGAATTAAACAATATTAAACAATTTTTATTTGAATTAAACATGATTTAAATAGTTTAGGCAATTTAAATTGTTCAAACCAGAAAACAAAATTTATAATTGAATAGAGCATTCAAAAAGGTGTGAAAAACATATTTTATTTGACTTATTTGGAAATAGTATGAATTAGTTATGAATTTTGGCAAAATTCAATTGAATGATTTGAATTTAAGTTTGAATTGCAATTTGAAAGTTCAAAACAGAAACAAATGGCATAGTTGGATAGATAATTGAATTTGGGGCAGAAAACATATTTTGTTTGTATTAATTGGAGTTGGAATTAAGAAGTTATGTTTGATTTGGAAACAGGGACTTATTTGTGATATTCAGGGACCTTTGTGTGGAAGAAGAAGTTTTCGGAGAGGTCCCTGGCCGTTTTCTACTCGCTGGGGGCACACACGGTGTCGCTGACCGCGGGGCCCCAGCGCCAACGTGGCGGGTGCGCGGTGAAGTGGCACCCAGGGCCACCGACGGGTGGGCCCTGGCCCCGCGCGGAAGAAAATTGCAAAAAAGGGTGCTTGTGCGTCCGCGGGGCTCGAACCCGGGACGCCTCGCTGTCCAGAAGCGGACGGAACCGCTGCAGTGTTGCTCGCTGTTTGGTTCAGATACAGAACTGAAAGTGTAAGAGGTAAAATCGCTGCCTTTTTTTGTATTCTGACGAAACTGAATGACGATTGCTGTCAACTGCAGCTCGTCTGCGACGGACGGAACCAGCTCGGCGATGATCAACGCGGGACGGCGCCGTTGTGACGGTGGTATGGGGGGCAACCAGGGAGTGCTCTCGTGGGTTTGCTCGTGTGCATCCACCGTACTGAAGTTGAGGCGAGTTGAACTCGCGGGAGGTCGAAAACATGATGGCCGGCCCGGCGGCGAGACAGGCGGGGCGGGATGGCGTCGAATCAACGCATACACGAGAGGAGAGGGACGGGGATGATGTCTACGGGGCTTGTCTGCTCACCAGGAGGCGGATGGCGCAGCAGCACGGCTCGATGACGACGATGGCGCCCGGTGGAAGGAGCGGAAGGCGACGTCCTGGAGGCACTCCGCACGGACGGACGGCGGGTGTTCGAGGACGGCGCGGCGCTCCTGGGCACTCCCGGGTCCGGCTCCTGGCGGGAAACGACGTAGGGAGGTGTCGCGCTCCCTCTGGCGCGGCGTAGGAGGTGGGGATGGTGGGGTTCATCGGGGCACCGAGCTCGAGCTCACGGTGGCCATGGTGAGGGTGTTGGCATGTGAGGAGAAGGCGATGGCGGCTCAGAGCTAGGGTTAGGGCTAGGTTGAGATAGATAGGTGGGCTATATAGGATGGAGCTGGGGCTGTACGGCAAGGCATCGGGATGGCATGGGGATGATCAGGCGGTTCAGAGCCATGCCGTACTGAAGATGTCGACATCAGAGGAGAACGACAGCGACAGGGAGGGGGTATGTGGGCTCAAATAGATGGGCTGGGCTTAGGGGAAAAAGAAATTAGGTGGGCTGCTGCTCTTCTCCCTTGAAGTTTTAATTATTTGTTCTTCTTTTTTTTTTTTTTTGCATAGAACCAAATGGAAGAAAAGGAGGCTTTTTAGGTTAATAGAAATTTTATAAAAATTAGTGTTAGCTAGATAGGTTAGAAGAAAACAAATGCCAAGTTTGGGTTTTGCAGAAGATTAATTTTTTTTAATTACTGTTTTGCAATTTAAGTCAATATTTCAAAAGAAGGCTTCTTATTTGGTTTTTATTTAAAATCAACATGTTTATTAGGGGAACCCCAATGATTTAATTTGATTAAACATTAGAATGGTTTGGTATTTTTCATGTCTTGGAAGTTGGTGCTGTTTGAAAGTTTTGCCTTGAAATTGAAATCAAATTGGAGTTTAATTAGTGGAAAATAAAACACAATTTTATTAGTTGAACATTATGGGATAATTTGGAAACAATTAAGGTTTTTATTTGGAAACAACTATTTGGATGTTGGTTTGGAAATTCAAATGGAAAACAATTTGAATTTGAAAAGGGTTTGATTATTGGATGCATTTTTATAGAAATAAAGCAATAGTTTGGAATCACACTTTAATGGAAACAAATAATTGTTTTATTTTGAAATATCATTTTAGAAATTGTAACATCACAAGGATGAAACAAAAGGTTTGAAATTTGGTTTGAAATTCAAATAGAAAACAAAGGAAAGCAGATGAAAACAGTTGGAAAACAAATGAAAACAGAGAAAAACAAATGGAAAACAAACAAAACAATTGCAATCAACATGATGCCATGATGCAAAACATAAAATAACAGAGAGCAAAACATTCTAAAGGCTATTTTTCAGGCTTGGGATGTTACAAAACGCCCCCCCTTGAAGGAATCGCGCCCCGAGATTCCTATTGAGAAAAGAAAAGGTCCGGAAACTTCTTTGTGACACGTGAAACACATCGTGCACCTTGGATAGACGCCAGGGAATTTGCAAACCACCGGAACATTTTCAATTGAAGGAAGAGGTTTTTGTATCAAGGGTGTACAGGTGGATAGAATTTGATTCATTTGGAGAATAGACTATCTGGCTAGAATGGTGGAACAGAGTTATTGACATCAATGCAACACCAGGAATAATCATCAATGTCAGAATCATCAACATGAGAGTAACGAGGAATATGTGGCCTCCCATTAGAATTGGATTGTTCTTACTTATCTTGGAAGTCAACATTTGAGATCCCGGGGAGTGAACAGAGTTTTGATTGCTTAGTGGAACCAGAATTGGTTGTATGTTGTGGAAAAGATTGTTGACACAAAGGAATGTGATTCTCCGGTATCAAATAGCACCTTAGCTGGACAAGAGTTTACGAGGAAGTTTTTGATTAGACGCCGGTAGAAGATTTGAAGTGGAAAACAACAACAAGATTTCAACGGACGAAAAGGATGTTGAGAAGAACAGGATAACGAAGCAACACCGGGAAAACGAGATCAAAACACTCCTGAGGTACTACGGAAACCCCATCCGGGCTTCTAAAGGATCAATATCTACTGCTTAAGGAATAGAGGATCTGTTTCCGGGGCTTACACGCCTCCGTTCTCAATCATGAGTAGGCAACATGATAAATCACGTCACAACCACCTCCATTCCTATGGTCTAGTAGATATAACCATCCTAGAGAAACCAGAATTCGTGAAATCCTAACTTGAAAGTTTAGACGAGAAGGGAAAAACAACGTTGCACTTCCTTACCAGAAAAGGGAGGGAGGGTGGGGAAAGAAGAAAAAGAACAGAATTCCTACTCTCACGTTTCATTTTTCCTATATAGCTACAAAATAGTTTCTAGACTCAACTGCGACCAGTAAAAAGGGATCCTACAGGCAGACAGGCTCTGATACCATTTGTCGCACCCTGATTTCTAGGGGATACTCATCGTACGAACTGGATAGCAGATGCTTGGATTATGGGGCATAACTGCTCCCACGTCCCAGCTTCCTGGTAGGCCTGCGCTTATGCGCGACAACACAAGCCCTGCTATTCCATCGTCGATGTAAACTATCCACTAGAGATCAAAGGCACTTCCGTCGACGTACTTCAAACCATACACACATGGTACGTCAACGGCGTTTAACAAGTGATATCACAACAGATCTCTACGACACAAAAGATTGAAATAAGTTGCGAATAGCTCTCATTAGAGCAGAGATAGCAAATACAATCATTCAGAGGGCACATGCCCCAACAATACATCATTACAATACAGCGGAAGCATTCAACATGTCTGAGTACAGACAAGAACCAAATAGGCCTAAGAGGCCGGAAACAAACAGACGGAGCCCATCCACGAAGTCTCGGATCCTGCCCGGGTCCGCTATCTACTCGTCAGCAGTCTCGTCATCATACTCCACGTAGCAGCCACCATGTAGATCCTCGGAACGTCGTCTGCGTAAACCACAGCCCCAAAGGGGTCAGTACATAAACGTACTGGCAAGCAAGACTCACAATTCACCAAAGTGTAACCCGTCAACACCAAGCACAGATGCCTTGGGTTCAACGGAAGAGAGGGGATATAAACGATGCTGCAACTGGCTGCGCTAACAACTACAGAGATTCTAACACTTCCGGCTAACAGAAAGGAGATAAGATCGAGGATTGTAACCAACTGAAAGATAACTTCAAACAAACCCATCCTGGATCTCGCCCCTTATCCAAAGAAGCAATCCGAGGATAACTCACACAGTTGTAATAATGATGGTTCAAATTATTGTGTCAATAAGCCTATTACTAGTCAAGTTATTAATCATGGGGTGTAACATGTTTGATCATTATGTTTAAGTTGTCCTGAGTACTTGTTAGCCAGTACTTTCACCAAGTAATCCATAACCGCGGAAAACACGGCTTCTCGAGAAGATTATCCCTGCAGGGTTGCACCAATTTGGCCGTACACTCATGAATATCCCGCCAGATGGGAGATCACCCCACCAAGCGGGGCACTCAACACAACCAACCATTCTTCGCATCAAGCCCAAAGAACCTTGGGCGCACGGCTAATCAAGCCCAGAAGAAAATGGACCATCATAGCACTCTAAGACCGTGTCCCCCTATATGCCGACTACGAAAGTTCCACCCTGGCCTGGGCTCGCAAAAACATGATGCGGCAAAAGGAAAACACGAACTAATGAGGCGATTTGGACGAGATGCGAATCAGGTCAAGTTGAGGGGGGCGCCCATACTCGCTTCCCAAATGCGGGTAGTGCGCTCATCATGGATCAGTAGACAAGACCCTTTTCCTATTAGGGTCGACACTAGCAGGCTTCAAAACCTCTCATGGGCCTCCTGCCGGTGCCTTATCATCAAGTTTATTATTAATAGAAACATTAGCATGATTGATTGATTAAACATCGAGCCCCCACAACGTAATAGAGTAGTAACAGAAAGTAACGGATAACAGACTCGAGCAAAACAACCTAAGCATGCTAGTAAGACACAGGCTCAAACAATGGTTATAGGTAGGGAGGTGAGGCAATATCAGGGTTAAAGGATACATGTGATGGGTTCGTAACAGAACAACTACTACTAAGGCTAGCAGAAAAGAACAACGGAAAGTATCGGTAATCAATGTTGAAAGGAACACAGTGGTTCATGTGAGTGATAACTTGCCTGCAAAACCCAGTAGCCTGGTACTGAGCTAACTCCTTAGAAGGGGTGTCGTAAGTATCGTCGGTCTCAACGTCGTCGTGTATCCGAGAAGAAGCAAACAGACATTGCAGAAAAGGTAGACAATCAATATCATGGCATAGGTGCACAAACAAGGGATGATGCATGTCATGTTAATAGATGCATCAAAGTAACCTACTTGACAAGTAACACAATTTAATTGGATCCATATGCAATGAGAATTGCATATGGATGCAAATGCTTTAGGTTGAAGCAATGATCTACATTTGATTAACAAGTGTAAGTAGTTAAACATGATGCATGCATGATGATGATGACAAGATAACAACAAAATAACAATATTAATTGCAATTGTAATGATAGTTAACAATTTAGAAAAGCATTTATTAAGTTTGGAATTTTGTTACTTAATGGTGTAAACAAGTAGTCATTGTTTTCATCGAGTTAAAGTGCTCAAAGCAATTAACAAAATTTATATTTGAAAAGGTTATCAAATTTTAGGTTGGATTACATGTTTCACATATTGAAATTGGACTTTGGATTATTTAATTATGAATTAAACAATATTAAACAATTTTTATTTGAATTAAACATGATTTAAATAGTTTAGGCAATTTAAATTGTTCAAACCAGAAAACAAAATTTATAATTGAATAGAGCATTCAAAAAGGTGTGAAAAACATATTTTATTTGACTTATTTGGAAATAGTATGAATTAGTTATGAATTTTGGCAAAATTCAATTGAATGATTTGAATTTAAGTTTGAATTGCAATTTGAAAGTTCAAAACAGAAACAAATGGCATAGTTGGATAGATAATTGAATTTGGGGCAGAAAACATATTTTGTTTGTATTAATTGGAGTTGGAATTAAGAAGTTATGTTTGATTTGGAAACAGGGACTTATTTGTGATATTCAGGGACCTTTGTGTGGAAGAAGAAGTTTTCGGAGAGGTCCCTGGCCGTTTTCTACTCGCTGGGGGCACACACGGTGTCGCTGACCGCGGGGCCCCAGCGCCAACGTGGCGGGTGCGCGGTGAAGTGGCACCCAGGGCCACCGACGGGTGGGCCCTGGCCCCGCGCGGAAGAAAATTGCAAAAAAGGGTGCTTGTGCGTCCGCGGGGCTCGAACCCGGGACGCCTCGCTGTCCAGAAGCGGACGGAACCGCTGCAGTGTTGCTCGCTGTTTGGTTCAGATACAGAACTGAAAGTGTAAGAGGTAAAATCGCTGCCTTTTTTTGTATTCTGACGAAACTGAATGACGATTGCTGTCAACTGCAGCTCGTCTGCGACGGACGGAACCAGCTCGGCGATGATCAACGCGGGACGGCGCCGTTGTGACGGTGGTATGGGGGGCAACCAGGGAGTGCTCTCGTGGGTTTGCTCGTGTGCATCCACCGTACTGAAGTTGAGGCGAGTTGAACTCGCGGGAGGTCGAAAACATGATGGCCGGCCCGGCGGCGAGACAGGCGGGGCGGGATGGCGTCGAATCAACGCATACACGAGAGGAGAGGGACGGGGATGATGTCTACGGGGCTTGTCTGCTCACCAGGAGGCGGATGGCGCAGCAGCACGGCTCGATGACGACGATGGCGCCCGGTGGAAGGAGCGGAAGGCGACGTCCTGGAGGCACTCCGCACGGACGGACGGCGGGTGTTCGAGGACGGCGCGGCGCTCCTGGGCACTCCCGGGTCCGGCTCCTGGCGGGAAACGACGTAGGGAGGTGTCGCGCTCCCTCTGGCGCGGCGTAGGAGGTGGGGATGGTGGGGTTCATCGGGGCACCGAGCTCGAGCTCACGGTGGCCATGGTGAGGGTGTTGGCATGTGAGGAGAAGGCGATGGCGGCTCAGAGCTAGGGTTAGGGCTAGGTTGAGATAGATAGGTGGGCTATATAGGATGGAGCTGGGGCTGTACGGCAAGGCATCGGGATGGCATGGGGATGATCAGGCGGTTCAGAGCCATGCCGTACTGAAGATGTCGACATCAGAGGAGAACGACAGCGACAGGGAGGGGGTATGTGGGCTCAAATAGATGGGCTGGGCTTAGGGGAAAAAGAAATTAGGTGGGCTGCTGCTCTTCTCCCTTGAAGTTTTAATTATTTGTTCTTCTTTTTTTTTTTTTTGCATAGAACCAAATGGAAGAAAAGGAGGCTTTTTAGGTTAATAGAAATTTTATAAAAATTAGTGTTAGCTAGATAGGTTAGAAGAAAACAAATGCCAAGTTTGGGTTTTGCAGAAGATTAATTTTTTTTAATTACTGTTTTGCAATTTAAGTCAATATTTCAAAAGAAGGCTTCTTATTTGGTTTTTATTTAAAATCAACATGTTTATTAGGGGAACCCCAATGATTTAATTTGATTAAACATTAGAATGGTTTGGTATTTTTCATGTCTTGGAAGTTGGTGCTGTTTGAAAGTTTTGCCTTGAAATTGAAATCAAATTGGAGTTTAATTAGTGGAAAATAAAACACAATTTTATTAGTTGAACATTATGGGATAATTTGGAAACAATTAAGGTTTTTATTTGGAAACAACTATTTGGATGTTGGTTTGGAAATTCAAATGGAAAACAATTTGAATTTGAAAAGGGTTTGATTATTGGATGCATTTTTATAGAAATAAAGCAATAGTTTGGAATCACACTTTAATGGAAACAAATAATTGTTTTATTTTGAAATATCATTTTAGAAATTGTAACATCACAAGGATGAAACAAAAGGTTTGAAATTTGGTTTGAAATTCAAATAGAAAACAAAGGAAAGCAGATGAAAACAGTTGGAAAACAAATGAAAACAGAGAAAAACAAATGGAAAACAAACAAAACAATTGCAATCAACATGATGCCATGATGCAAAACATAAAATAACAGAGAGCAAAACATTCTAAAGGCTATTTTTCAGGCTTGGGATGTTACAGTGGGAACACCAACTCAAAACTAACAAGACACTGGACCACATCCCTCTGTAATCTTGTCAGAATTTCTGGATCGATTACCTTCTGAGATATTGCGTTCATGAATGCACATAGCTTCACAATGGGTACTCGAACATTTTCCGGTAGAAGCCCCCTCAATGCAATCGGAAGCAATTGCGTCATAATCACGTGGCAGTCATGAGACTTCAGGTTTTGGAATTTTTTCTCTGCCATGTTTATTATCCCCTTTATATTCGACGAGAAGCCAGACGGAACCTTGATACTGTAAAGGACTTCAAAGAATATTTACTTCTCTGCTTTAGTAAGAGCGTAGCTGCTTAAGGAATGGCGCCCTGTATCTGTGTGCTTGTTGCTTGGGTCTTTCATACGTTGCTGGTCCTCCCGTGCTTCAGGCGTATCTTTTCACTTCCCATACACGCCCAGGAAGCATAGCAGATTGACACATAGATTCTTTGTCACGTGCATCACGTCGATCGAAGACCGGACATCTAAAACTTTCCAATAGGGTAGCTCCCAAAATATAGATTTCTTCTTCCACATGGGTGCCCGCTTATCAGGGCCGTACGGAACTGGTTGGCTGCCAGCAGCCTTACCAAAGATTACTTCTAGGTCCTTGACCATATCGAATATATCATTACCACTACGGAGCTCAGGCTTCTTTCGGTTATCTGCCTCACCTCTGAAATGCTTCCCTCCTTTTTTCCTTAAGGGATGCTTGATCGGAAGAAATCTACGATGCCCCAGGTATACAACCTTTTTACATTTATCCAAAAAAACACTGTCAGTCTTATCTAAACAGTGTGTGCATGCATTGTATCCCTTGTTTGTATGACCGGAAATGTTACTAAGAGCTGGCCAATCATTGATGGTCACGAAAAGCAACGCCCGTAGGTCAAATGGCTTTTGTTCGTTCTCATCCCACACACGTACACCTGGTTTGCCCCAGAGTTCTAAGAGTTCTTCCACTAATGGCCTTAGATACACATCAATGTCGTTGCCAGGTTGCCTCGGGCCTTGGATGAGAACTGGCATCATAATGAACTTGCGCTTCATGCACAACCAAGGAGGAAGGTTGTACATACATAGAGTTACAGGCCAAGTGCTATGACTAGAGCTCTGCTCCCCAAAAGGATTAAAGCCATCTGTACTTAGACCAAACCATAAGTTTCTCGCCTCTCCTGCAAAGTCTGGAAAGTCTCTCTCGATCTTTCTCCACTGCGATCCATCGGCGGGGTGCCTCAACTTTCCATCTTTCTTACGGTCTTCTTTGTGCCATCGCAACAACCTAGCATGCTCTTTGTTTCTAAACAGACGTTTCAGCCGTGGTATTATAGGAGCATACCACATCACCTTAGCAGGAACCCTCTTACGGGGGGGGCTCGCCGTCAACATCACCAGGATCATCTGCTCTGATCTTATACCGCAGTGCAGTGCATATCGGACATTCATCCAAATTCTCGTACTTCTCACCGCGGAAGAGAATGCAGTCATTAATGCATGCATGTATCTTATGCACATCTAATCCTAGAGGGCAGAGAGCTTTCTTTGCTTCGTACGTACTCTCAGGCAATTCGTTATCCTTTGGAAGTTTTGGCTTCATTAGTTGAAGTAAAGTCTCAAATGCCTTGTCAGTCACACCGTTTTGTGCCTTCCATTTCAGCAACTCCAGTGTGGTACCGAGCTTTGTGCTACCATCTTCGCAATTTGGGTATAACAATTTTTTGTGATCCTGTAACATGTTGTCCAGTTTCAACCTCTGCAATCTATTTTCACAGTCTTCCCTTGCATCAGCAATAACTCGGCCAAGATCATCATCGGGCTCTTCTGATGCCTGTTCTTGATCACCTCCTTCTTCTGCATTCTCTTCCATTGCAGTATCGTCGTATTCAGGGAACAAAGGATCTTCTTCTTCTTCTTCATCGTCTTCCATCACAACCCCTCTTTCTCCATGCTTGGTCCAGCAATTATAGCTGGGCATGAAACCTCTCCGAAGTAGATGGCCGTGAAGGATTCTTTCGGAAGAATGTTCTCTGACGTTCCGACAATCAACACATGGGCAACACATGAAGCCATTATCTTTGTTCGCCTGAGCTACAGCAAGAAATGCATTCAGGCCTGCCATATACTCGGAGGTGCGTCGGTCACCGTACATCCATCGCTGCCGTGCATCCATCTGCATCATATAATTAAGTTTATCAAAATACATATTAATACAGAGATAACCACAGTACATCGAAAAATAATACTTTTTTATGTATCAGTTACAGATGAAAAAGATAATTTGTTAACCTCGGTCGAAGAAACCATTTTCAGTGAGCTTGTGTGCGTCTCGGGAATTTCGTCGAACACCTCGTGTGCATAGTAAAAAAAAACAGCAACACCACACTCTCTCACACCTCCAAGCAAAAAAAAAAGATGGAAGGAGGGGGGGGGGCTGGGGCAGTATATATAGGGGAAGGGGGCATTGGTCCCGGTTCGTGGACTGAACCGGGACAACAGGTCATGCGCGTGCCACGTGGCCTGTGGCTAGGCATTGGTCCCGGTCCGTGGCACGAGCCGGGACCGATATGCCCCCCACGAACCGGGACCAATGCGCCCAGGCGATTCCTGTTGCCCCGGGCGCACGAACCGGGACCAATGCAGGGCATTTGTCCCGGATTTGGTTGCAACCGGGACAGCTGCCCCCCGGCCCCCTGGACGAGAGGGGTTGTTTCCACTAGTGATTTCAAACTATCATGTTTCCTTTTTTGTTGTTGCTTTGACTAGTAGTGAGAGGTACAACCTTGGTTCATTCGTTGCTCGCCGCTTAGCCACTAAGGGACCCATCTATGGGGGTATTATTGCTACGCGTGTTTCGACTGCTCTAGGTCTCCATGTTGCTCCACATGATGTTTTATTAGCTCCACAGAGGCTTGATCTTGCTGCAATGAAGGCTCATCATTTTTTTACTGCGAACTCTATTGCTGGTCATCTAGTATATAGGCTTCTACTTAATGATGTGACGAGAGGGAAGTCCTCTTGCCACAACTTGTTTTGTTTGATATGAGCAGGATGCCATGGTCGCGTTCAAAGGAGGAGTTGGATGAGTAGCAGAGCCTGTTTGGGTTCCACGAGCAGCACGACCCTGAGCATCATATGGGGCAGAACGGGCCCTCTAAGGACTACACCACGCAGTACACTGGGGCGTCCTCGAGCACATATCCGGAGGATGGATCATCCTCGACAAACTATGGGGGCGCCACCTCATGGCTCGCTTGGGATTGACCTCCACTTAGGCTAAAAGCCTAAGCTTGGGGGGAGGTACATGATGGTGCAGATCTTGCACTTGTTGGAAGACCCCAAGAGGAAGGTGTGATGAGCATAGGAGGAAGTTTTCCCTCAGAATCGAACCAAGGTTGAATCGACCAGTATGTTAAAGAATCAACTTCCGAAGGTTGATGCAGCTGAGGTGGCAGGGCGCACTACCGGTTCAGAAGCACCGTGGAACCTACACAACACAATCAATTCACTTTTCCCCAATGAAGCAGTGAGGTTGTCAATCTCACTGGTTTTACTGAACACAAAGATGTTAAAACGTATGGTGTGGAAAATAATATTTGTTTGCAGTAGATGAAAGAGAACAGTGATGGCAGTAGTAAAACAGTAGCAGTAGTATGAAAATAAAGATTGCAGTGGTTGTATTATCAGTATGAGGAAATAGGACCAGGGTCCACGGTTCACTATAGGTTTCTCTCCATAGAAGATAAATAACATGTGTGGTGAACAAATTACAGTTGGGCAATTGACAAATATAAAGGCTGCAGCGTATTGCATATGCATGACATGATGATTACTATGCGATTCATGCGGGAATTACAACAAGACTCATAGAACGTTATCTAACTGCATCTATAACTAATAATCCACCCTCAGAATGTCATCTGTGTAATCCTTGGGTATTAAGTTGCAAGCAACAGACAATCACATTAAGCAAAGTGTGTAATGTAAACAATGTAAACATCGTTGTTTTCTCCCTAATGGCATCAGCACATCCTCCATATGTTACGTTTCTGTCACTCGAGCACATATGCAAAGGAGGCATGAACCCACTATCGAGCATAATTAACCCCTCTTGGAGTCACTAGCATCAACTTGGCTAGAGAATCTACGAACAACGGAGAGCATGCAATATCGTAAATAACATAGACATGAAGATAACATGATAGATTGATAATCAAGAGACATAGCATTCAATATTCATCGGATCCCAGCAAACACAACATGTAGCATTACGATAAGTTGATCTTGATCATGTAGGGAAGCTCACAAGATCTAAACATGATGCATAAAGAGGAGAGAACAACCATCTAGCTACTGCTATGGACCCGTAGTCCAAAGATGAACTACTCACGGATCATTCTGGAGGCGGGCATGGTGGTGTATAGCCCTCCGGTGATGATTTCCCCTCCCGACAGGGTGCCGAGGAGAACTCCAGAACCCTCCCAAACTCGGGTTGACGATGCCGGCGGCCTCGGGAGTTTTTCGTGGAAATAGTGGAAATTTTTAGGTTTTATGCCTCGGGGGTAATAAATAGGCGAAAGGGCAACGTCGGTGGGCGGCCAGGGGGCACGCCGCCCTATGGTGTGGGGCCCCTGTGGCCCCACTCCGGGTCTCTTCCGGACTCCATGGATCCTCCAGGAATTCTAAGACTTCTGGGCTTCGAATTTTCCAATTCCGAGAATATTTCCAGAACAACTTTTCTGAAACTAAAAACAGCAGAAAACAGGAACAGGCTTTGTGGCATCTTGTCAATACATTAGTCCCAGAAAATCGATAAAAATGACATAAAGTCTAAAGGAAACATGTAGCAAATAACATGGAACATTAGAAATTATGGATACGCTTATGACGTATCAGTACACCAACATCACACTCATCTATATATCATGTTTCTGTTGGTTCGTTGTATATCCATGTTTTCGTTTCTTTCATTTGTTTTCGTTTCTTTCGCTTCCTTTTGTTTTTATTGTTTTGTTCTTGCTTTCCAAAACACAAAAAGACCAAAATTATTTCTGTTGTTCCTCTTTATTTTCCTTTTTAGTTTCTTTTGTTGGTTTTATTTACTATCTCATCTCGGTTTAATATTAAAAAAATCAAAAATATTTTTCTTTGATTGCTTGTTTCTTTATGTTCTTGTTTTAAATTCGAAAACCCAAAAAAATATTTATTGTTCTTCTTTGGTTTTGTAAAGTTTTCTACAGAGTTCAGAAGTCCTCCGTGACTCCATTGGAGCTTGGTTATCATTCTATATTATTCAATCCACACGAGTGAAGAGCAATAATGACGATTTACGACAATTCAAGTTGTAGTGAGAGGCTGGTGTGAACTCTATTTATTTTCATTTTTGTACATATACTCATCCATGTGGACGTGGTTAGTTTATTCGTGTAAGGTGTATGCTATTTAATAGACTCTTAGTAGTTCATGCTCTCTCATGTTTAGTTCCAACTTATTAATATTAGATAGCATGTCGTATAAATGTTTGCTTTCATTGTTTTATTTATAGAAGGGTATGACAATGTGGTATCTCCCTATGAATGTTTTGCTTTAATCGACTTGGCACACACTCACGCATGCATAAGACGGAAAACAAAAACTCAATTAAGCCGCGATGATTTATTTTGCCTTGGAGTATTTGTATCAGTTTTATGCCCCCGTTAATTTTGTTTTGTAGCAAACATGATTATGACAGTTGTCGCTCCCCGTCTATTGCTAGCCTTCACCTATACTGAGTATGAGCTCTACTCGTGCATCCAACTCCCCAAAAACCAAAGTTTTCCAAATGTGTCCACGATACCTACCAATATGTGGTATTTCAACACTACCTCGAGTAAATTTCTCATGTGCTACCTTTAAAACCTGCAAAAATTATTCTTGTTATGTTCCCTTGTTTTAGCTCATGAGGATGTAAATATAGGATCTTTATCTCACTTGTTGAATGGACTTTTCACACCTGGACTAGTGGCTTCATCCGCTTATCCAAATTATAGAAGAGCTGGCAGCGGGGTGCCCAGCCCCAAAATTGGAGCCACTCTTGCATGATCCAGTTGGCTTGTGATGTACTGTATTGTTTGTTTACCATTCGTTGACCTATGTTTATAATACCTCTATTTATAAATACCTATGTTTATAAAATAAAAAGCTCTAGCACATGAGTTAATCTCTTATTCCCTCAGTGAAGGGTCTTTCGTTTACTTCTATGTTAAGTCTTCACCTTCTCACTTTATGCACTTTCTTGAGAGCATGTATGCCATTCTTAGTATAATGTGCTTGTCCCAAAACACGGTTAATTGTGGTATAACTTTGATGCTTTTATCTTTGATATCTTTACTTTGAGTCTTCATTTGAACTTCAGAGGTGCCCTAGCATTTATGTTTTGCTCCATTATTAAGGGCAAGCGAGTACACTTTATGATACCCTATTATGAGCACTGTAATCCTACAGATTGATATATTTCATGTTGTTTATTATTAGTGTGTTGGTATATCTTCATGGTTTGCATAACTATTAGGTGACTTTATTTGCATACTTCTTATTATGAATTTCCTAAGTACTTGATCATATAGTGAGTATATTTACATCATATGAAACAAATGTGTTTGTGTAAGTTATTTTATTGCACTCAGTGGTCATTGAATAGCTTGAGGACAAGCAATAAGCTAACTTTGGGGGGGGGGGGGGAGTTGATACGTCCAAAACGTATCTCCTTTTCCGAACACTTTGGCTATTATTTTCCTCTAAACTTGTGATTTTTGGATACAGCTAACACAGACTAACGCTGTTTTCAGCAGAATTACCTTGGTATCTCGTTTTGTGCAGAAAAATCGACCTGCAGGAAATTACCCGAAAAAGATCCCGGAGGGGGGCAAGGAGGGGCCTACACCACCCCTGTGTGCCCCCTAGGCCGCGCATGCAGGTGATGTGGTTGGCCTAGGCACCCCCTCGGGCTCCCCTTTCGACTACTTATGCCATAAAGCCCTAAAAATTCAGGGGGGTTCGTCATGTTCCAGAGAAACACCATAGATCGCCGCCGCCACTTCAAAACTCAATTCGGGGATCAGAAGTTCCTATTATGGCGCCCTGCCGGGACGAGGATTCGGAGGAGATCATCGCCATCGTTACTGCACCACTTGTCCATCAACCATCCATGATTCCCCCATCCATGTGTGAGTAATCCCCACTGTAGGCTGAGAGGGATGGAAGGGATTGGATAATATCGTTCAGGTAATAATGCCAGATTGTTAGGGCATAGTGCCTAGTATCCGTTGTTAGTGTTTTCTACCGTTGTTGCAACTTGTTATGCCTAATGCTTGTCACTAGGGCCTGAGTGCCATGATCTTAGATCTGAATATATTATTGTTTCATGAGTATAATTATGTTTCTTGATCATATCTGCAAGTTGTTTACACACATTGTTGTCCGGAACCCGAGGCCCAAAGTGACATAAATTGGGACAACCGAGGGGGATGGATGTGATGTGAGCATCACGTGTGTTCACGTAGTGTTAATGATTTTCTCCGGTTCTTTATTAAGAGGAGCACTTTAATTACCCGTCGTTTCCCTTGAGGCCCCGCTGCAAATGGATTGGTAGGACAAAAGATGTTGTGCAAGTTTCTCATTGCGAGCACGTATGACTATATTGGAAAACATGTGTATGGTTTACCTAGAACTTAGATGCTTTATTATTATTATTATTATTATTATTATTATTATTATTATTATTATCTGCAATGCCCATGTTTTGAATATTATATGAACTATCTTATCCATGCAACACCCATTCATCCATCCCTATGCCTACAGTATTTTAATCTTGTTGTTTCCCGCAATTGCTACTGTTGTTACTATTTTACTCCTGCTGTTATTTTTACTACTACTGCTGCTATAAAACTTTTACCACTAATAAACTGTTGCGAGCAAGTCTACTTTCAGGAGCAGCTGAATTGACAACTCAGTTTTTAAGGCTTATAAATATTCTTTGGCTACCCTTGTGTCGAATCAATAAATTTGGGTTTTAATTCCCTCGAAGACTGTTGCGACCCCCGATATTTGTGGGTTATCATCAGGCGCCTGGGTGCCCCCGTGGCTCTCCCGGCGATTTCGGACAAAAGCTTGTTTTCTTGTTTTTCCTGATTTTTCTGACATCCAGAAAATATCCTTTCTGACAGATGCTTTTTCTGGATGTTTTCTGACTCTAATAAATACTTCCGTAAAACTGAGAAATACAGAGAAAACAACGAAATAACATAAGTATAGTGATGTGATGTCTACGCATGCTTCTATTCTTGTAGACAATGTTGGGCCTCCAAGTGCAGAAGTTTGTTGAACAACAGCAAGTTTCCCTTAAGTGGATCACCCAAGGTTTATCGAACTCAGGGAGGTAGAGGTCAAAAATATCCTTCTCAAGCAACCCTGCAATCAAGATACAAGAAGTCTCTTGTGTCCTCAACACACCCAATATACTTGTCAGGTATATAGGTGCACTAGTTCGGCGAACATAGAGTAAAATACAAGTAGTATGGATAATTATAAGTGATAATAACAATCTGAAATAAAAATGGCAGCAAGAAAACATGTATCATAACAGGCATAAAACGGTGTTTCAATGCTTGGAAACAAGGCCTAGGGCTCCTACTTTCACTAGTGGACACTCTCAACAATGCTCACATAATTGAATGCATAAATATCATCTCTTCACTGTGCTACTCCGAACCACTCTCCGGTCGAATAACAAACACTAATCATTGCGTAGGGCTTAAACAACACTCCTCAAGTTTATATTCCCTCTCTATGGAACCCCAATGTCATTACGAGCGCCATAGATTAGTAAACAAACGCCAACAATTTCATAGGTTCATCTTCCAACACAAGATATAAATATCATGCTAAACCACACGGTGCACACACTGTCACCTTTACCCCGTGATCAAAGTGTTTAAGGAGACAACAAAACCACTTGAGTAGCATAACAAATGAAGATCAATCTACATATTCAACTAGATTACAAAGCTCATGATCACATAAAGATCACACCATGGGAGAGAGAGATGAAGCACATAGCTACCGTAGAGCCCTGAGCTTCGGGGTAGAACTACTCCCTCCTCATCATAGGAGACATCAACAGCGATGGAGATGGCGGTGGAGTCGATGGAGATGGCTTCCGGGGGCACTTCCCCGTCCCGGCAGGGTGCCAGAACAGAGATCTATCCCCCGAAACTTGTCGGCGGCGGCGGCGGAGCTATAGATGTATTTTGCAGAAAAGGTCGATTCTTCTAGGGTTTATGCACGGTGGAGTATATATAGGCGAAAGGGCGATGCCGGGGGTGGCCAGGGGGCCCACACCCCTAGGTGGCGCGGCCAGGGGGTGGTGGCGCCACCCTATGGTGTGGCCACCCTGTGGCCCCCTCCGGGGCTCTTCGGGACTTCTGGATTCTTCTGGGACTTTAAGGACTTCTGGCTTTCGAATTTTCCAATTCCGAGAATATTTCCAGAACAACTTTTCTGAAACTAAGAACAGCAGAAAACAGGGAACTGGCTCTGTGGCATCTTGTTAATAGGTTAGTCCCGGAAAACATAAGAAAACGTAGGAAAACATACAGAAAACATGTAGCAATATGGAACATAAAAAATTATAGATACGTTTGAGACGTATCAAGCATCCCAAAGCTTAGTTCCTACTCGTCCTCAAGTAGGTAAACGATAAAACAAAATAATTTCCGAGGTGACATGCTACCACAGAATCTTGATCATAATATGTAAAGTAGAACATGTAAACTAGGATCAAATGAACTAAAGCTGTGATCTATATTTGATATCAACAAGTAATGCATAAACAAATAAGAAGAAAGAAGCAAAACTTTTAATGAATCAATACTAAAAGACTATCAACCGTGCAAATTTTATAAAAGATGATTTAAGCTTTCAAGAATAAGAATATCATGCACGTCAAACTATCTTCACAACCCCTGTTAGGATCAAATTAAGATTTCCACACGATGCAATGCTTGAATCTTAAACTATTTGCGCACTAAAAACAAGCAAGTGTTCTGCGTTGGTCCCTGGCACCGGGATGTTATGGCTAAGAGAACATTATGGGGAATTTGGAAGGTCAATGGAAGAAAGGCTCACAAAGCTGAAAGTGGTCATTAGACAAGAGGAAGTCTTACAACCGAAGCTATGCAAGGAGTAGGGATTGCCACACAACGGATGCACATAGAGATATAAGTGTATGAAAGCTCTCCAATGGAACTAGTGGGGGTGCATCCAACTTTGCTTGCTCACGAAGACCTAGAGCTCATTTGAGGAGGCTCATCATTGGAATATACAAGCCAAGTTCTATAATGTAAAGTTACCCACATAGTTATGAATGAAATAATATGAAAACTCTATCTAAACAGAAGTATTAATGCTAAACATGAAGCACAAGTGTGGTATAAAGGATAGTGATGCGCCCCCTCTCTCTTTATTCTCTCTTTGGCCCTTTTTTTGGGTTTTTTCATTTTTTTTATATATCCTCACCGGTAGGGGAAACATCCTATATTACAATGAATCATCAAAGTTTTAGTACTCATAACTCATAATGGAATATCTCTGATGTATCCAACTGCATGCTCCTGCTAGTGTAGCAGTATGCATAAATAACCATGAAGCTCATCATCAAGTAACATAATGTAGGTGGATGTTGTGCAGCAATATATCTCGGAATGGCTATGGAAATTCCATGATAGGTAGGTATGGTGGCTGTTTTGAGGAAGAATATATGGGCTTATGTGTAGGAGAACAGAGTCCCCCCACGGGATTTGGATGCACTGGCGAAGTTTGCACCAACTCTCAATGTGAGAAAGGGCAATGCACAGTACCAAAGAGGCTGGCAAATATGGATGGTGGAAGTGCCAGGAAACCGCAACATAGAACTCACAAGTTAAAACATTACAGCAAGCAGATCATCTTGCAAGGCAAAGTGCAAATCACTCCAAGAGGGTCCGTGGTAGTGACAAGTCACTGTTAGCTACCCCGACAGTAGCGTGTAACAAAAGGCCGATCAGAAATGTATCACTCGTAGCAATCATATACCATTATTTCTATCAGCTGGTAATTTAAGTGTGGCACAGTTTCAAGTTTCTTAGAGCAACCATTAGAAGTTTATACTTACTAGTCCTTCCCGTTTATCCATTAAGAAAATTAATATCTCAAAACAACAGCAGTGATTCAAGTGAAGCAGTTTAGTGATCTACAAGACCATGCAATTCTTTCCACTATACCAACTACCACATAAGCATTCCTATTTCCAAGCAAGCATGCATATCAGAACCACCTAACTACAAAAGCTAAGAGCTATGAATAAGAGATGCATGAAAACAAAGGCTAAATGCAGTACTAGCAAAAAGTGAACACTCACAGAACAATAAGAATGAAAACTAGAGTGTTCTAAGCAATGAAAACGGAGCGTGTCTCTCTCCCACACAAGTATGATAAGATCCAACCATTTATTACAGCAAATAAAACAAATCAAACTTAAAACAAAAATAAAATACGCTCCAAGTAAAGCACATAAGATGTGACTGAATAAAAATATAGTTTCACTAGAAGTGACCTGATAAATTGTTGATGAAGAAGGGGATGCCTTGGGCATCCCCAAGCTTAGATGCTTGAGTCTTCTTGGAATTTTCTTGGATGTACCACCGAGGCATATCCAATCTTAGGCTCTTTACTCTTCTTGATCACATCATATCATCCCCTTCTCTTGACCCTTGAAAACTTCCTTCACACCAAAATTCTCACAATCTTCATTCGCAACGTTAGTGCAATTGAAATAATAAATTCACATGGTTCAGTTTCAAAACAAGTCTAAAAATCAAAAACACATTAGCTATTGTAAAAACTTCTTTCAAAACTCTTTTTCTCAAAAGAACACCAAAAGAAAGAGATTAAGATGCAAATACGATAAATGGCAGAAATCTGTCAAAACAGAACAGCAGGTAAAGATCGACTGTTTCAAAAATCTTCTGTTGCTCAAATAAAAAGTGGTCTTCTAAGAAAGGTGGCGTATATAACTCAGGATTAAGCAAAAAAAAATCAGGTCATTTTGAATTTTCTGTGATTTTAACGGAATTAACAGTGGACAGCAGAAATCTGTTTCCTGCGCAGAAATCCGAAATATAGTCTCAACTTTCCACTAGAGGCTTTACTTGGCTCAACAAAAACACAAAAGAAAAGATACAGAGGGGTTTCTAAGGAAATAGAAAACACCCAGGTGCAAATCACACCAAAGAAAACGAAAGAAAACAGGTTGAAAAAAGCGAAATAAAACGGGTTGTCTCCCGGTAGCGCTTTTCTTTAACGCCTTTCAGCTAGGCATAGTGTTTTTTAAAAGATGCTCACCTAATAATAATAAGATTTGAAGCACAATAAGATAGAATCATGAAGAAAATATTAAACACATTTAAGTCTAACCCACTTCTTATGAAAAACAATCTTGTAGAAAAACAAGTCAATGAAGCACAAAGTGACTAGCATAGGAAGACAAAATAAGTGCAAGATCAAAAAATTTAACATAAAGAGGGGAAATTTAATATTTTTGAGATGCATTAAACCATGTTTCCCTCTCTCATAATAATTTTCAGTAGCATCATGAATAAAATTAACAATATAGCTATCACATAAAACATTCTTATCATGAGCCACATGAATAAAAGGATTTATACTCTCCACAAAGCATAGTCATTCTTATTAATAGTAGTGGGAGAAAATTAAACAAAATAGCTATCATTATTATTCTCATCACCATAATAATTAAATATAGGAGGCATATTGTAATCATAATTAACTTTTCCTCAATAGTAGGTGGACTGAAAATATCATATTCATCATTGTAAACAGGTGGAACTAGAATACCACAATCATTATAATCATCATATATTGGAGGCAAGGTATCATCAAAGAAAATTTCCTCCTCAAAACTTGGGGGACTAAAAATATTATATTCATCCAAAATAGCTTCCCCAAGATTAGACTTTTCCATATCATTAGCAATAATGGTGTTTAAAGAGTTCATACTAATAACATTGCCACTAGCATGCAAATAAAGTTCCATAGGTTTTTTACTTTTCTCTTAAAAAACTTCATGTCCTAACTCAAGATAAAGATTATAGAGTTCTCTCATATTTTTGTTGTTTTCCATTAAGTCTAACTAGTAAATATAAAAAAAAGGAAAAAGTAAAAATAAGCCTAACTAGTGAAAACAAGAAACAAAAAGATATAATTGCAGAATGTAAAGGAAATAACTTCGAGCACTCACACCCGAGGATGTGAGAACCTTTTACCTTACCTCCCCGGCAACGGCGCCAGAAAAGAGCTTGATGTCTACGGACGCTTCTATTCTTGTAGACAGTGTTGGGCCTCCAAGTGCAGAGGTTTGTAGAACAGCAGCAAGTTTCCCTTAAGTGGATCACCCAAGGTTTATCGAACTTAGGGAGGTAGAGGTCAAAGATATCCCTCTCAAGAAACCCTGCAATCAAGATACAAGAAGTCTCTTGTGTCCCCAACACACCCAATATACTTGTAAGGTATATAGGTGCACTAGTTCGGCGAAGAGAGAGTAAAATACAAGTGGTATGGATGATTATAAGTGATAATGACAATCTGAAATAAAAATGGCAGCAAGCAAACATGTAGCAGAACAGGAAGAAAATGGTGTTTCAATGCTTGGAAACAAGGCCTAGGGCTCCTACTTTCACTAGTGGACACTCTCAACAATGCTCACATAATTGAATGCATAAATATCATCTCTTCACTGTGCTACTCCGAACCACTCTCCGGTCGAATAACGAACACTAATCATTGCGTAGGGTTTAAACAGAACTCCTTAAATTTATATTCCCTCTCTATGTGGAATCCCAATGACACTACGAGCGCCATAGATTAGTAAAAAAACGCCAACAATTTCATAGATTCATTTTCCAACACAAAATATAAATATAATGCTAAACCACAAGGTGCACAGACTGTCACCTTTACCCCGTGATCAAAGTGTTTACGGAGATTGAAAAACCACTTGATTACCATAACAGATGAAAATCAATCTACATATTCAACTAGATTACAAAGCTCATGATCACATAAAGATCACACCATGGGAGAGACAGATGAACCACATAGCTACCGGTAGAGCCCTCAGCCTCGGGGGAGAACTACTCCCTCCTCATCATAGGAGACAGTAACGGCGATGGAGATGGCTTTCGGGGGCACTTCCCCTTCCCGGCAGGGTGTCAGAACAGAGATCTGTCCCCCAAAACTTGTCGGCGGCGGCGGCGGCGGCGGAGCTACGGATGTATTTTGCGGAAAATGTCAATTCTTCCAGGGTTTATGCATCGGGGAGTATATATAGGAGAAAGTGTGATGCCGGGGGGTGGCCAGGGGGCCCACACCCCTAGGTTGCGCGGCGAGGGGGTGGTGGCGCCAACCTATGGTGTGGCCACCATGTGGCCCCCCTCCGGGGCTCTTCGGGACTTCTGGATGCTTCCGGGACTTTTAGGAGTTCTGGCTTTCGGATTTTCCAATTCCGAGAATATTTCCAGAACAACTTTTCTGAAACTAAAAACATCAGAAAACATGGAACTGGCTCTGTGGCATCTTTCCCGGAAAACATAAGAAAACGTAGGAAAACATACGGAAAACATGTAGCAATTGGCATAATATCAACATGGAACATCAGAAATTATAGATACGTTTGAGACGTATCATGCTCTAATAGGGAAAATATCAATGAATAAGGAAAACTTATCATATAAATTAGTGATGCAAAATGGACGTATCATAATACTATAACTCTACCAAAATAATTGCACTGTTAATACTAAAATTGAAAGTTTATGGATGCTCGATTCAAAAGGCTAACATTACAAATAAGTCAACACTAATGGGAAATTCTAGATTGACTTAAAATTATCCCTTCAGTTTATGTGAGATATTTCAATGAAAGGAGTTCTAAAAAAATGTAAGCAAAGTCTAGATGCTTTAACGCAAAATAACATTCTTCTACGAAGTATGTTGGAACACTTATATATTCTATGGTGCTTGTGCCGATTTTAGTATCCGCAATTATTTTTATAGTTGAATGTATTGCGCATAATAAATATCCTATTAGATCTTTCTACATAGGCGGTATACCTTAGTTTTACAATACTAATTACATAGTGTGTGTTTTCTAAACAAGTGTTTTATCCTCTCCCTATTCTTTTTCATTGGAA
This sequence comes from Alopecurus myosuroides, assembly GCA_028641055.1. Classification (NCBI taxonomy): domain Eukaryota; kingdom Viridiplantae; phylum Streptophyta; class Magnoliopsida; order Poales; family Poaceae; genus Alopecurus; species Alopecurus myosuroides. The sequence goes on along the minus strand of CM054058.1, from coordinate 34,634,899 downwards.
CAAATATAGTGATGTTTCCTTTAAATTCGTTTTCTCGTGATGACTCATGATCATGTATTTATATGCTCAACTATACCACCTTTAAAAAATTCTTATTCATCTTTGGAGCGAGGAAATAATATGTGAATTTTATATGGTTTTCTTATTACTTGATCTTCTTTCTATAAATAATTAGTTTATTAACTACATTAAAAATCTCAGGGCCCAATTGACCTATTAATTTGATGGGAAGAAACAAGACAATTGGACGTTGATCTTCCTGCCAACAATGATATCACTTGGAACTTTTTATTTTCACGATGCTACGTATATCCAAATGGGAAAAAAATTAGTTTGACAAATAGAAAATATCGAGTTGATTACGTTAATTTTGGGAGTGTGCTACTGTTGGGAACTTTAGAGTACATATATGGTACATGGAATTTGGAACAGGTTCTCCCAACTCTCTCAAAGTAAAATTATTTCTAAGCTAAGTTTTGAGGTTTGAACTAATATGGAATAAAGTAAAAAAAAAAGCAAGGGAAAACTAAATTAAGTAATAAGAAAAATATCATAATTAATATTGCTTTCTCTATGATAAGCCAAACTAAATAAAACAACTTAATATGTTAAACATAGGAAAAATACAAAATGCCTCTCAGTTTTGCAATGTTCTAAATAATGAAAATATGAAAAAGTATGATTCACATGTCATAAGCCATTATTAAATCTTCAAATAATTTAACAAAATTTATTTGATTGCATCCTCCCCCCCCCCCCCCCCCCCCTAAAAAAACATACTTTTATCTAACTTCTGTTTTTCTCGACCATCCCCGTCGTGCCATGTAGGCCTAATAATGGGCTCTAACGGTTAATGTTTTTAGAACGAACCAACGGAAGACCGGTGACAATTTAAAAAGAAAATACGAATCATGGAGGTTCCACATAATTCATGGGTGATTGTGCTGTTTGTTGTGGAATTTTATTGTTGAAAATAGACTTTAGCAACGCATCTATCAAAAAAATCACATTTGAACAGTTTCCCTAGCGAAATACAAGCTGCATATATATGGTGTTTAATTTGAGCCGCAAATTTTTGCTGTGATAAGCATTTACCCTGCCATCAACAAACCTTTTGTCAGTTTTGATCATGTTTATGGTGATGCATGTAGCCGGACCTGTCACATCGTTTGGATGCTAAGAATATGCTTATGTCTTGATTTTCTTTTGCTATTTATTAGATGCAACATTGCCTTCTGCTTGGGCCTGACTCATGGTGTTGAGCGTCTTCAGCGGGAAGAAATAGACTTGGTCTTCCCTGATGTTGACCCAAAATGAGGTCAAGTCACTCAACCTTTGCTCACCCGACCCGAAATAAGTTGAGCCAGCGGAAACGTAATCCAACAAAACAAGCGGGACACATATATATTGCTGATGAAGAAGAATAGGATCTCCATTAAAGTAGCAGAAAACATCCGCAATTTGGATCGTCTACAGCCAACCTCATGAACAAATAGAACACTACAAATCCTAACGGAAAAAACGAATATATATTGTGAAGTTCCTAACTGGACCGGAAGCAGAGAGGAGGATGCACGCTCATGTTCTTGTGGGATTGTTACATAAGACCACGGCGCGAATGGAAGGGGAAGTGCGACGTCATGAGGGCAGAGCGGTCAAGTTGCTCCTCTTCTTCTCCTTCGCCTCTCTCCCTTCCTTCCACCGTGCTTGTTACCCTGCTCTTCTTCTTTTTGCTATCGCTGCCGAAACCATCAATAGACGGCGACGATGAGCAGCAGAATCCCATGCCTAATCTGCACTACTTTTTCCCTTCTTCATTTCTTTTTCATCTCACCCCGTGACATGTTACGTGTGTGTGTTTTCTGTTTGGAAAGCAGGGGGTTCTTGGAGACATTTTTATAGCGTGGAGAGGCGGAAGGTAGCTGCTTTGCTTCGCTTTATTCAAACACATGGTCTTACTTGCACACGACAGCTATCTCGCCTTCCATCGGCGCATCGTGTACGCGCGCCGTCCGGCAGCGGGCGCTTGACATGTGGGGACAACAAGACCTTCAAAATAAACATGTGGGGACAGCAACACCTATGGCCCACCTGTAAGATCTTGGATTACATGGCGTGGCAGGTACATGTGGCCGCTTGAATTTTTTTTGGCCTCGCTGACGATAGTGCCAGTCAGTGTACCTCTTGGAGCTTACGAGAGCTGATTTCCTTGGCGCTCAAGCTTCTCGGTTTTTTCTTTTCTCTATTTTCTAGGGACAATGATTTGTCAAGTGGCCGATTGGAATGAAGACTATTTCTTACCTGCTGCTTTCTCTGTGTTTTGTTTATCGTGTGCTTGTGCATATCGATCATAGCACTATGCGTGGGTTGATTGTACCATGTTTTCTTCTCTTTTTTGTTTACAGACAAAATGTTTGGTTGAATTGAAATAATAAGCCGGACTAAAGAGTCTTACCGCATCCACTACACATGCCAAAACTATGCGTCCACTTGTAACCGTGGCTTTTGTACATCTGATGAAAAATCAGCTAGTGTTAATGAGCGACTTGTCAATTTGTCATGTTGTCCTTGAATATTAAAAGTTCAAGCAGCAAACAGAGGCTACAATATAGGATCGGGAAAAACAAATTGAAGAACTGAAAAGAATGCAGAAAGCATTGAAAACTGCCCAGAAGTCGTCAAATGACAATACATTCGTACTGAAAGAGAACCATAAAAAAATGAGGCCATTCTTGGCTTAATCTTAAGAATGTCTGAATCAGGCCTGATGGTGCATAGTTCTACGTGAAAAATTGCTTTGATGACGATTTTATGTCTTCTTTTATTAATTTCCGTGTGTCTTATAAGATTTTGTGGCAATCAGACATATTTATTTTTTTGGGACGGAACTACGGGTTCCGTCCGGTTCCGTCGAGGATGTTTTTTTGAGACCGTTGATTATAACATGATTTTTTGTAGTCGTCGATTTTAAAGTGATCGAGCCCAGTTCACCGTTCGCTACCAGGAAAAATCAGAGCCAGTTCAGCTGGCACGCTACCAAGAAACAGAGGACTAGGGTGGGAGCGCCGCCGGCGGCAGCGGCCGGACCAGGGGTGACGGCATCCAAGATCTAGGAAACCCAGTCCTCTCTCCTGATTTGCCCTACTTCCCATCGTCTTCTGTCCTATTCCTCTTGGAGAAGTATGTACGTTGAACAATGACGGCGACACTAGATTTGGGGGCTTAGAAATTTAGATAGAAGCAGAGTAGGCTAGCGTTAGATCATATGGCATCACCTTACATGACCTTATTCCTGAGAAAATACATATGGTCGATACTAACTAGGTAGTGTGCAGGTAGGCACATGAATCACATTGCAGGGCGAACATTCAGACACTAGCAGACTAGCAGCTTTGTACACATACACGTTGATTTCATCAGAGGAAGCAGCTTGTAGCAGGTGATCACACAGGTTCACTGATTTCATCTCGTTGGTGCTTCTAGCAGCTGATCTTGTAATCAGTAAAGCATCCAGCGAGTGCAGGCCATAGAGAAGGCCATCATCTTCAGGCTGAGCATCCATGTCCAGCGAGTGACAGTCCTGGAACGCGCACCTCCTGGAGGCTTGCAGGCTGCAGCAATGCAGCATCTCGCTGACATCCTGATGCTCCTGGAAGTGTGGCCGCTATCGTCGAACAAGTTGTCGCTGCACCTCACCGATCCGGCTGCGCTAGCACTGGTTTTGGCCGTTGCCGCCAGTGGTCGGGGAGGGGGGGCGCTGCTGCCGCCCGTGGTCCACCCGCTGCGCCTGAGGACGACGCGGGGAGCAACGCCGCTACCGCCCGTTGTCAGGCCGGTGTGCCTGAGGACGGCACGACGCGGGGGCGAGGCGGACACGGTAGAGCCCGACTCCCGGCCCCGATGATGGCCAAGCAACTCGGCGCGCCTTCACCCCCGAACTTGCGCAGGGGGAGGCCGGCCACCGGACGCTTCGATTTGGGAACGAGGGAGATGAGAGACGGGACCGGCGACCGGCGAGAGAGTGAGGGAGGCCGGCGCTGCGATTTGGGAACGGGGAGAGTGTGTCGGAGAGTGCAGTACATGACTGGAGGAAGGCTCCTCTTTTTCTAGGTCCAGGCAATAAAAAACGAAATTGTCCCCACGTGATTTTGGTACGTGCACTAGCGCCACGTGAACGAATTTTTGGTACACCGCAACGTGCAACAATTTTATACCGTGCGACCCAATTTTTGGTACCGTCCCCACGCTATTGGTACCGTCCCCACAAATATGTTGGTTCCGTCCCCACGTTTTTGGTACCGTCCGGTTCCGTCAGTCTGGTTCCGTCTATTTTACCACCGTTAGATTGGGTTGGATGGACGGTTCGTAAAAATGCCAACCACCCTAAAACTTGTATTATTTTATGTGTGGCAGACTTATGGAAGCAATAATATTTGGTTGGGTACCATTCATATTTTTTTGCTTCAAAATGTAATTTATTTCAATTTTCCATGAAATTTGCCAAATTATGCAAAATGCTTCCATCTTACAACTCTTACATAAAGTGTGATGTTGTCACCAGCACTGGCCCCACATGGCAAGATCGTTTGGGTCCCACTCGTCAGAAATTTTTGGGTCCCGCACGTAAGCTTCACGTGGGCCCCACGTGTCAGTATTTTTTGGACCCGCGCCTCATCATGTGCCACGTCAACACAGACTAGACCCACATGACAGCAGCCACATCAACATGCACGTGAACAGCCATGTCAACAACCACTTCAACTACCATGTGAAGAGCCATGTGTCAACTGCCATATCAACAAACAAGTAAACAACCACCACAACATCATTGACCGACATGTCAGTTGGTTTGAGCAAACCAAAACATCTAACGAACCAATCCATGAGACTTTGTTTGTCATGCATCCCATAGTAAGTCACAAATTTACTTATATTGAATGACAAATATTTCACGTTATGTATATCGGGTAATACACGGCAAATTAGTGGTCGTCATGCATATTGATAATGCACGACGAAACATTACAAATAGCCGTTATTTTTAATCCATGACGAAGTTTCCATGAGGAAGCCCGTGGCACCACTTTTGTGTTAACGTATAGTAATGCATGGAGAATTTTGATTTTTCATGACAAAGTGAACCATGGTAAAAATCCGAAATGTACTCGCGATGTGTAATCTGGTACCATTCAGTAAATTTCTTTTATAATGTGATAGTATTATGCTAATTTCTCCTCCCACGATGGAAATTTAGGCGGAGGCCTTATGATTCTATCACTTCGCTCTTCTCACCTTAATTTGGGCAGTGAAATGTTTGGTGGAATAGTAATTGATTATCTGGACCTAAGAGTGCTACATGTTCTTCTTCTTGCAGAACGTATGTAGTGGGTGCACCGATCGAATATATGCACATCCTTCATTGGACATGTTGATTTTCACCATTAAAATTAAAAGGTATAGTGCACAAGTATGTGCATTTTTCGAGCTTATAACACCTTGCCAATTCCCAGCCCAAAAAATGTAGTGTATTTCCATTTGTCGTTGCAGCCGAAACTACATTAAAAAAACACAACCCTTTTCTATCGTATTGTGCTTTCTCTTCGTTTTCTTCTTCTTCATAAGCATTGCAATGCAAATGAAGCATCACGTCATGATAACCATACGCATGAATGTTTCCTTCTTTTCTTATTTGTTGTTTCCTCATTGTTTGGCAGATGCATGTACATTTTGTAAAGAGTAAAATGCATCACTAGTGCTAAAAGTATTCGACTTTCTATCAGTTGGGTTCTAATTATTTTGAAAATACAAACCCGAGTCCAAATTGTAGACAAATGGTTCATGGCAAGTTCTATCGAGGTTTGACCGGCCCAGATGACAAGTTTACTTCTTCTATTTTCTTTTTTATAGTAAGCCCCTAAAAATTTTCTGATTTGTAATTTTCGAAGTTCCTCTCTGAAATGGAATGCTCGGATCCTAGTTATTTTATCTTTCTCAATGTTACTCGGGAAACTTGGAAATATTCATATTCGCCAGGCCGTTGCCATCAGTAAGGAAGGTACCAGTCTTCTGCCCAAAAGCACCCATGTTATCAGGCATTTTAGATTTGTGTGGATGTTTTAATCTTCGGAGAGGCCCAAAGGTGGCCGGTGGAATCACCAAATACTTTTGGTTTATACTAATCTATTTTACTTAGTCAAACACCCTATCCCTAAATTTTTAATATATCTCTTTCCACCAATACGGTCTAAAGAATATGATCTAAATGAAAAAAATTACTATAATGCGAAACATTGACAACCTACCTACACTAGTAATACTAGAACTCGACCAAAATAATTACGGTCTTAATACTAAAACTCAAAGTTTGTGGATGCATAATTCAAAAAGGATAACCTTGCAAATATGTCAACGCTAATGGAGAATTCTACTTTGTGGGGAAAGTTATTCCTTCAATCTAATTTGAGATATTTTCGAGGAAGCATGTTGTTGGGAAATGAGTTCCGAAAAAATAGAAGAAAATGCTTGATGCTCTTACAACAAAATAACATTTTCTAGGAAGTACGCTGTGAAACAGATAGTTGAATGCATTGCGCCTAACAAAATAACATTCTTCTTTGTTGCTTGTGCAAATTTTAGTATCCACAATTATTTTTATAGTTGAATGATTGCGCCTAATAAATATCCTATTAGATCTTTCTACACGGGCTTGTATACCTTAAATGTTAAAATTTAATATATGTTGTATTCAATTTTGGAAAAATATGCTAGGTGTAAGCGAGGCGATTGGTATTTTCATAGTGCTTAGGTGACGCTTAAGCGTCCTTTGTGCTACCTATGGGGGCATACTTTTTACCAGAAAGGTGTTTAATTGGGTTATTATATGACTATATAGATTACTATATAGGATGTTAATGAGTAAACTAGCAACAACTTCCACTGTAATATGGACCATCTGGTTCATCAATACAATATGGCATGATTTATTATTGGAGAGGTTGATTTCTTGGTTACCCATCCTAGAGTTGCGGTTATGCCCTAGGCGAGGCGTTTGTCCATCGCCTGGTGTCTAAGCACTGCCTAGTACAATAATGAGTGTATTTGGTCTAAAGAAGTGTTTTCTCCTATGCCTGGAGCAAAGCTGATGATGTTTCCTTGATGTTGGTTTCTCGTGTGGACTCGTGTGTATATATTTATATGCTCAATTATACCCCTTTTCAAATTTTCTTATTTGTATTCGGAGCGAGAAAATAATATGTTAATTTTATATGGTTTTCTTATTCTTTCTCTGACTATAAAATAATCAGTTAATTAACTGCACTAAAAATCATTTCCCCGAGTTGACCTATTAATTTGATGGGAGGAGTCAATACAGTTCGATAGTGATCTTCGTGGAAACAATTAAATCACTTGGAACACTCATTGGCATAATGTTATGCATATCCAAAGAAAGCAAAAATTAGTTTGACAACTAGAATAAGTTCAGTTTGTTAAGGATTTTTGGTAGAATTCTACCACTAGTACAGAAAGGGTCATCTGTGGCGCACTAAATATGGATTCTGTGGCGCACCATGTGGCCACAGGGGTGCGCCACATAATTCACGCCATTAAATTATTTTCTATGGCGCACCCCACACCTGCGGCACAAAAATAGTAGATTCTGTGGCACACCCCCCACCTGCGCCACAAAAATAGTAGATTCTGTGGCGCATCAGCCCATGGTGCGCCACCGAAAGAGATGAGCAGAAATAATTCTTGGTGCGCCACAGAAAAAGTATGTAGTATTTCGAAATTTAATTGTTTCTGGTATAAATACATGTATATTACAAGATTTATACAGTTTCAATACACAGACAGTGATATTTGACAAATATATAACATAGTAGTGATATTTGACAAAGATATAAGTCACACATTACTTAGAATAGTGATACATAGTGCAAAGTATCGAATTGGTTCAAAATTAGTCAAACATTGTCGAACATTGTCACCACATAGTTCATCGATGATGTCAAGTTACAAATGCCTAAGCTAGGACGAAATAGACTACAAGCACGGCGGCGATGGTGTGCAAGAGCGGGAGCACGATGGAGGTCTTCATCTTGTTCTTCTGCTTCGACTGGTGGTCCCTCCACTTGGCAACCGCCTCGTGTCTAGTCTCGTATCCTTTATAGCATTTGCCGCTGAACTTGTGCACCTGTGCTTTATAGTCCTTCCACTCGTCATAGACTCCTGGAACCCGACCCTCGAACACCACGTAGTACGTCGTCTATATAGATAGACACAAGGCATATTAGTAAGTAATGCAAAAACAACTAAGGCATATATGTTCACAAAAAGTAGAGCAAGGAAACAATAATAAACATCAAAGATATACAAAACATCAATATCACACAAGTTCAAGCTAACTAAGCATAAGTTCAAGCCAATAACAGCTAGGCCTAAGTTTCGAGCTAATTAAGAAAATTTTGTTAAACAAACTAATAGTAGCTAGGCACACCTCGATCAATGAGACCTCTTCCGCGGAGGGAGCAAGGTGAGCGGCCCCGGAAACGGCTTAAATAAGTCTTTCGTCATCCACGTCCTATGATCAACCTGCCGCTCTAGGCATTCCTGGATATCCCTCTGGCATAAGCCTATGGGATTGTTTAAGGAGCCCCCCTTTTTATTGACATCTTCAATGAGTATCTCCGACAACTTGACTTTGATGCCATGAAAGTCTTCAATAAGATCTTCCTGTGAGATTTCCCCCGCCATTTTATTTGACCATTCTCGGAGTTTAGCAAGCTGATTCAAGTTATTTGCATCGTGGACAATCCCTTTAAGGTGATGGAGGGCATAGAATTCCTCCTTCGTGCTCCAAGCCGGCTGCTTGATGCAGGGGAACTCGGTCACGTGCCTGAACCCGTATTTGCCAGTAGCCGGCCTGATACATTCTTGTTTATTTTCGAAGGTGCCTCCATTTTGGGCATAGCCATTGATAGCCTCATCGAGAACACCCCTTATTATGGTGTAGTCTTTCCTCTTCGTCGTATTGGACGAGTCGAAGTACTAGGCTAGTGACCACTTTGGGCAAAGCACGATGAGTGTGCAGTATGTGTCCCTGCTCAACACATGCAATTGAAACAAGAATAAGCAATGGATGAAATCTAGAAAAAAACATTAGCTACAACGGCCGCGAGCGGATGTGTACTTACTCGGGAAAGACAGGCAAAAGAATGTCCCTCTTCTCACTGTTTCTCAACATGAAGCTCTCGAGGTACTTCACTGCCTTGGTCCGTGTACTTGATCCTTCCTCCAGCTGGCTATCACGCATGTAGTAGGGATCCGCTACCACAACGTACGGGGGTAACTCTTGCTGGATCTGCAGCTAAGCACTGAGCGCGTATAGGCGGACCAAGTTATAGTCCAGCCGTCTCGAGTGAAAGAGATTGAAGATATCCTCGTACGCTAGGAAGAACAGTCCTGCTGGGTCTTCATGGACGAAGTCCGGGCCCTCTGGCACCTTGACCACGAACACCGGGTAATTTGGACACTCGTCTTTAAGAAGGAGGCCCTCTAGCATCACGATAATATTCTGCAAAGTGAGCATTGGTCCAGTTGCCCCGTGTATCTCGTCCGTCGCCAGTATCGGTTGGCCAGCTTCATGCAAGAGGGTCAAGCCATTCTTACGGGGTCGTACCACGGCGTCGGCCAAGATCTTACTAGGCTGGCCCTTTTTACCAGTTCTCTTTCTAGCTTTCTTCTTGCCGGCGGTGGCCTGATCTGCTGCGGGAGCTAGGAGTACTGGTGGGGGTGCTGCTGGGTGTACTGGTGGGGGTGCTGCTGGGGGTGCTCGGGGCGACCCTAGGACTGTCTTATGCAGTGTGTCAGGGCTTAATACTGTACCCTGCCGTAAGGTAGGTGCTGCGAGATTTCAGTACGCCTAGGTTGATCGTCGTGACTGCGAAAGGCTTCATCGTCACGATCCATAGCAGGCATGTACCTATCTTGGCTGCAGCCCGTGTTGAGGTAGGCATCGATGTCGACATTGTCATCATCATAATCATAGTCATCGGCACCGTCTCCAGCAAGCGCCATGTCCACATCCTTGGGTGGTGGCGGCGGCTGTGATTCCGGTGCCTTTGATGATCTTTTGGCAGGTCGTTGCGACATCTTTCCCAACAACTGCTGGTGCCGTGCGGTGGTGGCAACGACCGCCGGTTCCTTCTGGGTGGTGGTGGCGACGACTGGCGTTTCCTTCTGAGGGGCGACGACCTTGGGTACTGTCTGGAGTTATCTTTGCTTCATGGGCCGGACGATCTTATTGGGCGGGGCCATAGGGGAGGTGGCGCCGATGTTGCGCTTGATCACCCCCCCCCCAAGACGAATCTGGCTCTTCGGCCATTTCATCACCCATATGGTGCAGTCTCCAAGGACCAAGTTGTCCTCCTCGTCACAACCTGGAGGTTGAAAGGGGGGATGAAAGTTGTCGAGACATCGTAGTAGTTTTCATAGACTGGGGTGCCATGAGACTATGGTAGAGACGTGGGGTAACGGGATAGCGTAGTAACACAAAACACGGGATTTACCCAGGTTCGGTACGTCGCGACAGTACGGCGTACCTACTCCTGCACTTCTCACTAATTGGGACTGAAGCCCGTATAACAGGGTTACAGTGTGAGGGAATAGATCTAGCTACTCGACGAGGATGACCTTCTCGGCGAGTTGCGTAGAGCTTTAGCTTGTGAAAACTTGAACCTATCTAATCTATCTCCCGTCCGGCTTTATATAATAGCCGGATTAGGGCTTACAGAACAAGAAACCTAGAAGACTACGTTTAACTTGTAACTTGGAAAGTAAGGAATCCGTCTTCTCCTCCAAGCCAGATCACGTGGGCCGTGATCCGGGTTCTTCTAGAATCCGGCTCCTGCGCGTCGGACTACTGGGCCGCCCAATGGACCTAAGCCCATTACCATGTAGGCCACCCTGGTAGTCCGGCTCTTTTGTCTACCATCTTCTATACCCCTATTCAGTATATATCCGACAGTAGCCCCCAGGAAGGATCAAAACTCTGATTCTCCGTCTTTCGTCCAATACATTTTGTCCGGGAAAACTTGATTCAGCAGTCTTGATTCTTTCTTCTTTCCTTTTGAAGGAGATGGTAACATAAAACTCGGAACTATGAAAATCCGGCTTTTCTTCTCGCGATCCTTCGCGGAAAAGGAACTTATGACATCAGCGCCTCAATCATGCTGACGCAAGCGCCGCTTGGTTTCACGCGGGAAACCCTGCAACGTATCTCTGACAGATTCTCACGAGAAACGAGGAGATAGCCATCATTCCCCTGTCGTTTCGTTTCCCGGATTTACCGGCGAGCGACACGCGTCGATCATCCAACGGTCAAAAGAGCCGTTGGCACGTATCTAAACGGATATCTGGCTATAAATAGCCATCATCGTCCTCCTCCGAAACTTTCCTCACTCCCACACTGCCCACGCCATTGACGCGAGCTCGAGAGCAAGTTTCCTGCCCCAAGCGCACTTAGCTTCCAAGCACGCAGAACGCACCAAAACACGCCACCAAAGGATGGCATCCTCGCCGCCTTCACCGACCCGCGCCACCATTGACGAGCTCGTCAACGACCTAGATCCGCAATCGGGAGCGCAAAAGCCCACCGGCGGTGAGCCGGAGAAGACCACGGCTTCCGCGGCGGGCGGAGAAAACACTTCCGCCGCCGCGGACATAGCATCATCAAGCGCCGCGACAACTCCACCGTTTGCACCCGAAACGGTGGAGGAAAAGATCGAGCTCCTCGGCGACGAGCTCGCCGCCGCGGAGGCCGCCGCCGCCGCCACCGCCGGAGCGGACGAGGAGGCTGAATCTGCAGGCAACTGGATTGCCTGCAGTATTCCTCCGGCTCTCCTTCCAAACCTGGAGAAGGAGGGCCTGGTACTTAAGAAGAAATGGCGGCTTCCGGAGGAAGAGACCGAGCCAACGCCGCAGAACGGCGAACGGGTACTTCTCGCTTCCCACCTCCTGCGAGGTATGGGGCTTCCGCCTTCTTCTTTCTTCCTCCAAGTTCTTTCCCATTATGACATCCAGCCCCACAATCTTCCCCCCAATTCCATTCTTTACATGGCCGGCTTTCAGGCCCTGTTTGAAGGCTACTTAGGGATAGAACCTAGGCTAGACTTCTGGATGTACTGCTTTGGGGTTAAGCGGAACTCTTCGGAGGGCGCACTCCCAACTTGCGGGACCATATCCTTTACTCTTCGGAGATTCCGAGAGGATTGGTTCCCCAAGATTAAGACCTCAGAATCCGTCAAATTTTGGACGGGTTCTTTCTTCTACCATCCCGACGTGCCTTTTCCTAAAAAGGCAGTCGGGGTTCCACCTTTTGTGAACTCTGCCGCCGTTCCCCAGGATAACTGGGGAACAGAAGCCGTCCAGGTTCTGCCGCCAGATCTGTTAAGGATCAAGAGGCGCATCGCCAAGCTCACCTCCTCCAAACCTCCTTTGACCGGTATGGATACGGTCTTTTGCTGGCTGGATAGGCGGATCCAGCCATTAGCAAACCACGGAGGTCGCCTTCTGTGCGAGTATACGGGAGCCAAAGATCCTATGCGGGACAACCGACAAGGATTGGCCTCAAAAGGAGCTTCGACGGCGCATCAACCAGTTGGTCGCATCTCGCGACCAATATGAAGCTAGTCGCCCAATGTACACGGCCGACAACCCAGCTCCGAAGGTAAGTTTTCCGTCATTTCGGTACAATCTCAATTCTCGGATAATCTACCTTTTTTGATTATGATTGGTTCTTCCGACAGCTTGCGGATCTTCCAGACTTGGAGTTAGCCTCCGAGGCCGAGCTGGATGCGCTACGCACCGCCGCTACGGGTGGGCGCAAGCGCAAGAAGATAATTTCCTCGGATGAAATTATCGATCTTGACGGAATCCCCGTCGCCACTTCCAGGTTATTTTCTTCTGGGTTTTTCTTTTATGGGATCTTTTTCGTCCATCTTTGGTGTTTTAACCCTTCCCGGGTTTTGGTTTTTAGCCTGCCCCCCTCCAACCTGAAGCCGAAGAAGCTGAAGAAACTCAAGGTTTCTTCCAGCCGAGGCAGCCAACCTTCTCCTGCCGTCGCCCCGGAGACGCCAAGCACGAGGGCGAAAGAGCCTACTGCAGCCCCCACCACCAAGCCCCCAGAGCCCAGCCAGCCCATTGTGTCCGACCCGGACACGAGGGAAAGGGCGGCCCCAGAGGTGGAAAAATTAACTCGGACTTTCGACGAGGAAATTCCCACCTTTGACAAGGATTTCAAAGCTATCAATGACGGCTTGGACGCAGCCGGAAATCTCTTTGCGGAATACGCGAAAGAGTTCAAAGAAAACTTGGCAGGTTTGCAGCGCATGAGCCAGGTATATAACTCTAGCCCCCAAGCATTAATTAAAATGCGTGCTTTTTGCTTTGATGCTTTTTGTACTCATTCTTCTCCTTGCCATGTTTCAGCAAACCTCGGAAGCCATCAACAGGGAAGTTTTCCGGAAGCTTACCATCAAGAATAAAGAAGTTAGAAGTCTTCTCTCTATTCTTGAAGAAAGGGAAGCAGAGCTGGAATCAGCTAAGCTCGCATTGTCGGAAACACAAGGTAAACATTTTCCTTCTGAAATTTCCGATTCAGTCATTTGCCTAAGTTTTTTCCGAGAAGCTGGCTAACTCGGATTTTTCCCTTGCTTTTCAGCTGCATTAGCTGAGGCTAAACAAGCAGCAGAAGATTCTGGCAATGCCGAAATTCTCCGCAAGGAGAATGTTGAGCTTCACAAGAACCTTGTGAAAGCTCAACAAGACTTGGAAGCCAGCAACCTGGCCCTTGGAGTTTCCAATTCCAAGGCTTCCGAGCAGGCGGAGAAGGACAAATCCACCATCCGGGATTTGACCGATGCTCTGAACCTTCGCCTGGAGGAAGTTTCCGAGATCGACAAGCTCATCGGTAAATTTCTAACTTATGTACCATCTTTCCATGTTTTACTTTCTCTGGTTTTCTGTCTAACCCTTTTGGGTGTTTTATTGGAAAAAACCAGGAGATACCCCAGATGGCACTCGGGCTGCAGGCATCCGAGCTTTCGGGGAGACATGGAATTTGATGAAGGCTGCTGCAACGCAGCTAGTAGACAAGTTTCTTCCCGAAAAATCTGGGGAATGCTCGGAGGTTGAAAAACTTCCGGGTGCCATCATGGAGGTGGTGGAGTCTAAGGAATCTTTCCTTCGCTCCGCTGCACGGGGTGGTGCGCGCATGGCTCTTGGCCTCATGCGCATGCACTACCCTAGTGCTAAATCCTGGCGCGTGGCGTCCGGTGTCCCTCAAGGATACACGGACATGCAGCGAAACACCATCTTTGGTGAAGTCAAGGGCCACGCCACCCAGATTGCCTCCATGGTAAATCTCTCCATCAACTATCCAGAGGCAGAGATCCCTCCAATCCCTCAAGATGAAAGCAGCGAGGAGGAGTCAGATGCTTGAAGGGTCACCTAGAACCTGGATAGAAAAAGTAGACAATAGGAGCATTACTATTCTTTTAATGTAATCCAAAAATGTAATGCTTCTTTTTGTATGAATGAAACTTCCCTCTGTTGCAGTTTAAATTATGAAATTTTTTGCAAGTTTTTTGGGTTTTATCATTCCTTTATCTTCTAGGTTCTCTGGTGTGTATGCTTTAACTGTCCTTAGTGTTTGAAATGGCTCAAATAGCAATATGAATCTTCATGCCGAGTAACTGGGGACGAACCAAGCAGTTTTTAAAACTCGGAAACATGGATCATGCTAAAGGCATTTTTACTAACTAGTTCCAATAACCCAACACACACACAATCAGATAAGACTTAGAGAATTTAAGGAAAGTTTTTTAAGTGAAACTTGGGCACACAGGCAATTCAAGTTTCCCTTAGACGTTAACAGGCTGAAAAATCATTCAGTTTTGTAACGCCGAGTACGTAAGCACAATTCGGGTTAACGTTGAGAAATTTGTAAGATCATTGGGAAATAGATCAGGCGGAAACACTTTGCACTTATAAAGAATATGGATGACAGCATTCCGACAACTTTATTTCATGATCTCAAAAGATGTTTACATAGAATTGAGCTAAGTACGGAAAGGTACATAACTTTCTAGACGTTACCAGGCTTCCGCAATCCACTTGACTTTGTCGAATTTTTTCAGCAGCTTGTGGAGTGGTGAGGTTTTAGCCCCCAGCCAACTAATGAATCTGCTGACGGCTGCAGCGGAACCCGTCAATCTTTGGACATCTTTTACACATGTAGGCTTTGAGATATTCAAGATTGCCTTGATCTTTTCCGGGTTAACTTCTATTCCTCTGTGAGAAACAATGAAACCCAGAAGTTTTCCTGAGGGAACCCCGAATACGCACTTAGATGGATTCAACTTCATCTTGTAAGTGCGCAAGTTTTCGAAAGTTTCTCGCAGATCCTCAAGGAGTGTATCTTTTTCCTTGGTTACGACAGCAATATCATCCACGTAAACATGGACGTTTCTGCCAATTTGACTATGCAAACAGCGTTGCATGCAACGCTGGTAGGTTGCACCTGCGTTCTTCAGGCCAAAAGGCATGGTTATGTAATAGTACGTCCCATACGGGGTTATAAAAGAAGTCTTGATTTGATCTTCCTTTTTCATGCGTATTTGGTGGTACCCGGAGTATGCATCCAAAAAGCATAAAAGCTCAGAGCCTGCAGTGGCATCTATTATTTGATCGATTCGCGGTAACGCAAACCTATCTTTCGGACACAACTTGTTCAATCCTGTGTAATCTATACACATTCTAAGAGCAGTGGTGTCTTTCTTCGGCACTAATACCGGATTTGCGGACCAATCAGTATGGATTACTTCCTTGATGAAATCCGCTGCTAAAAGCCGGATAATTTCCTTGCCAATAGCCTTCCGTTTTCTTCCGTCAAATCGACGGAGACCTTGTTTGACGGGTTTTGATCCGGGAATAACCTTGAGTTGGTGCTCAGCAAGTTCCCTGGGTACGCCTGGCATGTCAGCTGGACACCAGGCAAAAATATTCCAGTTCTCACGGAGGAACTTGATGAGCTCGCCTTCCTATTTGTCGGTCATCCCAGTCCCTACGACGACAAATTTTGTCGGATCTTTGGCATCTAGGATTACCTGTCTTGTATTCTCGGACGCCTTGAAGCTATCTGTTGGCTTCCGAGTTTCTTTTCCTGCCGGCATTTCTTTCGGCGATACCTCCTTGGCTAATTCCTTCAGTTCCTCCTTTGCTATAACTCTCTGAGCGCAAAGGGCGTTTTCTTTCTCCAACTCGTTTGCCAGCTTGAAATCACCAGCAATGGTGATTACTCCTCCTTTGGGTCCTGGCATCTTCAGCTTGTTGTAGATATAGCAAGATCTTGCCATAAATTTGGCGAAAGCCGGACGTCCGAGTATTGCGTGATACACGCTTTCGAACGGCACTACTTCGAAGGATACTTTTTCCTGCCGGAAGTGATCTTTATCTCCGAAGGTGACATCTAGGGAAATTTCTCCTAGGGATCGTGCTTGCCTGCCAGGAACAATGCCGTGGAAGCGTATATTGCTGTAGTTGAGCTGGGACTCGGAGATCTTCAAGTGCTTCAGTGTATCCAGGTACATTATATTGATGCTGGATCCTCCGTCCATCAGCACTCTTCTTAGCCTAGTGTTTTGAACAATAGGGCTTACAACAAGAGCTTGTGTGTCGGGTTCAGGGATATTTCCGGGATGATCTGACTGATCCCAGATTATCGGTGTGTTGGAGTACTTCAAGAATTTCGGGGTCGCAGGAACAACCACGTTTATTTCTCGAAGTGTTCTTTTGGCCACCTTTGCTGACGGGGTTGCTAGGAAAGTTAACATTGCTTCTCCGTCAACTCTCGGAAATTTGGGTTCGCCTTTTCGCTGCTGTTCCTGGATTTTGTCATCAGTGTCCGATTCACTGTCTTCTTTTTCAGCTTCTGGCTTTTGTTTGGCAGGTTTCCTCTTGGAACCCTTCCCTTTATTTCCGGATCCTGCATTGCCTTTCATATGCTTGTTTAGCCGGCATTGCGCGTTTGTGTGGGTTGGTTTCCCAAACTGAGAGTGGTGGACGCAGGGTTCCGACTTAATTCTCTCCCATTCTTCGGGAGTGTAATTGATTGGATCTGGACTGCGGCCTTTCCACTTGTTCACCTTTTCCCCTCCAAAGGCTATGTTGACCTCCTTGGGCTTTGTTGTTGACTCCGGAGTTCATTTTTTATCAGAACGAGGGGTTTTCTTGGCCAGTATCAGTGACTCAATATTGCCTCCTCTTGCTCTGATATCATCTTCGGCTGCAGCATGCTCGTTAGTGGTTGTAAGCATAGATCCGAGATCTTTGTGCTTTTTACAACCAACCATGAACGGTACAAGTCCGGGTTTTAGGCCATTGACGAAAGCATGCATTGCTTGTACGTCAGTTACTCCAGAGCAACTATTCTTCATTGCAGTCCATCTGGAGATGAAATCCACGTATGGTTCGTCTTCAAATTGGGTGCAACGGTTCAGCTGGTTGATGCTATTTGGGCGTTTGTATGTTCCCCGAAAATGCTGAGTAAATACTCTCGCCATATCATCCCAACTGTCGACAGTTCTTGATGGTAAACCATTGATCCAATCTCTGGCTCCGTCTAGCAACATTAGGGGAAGAAACTTGACAGCTTCCAGGTCTGTCCCGTTGTTGATTTGGACGGCTGTGTAATAATCTGAGAGCCAGGTATCCGGGTTTGTACTGCCGGTATACTTTTGGTAGGTTGGACCAACTTTGGCGAAGCCAGAATGCAGGGTTATCCTTCGGATCCTGTCAGTAAAACACTTAGGACCAAAGTATAGATCATCCTTTTCTACTCTATCAATATGTGCAGAATATCTCCCGGCTGAATGGACAGAAGGGGATCTGCTCCTTTTCTTTTCCATTGTTGTGCGGACGCGCTTTTCCGAGGTTATCTCTATCTCTTCCGTTGTCACGCCCCCTGGGATTAGGTGGAGTCCTGCTCCTGTACCTTTCCTTATCTTTAGGCGGTGTCCGAGATCTTTCACGTCTGTGAGGTGTATCGTATCTTCCAGCTTTTTCAGCTGGGTTTCTCGGAGGTGGCATTATTTTGCCGTCATTCCGGTGTTTTTCTTCCCGATCGTGTGGTTTATATCCATCTTTCGGGAGATGAGGTCCGGTTCTAGACGCCGCGTCCCGGTTGTCGGGGTTTTTCTTGTCTTTTCTCGGATCCTATTTTTTATCCGAATCTCCGGGTTCTTCCGGTCCAGGTGCTCCAGCAGCGCAAGTAACTGTTTTGCAGAGGGCGGAATTATCATGCAGCCTCCCTGATCGCTCTTGGCCTCGCTGTTGCTGCTGTAATGCTTTTCCTAGGAAAGCATACACCCCTTGGAGTTTTTCCCCGTTGGAGTACAGATCGTTGTTTAGGATGGCGGACGCTGCTTCCGCGTTTTCCGCTGCGGTTTTGTATATTGGTTCGCCCTTGGCATCTTTGCCGTTTAACTGCTTTTGCCAAGATGGGTTATAAAACCTTTCTTTTGGCGGCAGTTCTTCCGGTTTTGCGATTCCGGGTAACCTAGTAGGTTTTAAGGCAGATCTATGCTTTCTCTCGTACTCCTCTATTTCTTCCTTCATGACTTTGATGTCATTATGGGTTTGTTGGAGATGTTGCCGAGATCTAAGCAGATGTTGCTGTTGCCGTTTGAAAGCTTGTCTCCTGGCTTCCAGCATCTCAGGGGGTTCATCTGGTCCCACTGGTGTTTGTAATAGTTCTTGCTCTTCCAGTTCTGTCATTGGCGGAGCAGTGATTTCCTTAGATTTCTTTTCCGCGGGCTTTGTGCCACTAATATCTCCAACTTCCAGGTTTTCATCAGCGAGATCAGCTGACTTTTTCTTCCGGAGTTTGCACTGGAGTTTTTTAGAAGCACGGTGCTTTTTCTTGGAAGAAGGAGGTTTTTTGACAGGTTCATCTTCTGTCATCTCCTTGACATTAGGGAATATCGGAGAAGTTTCTCCGTCTTCTCTCTCTTCCACTGGCGGAGGGGTTTTAGGGCTTTCCTGGCTGTCGGCACCCGTTGTATCAGCTGGTTTTGCCATTAGCACTTCATGGAATCCCTCTTGAAAGGACTTAACTTTTCTTACGAAGCCATCCTCGTCTTCGTCTTCGGAGTCGAAGTTATCCGATCCGGTTTCCGACTCCAATCTCGCCTCAATGGCGGCAAGCACGGACTCTGCCTCCGAGTTCATCGTCTGGTTGACGGATGTCGGATCTTCCGTCTCTGTGACGGGTATTGGTTCTTCCGTCTCTATGACGGGTAGGTTGTTATCTGCCTCTTGCACGGGATTTCCGTCATCCGTGTTTTCAGCGATTTCGGATTGCACCTTGCCGATAAAGTGCGTATCACTGTTTTGTCGGCGATCTGAGCAGAATCCGGCATCATAGTCGTCTTCGACTGGGTATAGGACGGGTGGGATAAATTGGCTTCCACCGCAAAACCCCATTGCCTCTGCAGTTAGTCCGATAAAGATGTTAGCAGATCCAATCGGTAACACGCAGGCACTTACCAGGTGGTTTTGCGCCGGTATGTAGGATCCGTTGTCGAGGAAGCGCCCGACGTCGTCGTCGAATTCCAAGCTTCCGACAGTGATCGATCTTCCAATTCCGCCGAGTATCCCAGATCGGAATTTCACGCCTGACGTCGCTTGCCCCACGGTGGGCGGCAACTGTCGAGACATCGTAGTAGTTTTCATAGACTGGGGTGCCATGAGACTACGGTAGAGACGTGGGGTAACGGGATAGCGTAGTAACACAAAACACGGGATTTACCCAGGTTCGGTACGTCGCGACAGTACGGCGTACCTACTCCTGCACTTCTCACTAATTGGGACTGAAGCCCGTATAACAGGGTTACAGTGTGAGGGAATAGATCTAGCTACTCGACGAGGATGACCTTCTCGGCGAGTTGCGTAGAGCTTTAGCTTGTGAAAACTTGAACCTATCTAATCTATCTCCCGTCCGGCTTTATATAATAGCCGGATTAGGGCTTACAGAACAAGAAACCTAGAAGACTACGTTTAACTTGTAACTTGGAAAGTAAGGAATCCGTCTTCTCCTCCAAGCCAGATCACGTGGGCCGTGATCCGGGTTATTCTAGAATCCGGCTCCTGCGCGTCGGACTACTGGGCCGCCCAATGGACCTAAGCCCATTACCATGTAGGCCACCCTGGTAGTCCGACTCTTTTGTCTACCATCTTCTATACCCCTATTCAGTATATATCCGACAAAAGTGCATTCTCGATATCTCGCTGTTTTGTGTGTTTGTTAAAAACATAAAGAGGCTACTAACCGTATGTGCTTTTTTGTCAAAGGAATTGGTCTTTATTCAGCACGTATACGGTGTCAAAGAAATGGTGAAGAAATCGAAGATCAAATGGATTTCCTCATGGCCAAAAACAGAGCTTCAAAGGGAAGCCCGGAAAATTCCGGGCCAATCCGGGCTCCGGAATGCATCCGGAATAATCCGGTCACTATGGGAAAAGGCTCTATTGCAATCCGGAATATTCCGGAAGATTCCGGCAGCCGGAATTTTCCGGGGTCATTCCGGCCACAACGGGTTTTTGTTCTGTTGGCATCCGGAATATTCCGGGGGCCATTCCGGCGACAACAGGATTATGCTCTGTTGGCATCCGGATTGCTCCGGGGGTCCGGAATATTCCGGACCATTCCGGGTTGGTCGAAATCAGGCTGAAAAACGGCTAGTTTCATTGGAGGCTATAAATAGAGCCTCACTTCTCTCTCCAAGGGTTAGCTCTCCCCAGCATTGAAGACACCATTAATGGAGCTCACCCACTAGCAAGATCTCCCTCCTCCTCCACCCAAACTCGTTGATTCTTTGAGGATTGAAGGAGGACCACCGGATCTACATCTTCACCAACCGGATTTCCATTCCCCTCTCTTTTGCTTGAGAGATCTTTGCTTAGGGTTTCCTCTTGTGGAGAACCTAAGCTTCTTGTTCTAGTGGTGATTCAAGAATAGTTGGGAGCCCCCAATTAAGTTGTGGGTGTGTTCCCCAAGTGTTTGTAAAGGATTCGATCCCCGCCTCAAAGGGGTTCAATAGTGAGAGGTGAACTAGGCCTTTGTGGCGCAAGTTCATCGGAGAATAGGGTGAGGCCTTTGTGGTGTTGAGTAGGCCTTTGTGGCGAGCTCACACCCCTCCAACGAAACGTACTCCCCTAAAAAGGAGGAACTCGGAAATACATCGTGTCTTCGTGTGCTTCCATCCGTTACCTCGTTCCTCCCTCATTACTTACTCGCACTCGTAGCTTTATTGTAGTTCTTGTTGCTTTAATTGTTGTCCTAGTTACATTAGTTGCTTGCCGTGTCATATAGGTAAATTCACCATTAGTTGCACAGTCTAGAGAATTTACCTTCTTGTCAAGCCTAAACTTTAAGAAAAATTAAAATTGGTCGTAGCACCTATTCACCCCCCCTCTAGGTGCCCATACTTTACTTTCAATTGGTATCAGAGCCTCGGCTCTTCTATCGGGCTTAACCGCCTAAGAGTTTAAGTATGGGAGATGATTTGGTCGACGCTCCGTCCGTTAACAATGTGACCATGGATGATCTCAATGCTTTGAGAAATTCATTGACCTCATCCATAGCTAGCAATCAATATGCGCATGCAGCGCTAACAGCTTTCGACTCGAGTACAGTAGGAATAGTTTCCTTAACCTGAGTGACCAAAGGAAGAACGCTCTTGATACATTCGGAAGATCGCATTTGATGAGTTGCGTCAACTCATGGCTCAACTCCTCAAAGGCAAAACACCGGAGGTTGTCGAATCATCCCTTCCGGAAGAACCGGAGGGTGCCAAGAATGGGGTAGATGGTGATCCACGTAAAACTGCTTCCGCCGAACAATCCGCTAAGAAAGGTGCGGGTGGAGAGGAAGGATATCATGCTGTTGAAGGCCGATACTCTCCTGATCCCCCCGTCCCCCATCCTCATATAATCCCTTGAGGAGATCCACCTAAAATTTATGCTTATTCTTTTCGTGAATGGCAATACTACATGGAGACTCACTTGAACTCTTCTTGTATAGATCTTTGGAGGATCACTCGTGACGGATACAAGCCATTTGATCCGAAGAATCTCACAAGAAGAGAAGCCGTAGATTGCCAACTCAACTACACCGCCTTGTCCATCCTTCAACAAGCCGTGGGCCCCAACCACATGCCGCATCTTCAACACTTCTCCACCGCCAAAGAAACATGGGATGCACTTGTCATAATGTTTGTTGGGAATGAGAGCATGCAAAGAAATCGATATGATGTCTTGACCAATGAGGCCGAAGGGTTATTCATGCGTGATGGAGAAGATCATGTTGACATGTATCGAAGACTCAAAACTCTTGCCACCGCCTTCTCTAGTGCGGGTGCCACATATATTGACGATGCTTGGATCAAGAGAAAGTACATGATCGCCGTGATGCCATTTGAGGGCACGGACTTGAAGAGCATTCAAGGAAGACATGATTTCTCCTCAATGACATCAACTCAAGTAATGCAAGATTTGTGCTCCTACAAAGTGCAAACCAAGAATGCGCTTGACAACCGTGCTAGGGACATTGGAATGCATCAAGGAGCATCTGTTGCTTTGAAGGCCAAGGCTTTGTCAAGAGAGGTTGAGAATGACGAAGAGGGAGATGAGGCATTGCCTCCTTTGAAGGAACAAGACTATGATCCCGTTCTAAAGGATCTCATTGCTCTCACCGTGCAAAAGTTTTGGAGCAATCCGCCCAAGGGCAAGAAGTTTGTTTAAGAAAAGACAAAGTCTCGCTATGGAAATGATGGAGCTCAAAAAGTGAGGTCTTTCTTCAATTGTCAAGATAAGCATCACTTCATTGCGGAGTGCCCGTATGAAAATAGAGAACTCCATAGTGGGAAGCTCATTAGCAAGGACAAGTCCAAGGTTGAGTACAAGAAACCTCATTTCACGAAGAAGCCGTTCAAAAAGAAGTCTCCCACCAAGTTTGTGCTGACTCAAGAGGAGTATGATACCGGGAGTGATGAAGAAGAAGAAACCACAAGTGAAGTGGCCGCTCTAGCTATTGCCACTACTCCATCATCTTCATCCCTCTTTGAATCCCCCAATGACGGTCTCCCTCAACGTAATGCCAAGTGCTTCATGGATAAGGCCACGGAGGTATCTCTTTCCCCCACCTCTAAGACCCCTAGTGAACTAGAACATCTTGCTAGTCTTAGAGAAGAAGAAGAAAGGATCTCCTTGGACCACTTTATGTCTAACATGCAAGGGGAGACCAAGAAGTACGTTGAGTATCTCATGAGGCAATTGGGAGAGGCCCAAGATGCTCTTGAGAAGAAAGGTGAGGTTGAGAGAAGGGATGCGGATGAAATCGCATCTCTCTCTATGACTCTTGAGGAAGAGCATGATGGTAGAGTTTCTCTAGAGGATGAACTTGAATCAATTGAATTGACTCATAATGAACTTGTCCCAAACATCACTAAGGAACGTGATCTTGCTATTGCTAAATATAAAAAGGCTAAAAAAGATAAGGTCGAGTTTGGGGTTGGTCATGGTAGACTAACCGAGGAGTTTGAAAAGCTAACCGAGGCTCACAAAGCTTTGGAAAGCCAACACTCATCCCTCAAAGAGTTGCATGAACAACTTCAAACTCAACTTAATCAAATTAACAATGCTAGCACCTCTACTTCTTCTAGTGATCATGCAAATACTATTGAGGAAAATGCTAGGTTGAAGAATGAGCTAGCAAGACTCAAGGATAAGGACCCACAAGTTGTGACTTTTGTGACCCCTTCCCCACAAGTGGTTGCACCTAACTCTAATGCGGTCATTACTAGACCTCAATTGAGTGCACCAAGGCAACAAGTGGGCAAGCAAGGTCTAGGCTATGTAGCTGTCGCACCCGGACTTCTAGAGGATACTCGCCGTTCCGTTGAACAGTAGTAGATTGGATTACGGGGCTTACCGGCACCCGCGTCCTCTTACGAGTAGGCCAACACACGTATATGTGACAACCAACCCCTATCTGTTCAGCGTCGACGTAAACTATCCCATAGAAATCAGGATACTTCCATTGACGTACTTCAAAACATACACACATGGTACGTCAACGGCATTGAACAACTGATA
This sequence comes from Alopecurus myosuroides, assembly GCA_028641055.1. Taxonomy (NCBI): domain Eukaryota; kingdom Viridiplantae; phylum Streptophyta; class Magnoliopsida; order Poales; family Poaceae; genus Alopecurus; species Alopecurus myosuroides. The sequence goes on along the minus strand of CM054058.1, from coordinate 34,610,686 downwards.
TCACAACAGATCTCTACGACACAAAAGATTGAAATAAGGTGCAAATAGCTCTCAGTAGAGCAGAGATAGCAAATACAATCATCCAGAGGACACATGTCCCAACAATTCATCATTACATCACAGCGGAAGCATTCAACCTGTCTGACTACAGACAAGAACCAAATAGGCCTAAGAGGCCGGAAACGAAAAAAACGGAGCCCATCCACGAAGTCTCGGATCCTGCTCGGGTCCGCTATCTACTCGTCAGCAGTCTCGTCATACTCCACGTAGTAGCCACCATGCAGATCTTCGGAAACGTAGGTCTGCGGAAACCACAGCCCCAAAGGGGTCAGTACATAAACGTACTGGCAAGCAAGACTCACAGTTCACCAAAGTGTAACCCGTCAACACCAAGCACAGATGCCTTGGGTTCAACGGAAGAGAGGGGATATAAAAGATGCTGCAACTGGCTGCGCTAACCAACTACAGAGATTCTAACACTTCCGGCTAACAGAAAGGAGATAAGATCGAGGATTGTAACCAACTGAAAGATAACTTCAAACAAACCCATCCTGGATCTCGCCCCTTATCCAAAGAAGCAATCCGAGGATAACTCACACAGTTGTATTAAAGGTGAATCAAGTTATTGTGTCATCAACCTATTACTAGTCAAGTTATTAATCATTGGGTGTAACATGTTTGATCATTATGTTTAAGTTGTCCTGAGTACTTGTTAGCCAGTACTGTCACCAAGTAATCCATAACCGCGGAAAACACGGCTTCTCGAGAAGATTATCCCTGCAGGGTTGCACCAATTTGGCCGTACACGCAAGAATATCCCGCCAGATGGAAATGCACTTCCACCAAGCGGGGCACTCTACACAACTCAACTCTTCTTCGCATCAAGCCCAAAGCACCACGTGCTGTGCGTGCGCGGCTAATCGAGCCCCACGAAGAAAAGGGGACCCTCATAGCACTGGAAGACCACGCCGCCCTAAATGCCGACTACAAAAGTTCCACCCGAGATCCAAGGGCTTGCAAGATCATGCATGCAGCAAATGGAAAGCCCGAACTACGTGTGGCGATTTGGACGAGATGCGAATCGAATCAAATTGAGGGGGGCGCCCATACTCGCTTCCCACATGCGGTTAGTGCGCTCATCATGGATCGGTAGACAAGACCCTTTTCCTATTAGGGTCGACACTAGCAGGCCTCAAAACCACCCTGGGCCTCCTGCCGGTGCCTTATCATCAAATTATTATTGATAATAACATTAGCATGATTGATTGATTAAACATCGAGCCCCCAGAACGTAATAGAAATAGTAACACAAAGTAACGGGTAACAGACTCGAGCAAAACAACCTAAGCATGCTAGTAAGACACAGGCTCAAACAATGGTTATAGGTATGGAGGTGAGGCAATATCAGGGTTAAAGGATACATGTGATAGGTTCGTAACAGAAGCAACTAATCATAGGGCTAGCAGAATAGACAACGGAAAGTATCGGTAACCAATGTTGAAAGGAACACGATGGTTCATGTGAGTGATAACTTGCCTGCAAAACCCAGTAGCCTGGTACTGAGCTAACTCCTTAGAAGGGGTGTCGTAAGTATCGTCGGTCTCAACGTCGTCGTTTATCCGAGAAGAAGCAAACAAACAAGGCAGAAATATAAACAATCATTATCATGGCATTGTGCACAATCAAGATGATGCATGGCAAGTTAATGGTTGCATCAAATAAACTAAGTGACATGTAACACAATTAAGATGGACCCCTATGCAATTTTGAGTTGCATATGAAAAAGGGTCCATGAATTAAGTGGAATAAATGATTTGCAATTAATTATTATGTGAAAGTTGTTAGCATGATGCATGCATGATGGTAACAACAAAATAACAGCAAATAACAATAATAGATGCAAGTGATAAAAGGATTTAACAAGTTTTGGAAATCATTTAGTAAGTTTAGAAATTTTGGGTTACTTAAACATGTCACACAAACAATTATTGTTTACATCAATTTAAAGTGTGCAAAACAATTAACAAAATTTATATTTGAAAAGAACATCAAATTTTAGTTGGACTACATGTTTCAAATATTGAAATTGGAATTAGGATGAATTTATTATGAATTAAACAATATTAAACAGGTTTTAATTGAATTTAAGGCAAGTGTGAATTTTATTTGAATTTTATTTGTTCAAAACATAAATTCAAACTCACATTTGAAAAGTTCACACTTTGATGGTTTGAAAACATATTTTGCATGTTCAAAAATATTTTATATTGAGCAAGTTATGATTTTATCAAATTTAAATGAATTAAACATGGTTTGAATTATTTAGGCAATTTAAATTATTCAAACCATGAAACAAAATTTATATTTGAATAGGTTAGTCAAAATGGTATGGAAAACATATTTTATTTGCATTTATTGGATGAAAAATGAATTAGTTATTGATTTTATCAAATTGCAATTGATGGGTTTGAATTCAAATTTAAATTGCATTTTGGAATTTCAAAACAGTAAACAAATGGCACCATTAGATAGAGAATTTAATTTAGACCAGTGTGCATATTTTATTTATCTTAATTGGATTTGGCATTTGAAAGTTATTCACATTTCCATTTTAGGGGCCAAAAAGTAAATGCAGGGACCTAAAAAGAAGGAAACGGAATTGCAGAGGGGCCCCTGGGCGTTTTACACCCAGTGCACTCCAGGCCTGAGCCGCTGCCGTGCGGGCCCGTGCCCCTGTGGCGTGCCAACGAGGCGGGTGCGCTGTGAGGTGGCCGTAGGTGTCGATGACGGGTGGGACCATACCCCCTGCGCGAGGAAGAAAAATCGCAAAAGGGGTTTGCGCCCGCGGGGTCTCGAACCCGCGGTTGCTCGCTGCGAGCCAAGGTACAGAGCCAGTGCTCTATCGCTGAATGTTTGATTCAGATACCGCAGTGGGGGGGTATGAGGTTCAGAAAGGCTGCGATTTTAACTGAATCAAAATTCAGTCAGTCGAACCATCGACAGAGAGGATGGCTGCCACCGGCCGATGGCTGCTGGGCTCGCCGTGAGGTTCCGTCCGTGCTGCGACGTGCGTTGTGCTGGTGCGGGCGTGTGTGCGGAGGCGGACAACAAGAAGGGGGATAGGAAAAGGAGGCGTTCACCTCGGTGCCCGACGTCGAGGAAGCAGACGGACAGTAGCAGCGAGGAGGAGAAATCCGGCGACGGCGAGCTCGATGGCGCGGTCCCTGGGCGCTCCCGGCGACCCGCGATGAAACGGCGAGGTAGAAGGATCCACCACGAGCCCATTCCCGGCATCAGATGGACCTCGAGGGGATCGTGGCGGTGGGACGGTGGTGGTTCTCTGACGGCGAGTGGGTGGTGCGGTGCAGGGTTTTCAGAAACAACAGTAGATGTTCAGAGAGGGAAGCTGGCGGCGATGGGGAAGGAGGGGGCTCTAGGGTTACGGCTAGGCTGAGGGGAGGTGTAGGTTTTAACGTGCACATCGAGCTCGGTACGGCAGTCAGCGAGCGGAGGAGGGAGAGATCGCACGGTGGTGGAGGAGATCGTACTGTTGACGTCATCGCGAGGAGGAAGACAGCGACAGCAAGGACAAGGGTTACCGGGCCAGATAGGGAAAAATGGGCTGGGCTGGCTTTCTCCCCCCTCTTGAACCGTTTCTTTTATGTATTTATTTTGTTCTGCAGTTTTTTTTTTGTAGCAAAAAGCAAATGGAAACATTTGATAGTTTTTTGAGTGGATAAAATCTTGGAAAAAATCCAGTGGGCTGGTAGGTTCAAACTCTACCACCTTACCACTTAAGTTTTTGGAAAACCAAATTTTGGGTTGCTGTTTGCCAACTGATTTGAAATTTGAATAATTTGCAACTAATTGATTTAATATTGGAAAACATCAAATTTAATAGGGTAACCCTATTAATAACTTGGATTAACTTATTGGAATGGTTTGTCAGTTTTCATGAATTGGAAATTTTGGTGCTGTTTGAATTTGAGTTTGAGTTTGAAAGCAATTTGGGAATTTATTTATTTGAAACAAAAGCACCATATTATTAGTTGATCAAACATGGAAATAATTGGAAACAAAAGATTAGATTGTTTTGGTAATTTTCATAATTTTCCAATTGGGTGTTGTTTATACAATGTATTGAATTTTTGAATGTGATTTGGAAACAATTGATTGATTAAAACCATTAACTTAACAAGTGAGCATTATGGAATAAAAGAAAACAATTTGGTTGTTTTTATTTGAAATAACATTTTGGAAATTGTAACATCACAAGGATGAAACAAAGGGTTTGAATTTTGGTTTGAAATTCAAATAGAAAACAAAGGAAAACAAATGAAAACAGTTGGAAAACAAATGAAAACAGAGGAAAACAAAAGGAAAACAAACAAAACAAATGCAATCAACATGATGCCATGATGCAAAACATAAAATAACACAGAGCAAACATTCTAAAGGTTATTTTTCAGACTTGGGATGTTACAAAACGCCCCCCCCCCTTGAAGGAATCGCGCCCCGAGATTCCTACTGAGAAAAGAAAAGGTCCGGATACTTCTTGGGAAGATCCTCTTGAGCTGTGACACGTGAAACACATCGTGCACCTTGGTTAGCTTTTTCTGGAAGTTCAAAACGATAGACATTCGTGGCAACTCTTCTGGAAAGATGTCAGGGAATTTGGAAAACAACCGGAACATTTTCAAGTAAAAGGGAGAGGTTTTGTATCGAGGGTGTATAGCTGGTAGAATTTGACTCATTTGTAGAATAGACTATCTGGAATGTGGTGATTCAGTAGGTGGTAGGCATACTAAAATCCACAACAACAACAACAACCTTTCTAGCCAGATAGACTTGTTATTTGGGAAGTTTTGATTAGACGCCGGTAGAAGAACTGAAATGGAAAACAACAACAAGATTTCAACGGACGAAAAGGATGTTGAGAAGAACAGGATATCAACATCGGGGAAAACGAGATCAAAACTCCTGAGGTACTACGGAAAAACCCATCCAGGCTTCTAAAGGATCAATATCTACTGCTTAAGGAATAGAGGATTTGCTTCCGGGGCTTACACGCCTCCGTTCTCAATCGTGAGTAGGCAACATGATAAATCATGTCACAACCACCTCCATTCCTATGGTCTAGTAGGTATAACCATCCTAGAGAAACCAGGATTCGTGAAATCCTAACTTGAAAGTTTAGATGAGAACTGAAAACAACGTTGCACTTCCTTACCAGAAAAGGGTGGGTGGGTGGGGAAAGAAATAAATGAACAGAATTCCTACTCTCACGTTTCATTTTTTCCTATATAGCTACAAAATAGTTTCTAGACTCAACTGCGACCAGTAAAAAGGGATCCTACAGGCAGACAGGCTCTGATACCATTTGTCGCACCCGGACTTCTAGAGGATACTCGCCGTTCCGTTGAACAATAGTAGATTGGATTGCGGGGCTTACCGGCACCCGCGTCCTCTTACGAGTAGGCCAACACACGTATGTGTGACAACCAACCCCTATCTGTTCAGCGTCGACGTAAACTATCCCATAGAAATCAGGATACTTCCATTGACGTACTTCAAAACATACACACATGGTACGTCAACGGCATTGAACAACTGATATCACAACAGATCTCTACGACACAAAAGATTGAAATAAGGTGCAAATAGCTCTCAGTAGAGCAGAGATAGCAAATACAATCATCCAGAGGACACATGTCCCAACAATTCATCATTACATCACAGCGGAAGCATTCAACCTGTCTGAGTACAGACAAGAACCAAATAGGCCTAAGAGGCCGGAAACAAAAAAAACGGAGCCCATCCACGAAGTCTCGGATCCTGCCCGGGTCCGCTATCTACTCGTCAGCAGTCTCGTCATACTCCACGTAGTAGCCACCATGCAGATCTTTGGAAACGTAGGTCTGCGGAAACCACAGCCCCAAAGGGGTCAGTACATAAACGTACTGCCAAGCAAGACTCACAGTTCACCAAAGTGTAACCCGTCAACACCAAGCACAGATGCCTTGGGTTCAACGGAAGAGAGGGGATATAAAAGATGCTGCAACTGGCTGCGCTAACCAACTACAGAGATTCTAACACTTCCGGCTAACAGAAAGGAGATAAGATCGAGGATTGTAACCAACTGAAAGATAACTTCAAACAAACCCATCCTGGATCTCGCCCCTTATCCAAAGAAGCAATCCGAGGATAACTCACACAGTTGTATTAAAGGTGAATCAAGTTATTGTGTCATCAACCTATTACTAGTCAAGTTATTAATCATTGGGTGTAACATGTTTGATCATTATGTTTAAGTTGTCCTGAGTACTTGTTAGCCAGTACTTTCACCAAGTAATCCATAACCGCGGAAAACACGGCTTCTCGAGAAGATTATCCCTGCAGGGTTGCACCAATTTGGCCGTACACGCAAGAATATCCCGCCAGATGGAAATGCACTTCCACCAAGCGGGGCACTCTACACAACTCAACTCTTCTTTGCATCAAGCCCAAAGCACCACGTGCTGTGCGTGCGCGGCTAATCGAGCCCCACGAAGAAAAGGGGACCCTCATAGCACTAGAAGACCACGCCGCCCTAAATGCCGACTACAAAAGTTTCACCCGGGATCCAAGGGCTCGCAAGATCATGCATGCAGCAAATGGAAAGCCCGAACTACGTGTGGCGATTTGGACGAGATGCGAATCGAATCAAATTGAGGGGGCGCCCATACTCGCTTCCCACATGCGGTTAGTGCGCTCATCATGGATCGGTAGACAAGACCCTTTTCCTATTAGGGTCGACACTAGCAGGCCTCAAAACCACCCTGGGCCTCCTGCCGGTGCCTTATCATCAAATTATTATTGATAATAACATTAGCATGATTGATTGATTAAACATCGAGCCCCCAGAACGTAATAGAAATAGTAACACAAAGTAACGGGTAACAGACTCGAGCAAAACAACCTAAGCATGCTAGTAAGACACAGGCTCAAACAATGGTTATAGGTATGGAGGTGAGGCAATATCAGGGTTAAAGGATACATGTGATAGGTTCGTAACAGAAGCAACTAATCATAGGGCTAGCAGAATAGACAACGGAAAGTATCGGTAACCAATGTTGAAAGGAACACGATGGTTCATGTGAGTGATAACTTGCCTGCAAAACCCAGTAGCCTGGTACTGAGCTAACTCCTTAGAAGGGGTGTCGTAAGTATCGTCGGTCTCAACGTCGTCGTTTATCCGAGAAGAAGCAAACAAACAAGGCAGAAATATAAACAATCATTATCATGGCATTGTGCACAATCAAGATGATGCATGGCAAGTTAATGGTTGCATCAAATAAACTAAGTGACATGTAACACAATTAAGATGGACCCCTATGCAATTTTGAGTTGCATATGAAAAAGGGTCCATGAATTAAGTGGAACAAATGATTTGCAATTAATTATTATGTGAAAGTTGTTAGCATGATGCATTCATGATGGTAACAACAAAATAACAGCAAATAACAATAATAGATGCAAGTGATAAAAGGATTTAACAAGTTTTGGAAATCATTTAGTAAGTTTAGAAATTTTGGGTTACTTAAACATGTCACACAAACAATTATTGTTTACATCAATTTAATGTGTGCAAAACAATTAACAAAATTTATATTTTAAAAGAACATCAAATTTTAGTTGGACTACATGTTTCAAATATTGAAATTGGAATTAGGATGAATTTATTATGAATTAAACAATATTAAATCGGTTTTAATTGAATTTAAGGCAAGTGTGAATTTTATTTGAATTTTATTTGTTCAAAACATAAATTCAAACTCACATTTGAAAAGTTCACACTTTGATGGTTTGAAAACATATTTTGCATGTTCAAAAATATTTTATATTGAGCAAGTTATGATTTTATCAAATTTAAATGAATTAAACATGGTTTGAATTATTTAGGCAATTTAAATTATTCAAACCATGAAACAAAATTTATATTTGAATAGGTTAGTCAAAATGGTATGGAAAACATATTTTGTTTGCATTTATTGGATGAAAAATGAATTAGTTATTGATTTTATCAAATTGCAATTGATGGGTTTGAATTCAAATTTAAATTGCATTTTGGAATTTCAAAACAGTAAACAAATGGCACCATTAGATAGCGAATTTAATTTAGACCAGTGTGCATATTTTATTTATCTTAATTGGATTTGGCATTTGAAAGTTATTCACATTTCCATTTTAGGGGCCAAAAAGTAAATGCAGGGACCTAAAAAGAAGGAAACGGAATTGCAGAGGGGCCCCTGGGCGTTTTACACCCAGTGCACTCCAGGCCTGAGCCGCTGCCGTGCGGGCCCGTGCCCCTGTGGCGTGCCAACGAGGCGGGTGCGCTGTGAGGTGGCCGTAGGTGTCGATGACGGGTGGGACCATACCCCCTGCGCGTGGAAGAAAAATCGCAAAAGGGGTTTGCGCCCGCGGGGTCTCGAACCCGCGGTTGCTCGCTGCGAGCCAAGGTACAGAGCCAGTGCGCTATCGCTGAATGTTCGATTCAGATACCGCAGTGCGGGGTATGAGGTTCAGAAAGGCTGCGATTTTAACTGAATCAAAATTCAGTCAGTCGAACCATCGACAGAGAGGATGGCTGCCACCGGCCGATGGCTGCTGGGCTCGCCGTGAGGTTCCGTCCGTGCTGCGACGTGCGTTGTGCTGGTGCGGGCGTGTGTGCGGAGGCGGACAACAAGAAGGGGGATAGGAAAAGGAGGCGTTCACCTCGGTGCCCGACGTCGAGGAAGCAGACGGACAGTAGCAGCGGGGAGGAGAAATCCGGCGACGGCGAGCTCGATGGCGCGGTCCCTGGGCGCTCCCGGCGACCCGCGATGAAACGGCGAGGTAGAAGGATCCACCACGAGCCCATTCCCGGCATCAGATGGACCTCGAGGGGATCGTGGCGGTGGGACGGTGGTGGTTCTCTGACGGCGAGTGGGTGGTGCGGTGCAGGGTTTTCAGAAACAGCAGTAGATGTTCAGAGAGGGAAGCTGGCGGTGATGGGGAAGGAGGGGGCTCTAGGGTTAGGGCTAGGCTGAGGGGAGGTGTAGGTTTTAACATGCACATCGAGCTCGGTACGGCAGTCATCGAGCGGAGGAGGGAGAGATCGCACGGTGGTGGAGGAGATCGTACTTTTGACGTCATCGCGAGGAGGAAGACAGCGACAGCAAGGACAAGGGTTACCGGGCCAGATAGGGAAAAATGGGCTGGGCTGGCTTTCTCCCCCCTCTTGAACCGTTTCTTTTATGTATTTATTTTGTTCTGCAGTTTTTTTTTGTAGCAAAAAGCAAATGGAAACATTTGATAGTTTTTTGAGTGGATAAAATCTTGGAAAAATTTCAGTGGGCTGGTAGGTTCAAACTCTACCACCTTACCACTTAAGTTTTTGGAAAACCAAATTTTGGGTTGTTGTTTGCCAACTGATTTGAAATTTGAATAATTTGCAACTAATTGATTTAATATTGGAAAACATCAAATTTAATAGGGTAACCCTATTATTAACTTGGATTAACTTATTGGAATGGTTTGTCAGTTTTCATGAATTGGAAATTTTGGTGCTGTTTGAATTTGAGTTTGAGTTTGAAAGCAATTTGGGAATTTATTTATTTGAAACAAAAGCACCATATTATTAGTTGATCAAACATGGAAATAATTGGAAACAAAAGATCAGATTGTTTTGGTAATTTTCATAATTTTCCAATTGGGTGTTGTTTATACAATGTATTGAATTTTTGAATGTGATTTGGAAACAATTGATTGATTAAAACCATTAACTTAACAAGTGAGCATTATGGAATAAAAGAAAACAATTTGGTTGTTTTTATTTGAAATAACATTTTGGAAATTGTAACATCACAAGGATGAAACAAAGGGTTTGAATTTTGGTTTGAAATTCAAATAGAAAACAAAGGAAAACAAATGAAAACAGTTGGAAAACAAATGAAAACAGAGGAAAACAAAAGGAAAACAAACAAAACAAATGCAATCAACATGATGCCATGATGCAAAACATAAAATAACAGAGAGCAAACATTCTAAAGGTTATTTTTTAGACTTGGGATGTTACAGTAGCCAAGAAGAAGAACAACAAGAAGAAGAGCAAGAATAAGACCAACAATGGTGCTTCGAGTGGTGTTGTCATTAGGGATAACACTACTCCTAGCACACCCGCTCAAGCTAACAATGTTGCCTCGAGTAGTAGTGTCATGAGGGACAACACTACTCGTAGCACATCCGCGGGAACTAACAATCCACACCATTTCTTATATGTTGATTATTATGGTGTTGTGCAAGCTAAATATGTTGGTCCTATTGAAGGTTTCATTGACTATACTATTTGGGTTCCAAAGAACCTTGTTGCTAATATGAAGGGACCCATCTCGGGTCCTAACTCTAGTCAATGATCTCTTGCAGGGCTATGCTTCCGGTGGGACTAAATGGATTCTCAATAGTGGATGCACTAATCATATGACCGGAAGCAAAGAGCTTGTGACGGAGTTGCCACCAAATAACATCCAAGCAACTTTCACTTATGGAGACTCGTCCAAGTCTAAGGTATCCGGGTTCGGCAAGGTTGTGGTGGCTCCCGATATAACTATCATGAACGTCATGCTTGTCGAATCCCTTGGTTACAATTTACTTTCCGTCCGCTCTCTTGGAAAGATGGGTTTTTTCGTCTTTTTCGATGGTGATATTGTGGTCCTTTGAGGAGCAAGACTCTTGACGTCGCTCACGTGGGACATGTTGAAAATGAGTTGTTCGTGGTGGACTTTTCAAAGTCAACCAACTCTCAAGCAATGTGTCTCTTTGGGAAGGCGGACTTGGGATGGTTGTGGCATCGCCGCCTATCCCATGTCAACATGAGAACTTTGCAAAGTCTTCACAAAGGTGGCCTTATTGTTGGACTAAAAGAAAATGTTTCCTTTGCAAAGGATCGCGTTTGTAGGTCGTGTGTTGAAGGGAAGATGCATGACATCATGCACAAGTCCAAGACTATTATCTCATCAAAGAGGATCTTGGAGCTTCTCCATGTTGATCTCTTTGGTGCCGTGCCCGAGGCAAGTCTTGGCGGCAAGAAGTATTGCTTGTTGATTGTCGATGATTATTCAAGATACACTTGGGTTTATTTCTTCAAGTGCAAGAGTGAAACTCAACAAACCATCATCGACTTCTCCAACGAAGTGCAACGTCAACACAATGTGCAAATCATGGCTATTAGGAGTGATAATGGCTCAGAGTTCAAGAACTATACATTGAATGAATTTCTTAGTGAAGAAGGCATTCGTCATCAATACTCCGCCACTTACACTCCTCAACAAAATGGTGTTGCCGAAAGGAAGAATCGCACTCTCTTGGATATGGCAAGGACCATGTTGGCGGAGTACTCTTCCCCCCAATATTTATGGGCCGAGGCCATATCCACTGCATGCCACTCCTCCAACCGCCTCTACATCCGCAAAGGCTTGGACAAGACCCCATATGAGATCCTCACCGGCAACAAGCCCAACGTCTCCTACTTCCGTGTATTCGGTTGTAAGTGCTTCTATTTGATCAAGGGTATTAGGGTGTCGAAATTTCAATCCAAAACTATTGAGGGTATCTTTGTTGGTTACGGTGCCGAATCCCACACTTATAGAGTCTATGACAAAGCCTCACGGATTGTCATAGAATCTTGTAGTGTGGTTTTCGAGGAAAATGACGGCTCCCAAGTGGAGCAATTCCATGTTTCTAATGTAGATGTTGAAATGCCTCAAGAAGCCATAGGAAGGATGGGTGTGGGATTTTACCGCCCCATCGAGGGACACCTTATGGCGACTCGAGAAGGACTATGCTCTACTCAAGTGGAGCCCTCCTCTACAATAGAAGATCAAGCCAAGGAGCCAACTATTACACCTAACCAAGAACATGTTCAAGACCCTCCTCTCATTGATCAAGTGACTCCGCAAGTCGTACCCACTCCTCTCACTAATGCGAGTCAAGATCAAGGCCAAGATCAACCATCTTCTTCATCCTCTCCTCAAGTTGAAGTTAGTGTTGAAGATGTTGTTGATGATGATGATGATGACGATGATGATCAAGGCCAAGTTGGTCAATATGGGGACCCAAATGATCAAGATGATCAAGTGATTCCTCCTCGTAATAATGAGGATATCGAAGCCCGTCGCATCAAAAGGATAAGAAGAGCTTTGAAGCAAATTGATGCCCAAGACGACAAGGTCTTGGAGGATGTTCAAACTAGAAGATCTACAAGAAGGCAATTGGCTCATTTTTGTGAGCATCAAGCTCATATCTCTATGGTGGAGCCTAAGAAAGTGTATGAAGCTCTTGAGGACTCCGATTGGGTTGAAGATATGCATGATGAGCTCAACAACTTTGAGCGCAACAAAGTTTGGAGATTGGTTGAGAAGCCCAAGGATTGCCACAATGTTATTGGCACTAAGTGGATTTTCAAGAACAAGCAAGATGAGCATGGCATTGTCATTAGGAACAAGGCAAGATTGGTTGCTCAAGGTTACACCCAAGTTGAAGGCATCGACTTTGATGAAACCTACGCACCCGTGGCTCGCCTTGAGTCCATCCGTATCCTCCTTGCTTATGCATCCTCTCATAATTTCAAATTACAACAATTGGATGTGAAAAGTGCTTTCTTGAATGGTCCACTAAAAGAGGAGGTATATGTTAAGCAACCTCCGGGGTTCGAGAATCTCAACTTTCCTAACCACGTTTACAAACTTGAGAAAGCTCTCTATGGTCTCAAACAAGCACCTCATGCTTGGAATGAGCACCTTAGGGAGTTGTTAGATGATCGTGGTTTCGAAGTTGGGAAGATTGACCCCACTCTCTTCACCAAGAGAGTAAAGGGAGAGCTTTTCATATGCCAACTATATGTGGACGATATCATCTTTGGCTCAACTAACCAAGCTTTCAATAATGAGTTCTCTAAGCTTATGACTGACAGGTTCGAGATGTCTATGATGGGTGTGCTTAAATTCATCCTTGGCTTTGAGATCAAGCAATTGGCTCGTGGGACTTTCATTTCTCAAGCCAAGTATACCCAAGATATGATCAAGAGGTTTAATTTCCAAGATGCTAAGATCAAGACATCTCCTATGCAAGTCAAGTGCCATCTATCTCGTAATCCAAAAGGGAGTAAGGATGTGGATCAAAAGCTTTATTGTTCTATGATTGGTTCTTTGCTCTATCTTTGTGCATCTAGGCCCGATATCGTTTTGAGTGTAGGTGTGTGTGCAAGGTATCAAGCGGCTCCTAAGGATTGCCATTTAATGGCGGTCCATAGGATATTTCGTTATTTGGTTCATACCCCAAGATTTGGTTTGTGGTACCCAAAGGGGGCACAATTTTCTCTCAATGGATATACGGATTCCGATTGGGCAGGTGATCAAGATGATAGGAAGTCTACCTCCGGGGCTTGCCAATTTCTTGGTAGGTCCCTAGTGAGTTTGTCTTCCAAGAAGCAAAATTGCATATCCCTCTCCACCGCCGAAGCCGAGTATGTTGCCGCCGCAAGTGCATGCACTCAATTGTTATGGATGAGGCAAACTCTCAAGGAGTATGGAGTTCATTTGGATAAGGTGCCTCTTTTGTGTGACAATGAAAGTGCCATAAAAATTGCATACAATCTTGTGCAACATACAAGGACCAAACACATTGAGATCCGCCACCACTTCATCCGTGACCATGTGGCAAGAGGAGACATTGCACTATCTTATGTGCCCACCAAGGACAATCTTGCGGATATTTTCACGAAGCCACTTGACGATGCAAGATTCTTGTTCTTGAGGAATGAACTAAATGTGATTGATTCTAGGAGTTTGACTTGAAGATATTGCACACACCCCTATAGATGAAACGTGTTTGAGCTTAGGTGTAGGCATGGACATAGGGGGAGTGTTATCCTAACACATTGGGTTCTCCCTCCCCCCATAATGCCCATAGCAAAAATTTCATTGTTATCTCTCTATTTCTAATGTTGAATTGTGAGCTTCAATGTTGAGTATTGGCAATGCCCCCAAGACATATCTTCGCGGTTGCATACCATGAACTCTTACATGGTGGCTTAGGCCACCAACCTCTTCCCACGTGAAGAGTTGGTTCTTAGTTGGATACCTTGTGGTTATTGTGTTTTTCCTTCCGAATACTACTTCTCGTTGTTATTTCGATCTTATTTGTTTTTTCCCCGAGAAGTAAGACTAGGAAACCTAACGCCTTGTGTTTTGCTCTTTTTGTCCTCTCTCATGTTCATCTATGCATATGTCGTACTCCACACATCAACACTTCGTTCCTAGCCTTTCAAAACTCGCCCTCCGGAATTTTTGGAGCTGTTTGCTGCTTCTGCCGGAATTTTCCGGCCATCCGGATTTTTCCAGACCATTCCGGAACTCCGGAATTCTCTAGAAATTTCCGGACCATTCCGGATGGGGAGTTTTCCTCTATAAATACCCCCGCACGCACGGGTGGACGGTTTTCCTCCACTTCTTTCTCTCCTCCCGTGCTCTATCCGCCTTTGTTCGTCGATTTCGTCCCCGTTTCCCCTAGGGAGGATTGTTGGATCCCTCCTTTGGACAAGGACTTCCCCATGGACGGTATGTTGTTTGGCATCTATTATTTCTCGTTTTGATTGGTTGATTTTGGCTCTAGATGCAATCTCAGCTAGGGTTTGATTTAGTTCCAAGTTCTATCAATGTGTTCATCTTGCCAATCACTACCTAGATGCCATGTTATCATTGATCTAGTCTAACCACTCAACAAATCTAGACTTAGATCCAAATCGTAGATTGTGACCATCCCAAAACTTTCAGCACATAGATCTACTTTAGGTTCATCTTTTTGGTATCCCTTGATGTTTGGTTTAGTTGTTGAGTCAAAAATTCTAAGTTTTGGGCAGTTCCTCAAATCAAATCGAGGAGCCCGGAATTTTCCGGAAAATTCCGGCCCGGCCGGAATATTCCGGACCATTCTGGCCCAGCCGGAATAATTCGGACCATTCCGGAATTTTCCGGATGTTGCCAGAAATTCGAGCTTTTGCACTAAACCAAACCTTTCGGAGTTCCTTTGACCCGTATGGCATATGCACTTATCTTTGCTACTCCTTTGTCCTCTATTCTCAGGTCCTGGAGCTCGTACTGGTCAGAAAAGGAAGCAAACCATTTCGAGGGGTGCTCGTCCTGTCAGGGGTCGCTCTTTCGCTTCTCGTGGGGCATCTCGTGATGATGATAACACTGAGAGGGTTCCTGATTTTGATCTGAAAGAGTGCTCTATTCCTCAGTGGAAGTTCATCAAGTGGAAGAACCCGTACCGTTTTCCTGATTCCACCTGTGAGGATCCTCGGTTCTGGACAAATCTGCAGTTCAAGTGTTGGAACGAGTTCTATTCTACCCAGCAGCCTCTTACTTGTGTGCAAGCTCAGGTTAACATGGACGTCTACAATAGGTACAAGAACTCAGAGCTCCGCCATGTGCATTCCTGTTTGGAGAAGCTTGGATTGATTCCTCTGTGTGACAACACAGAGAGTGTGTATTGCCCTGAGTTGATTGCTCAGTTCTATTGCACTCTCCACGCCACGGGTGATGCCCGGCGTTCCATGACTTGGATGTGTGGGGTGGAGAAGATCACCAGTAACTTGTCTGAGTTTGCTGAGGCCTTGGGTTACACCTGGACTGCCACCTATGTTGATCATGGCTACAAGATTCATGAAGCCCCAGAGTATGACATCTCGAGCCTAGACTTTTGCTATCCTCCCAATGTCAAAGGCAAGACTAAGCCTTTCAACTCCAACATGTACCCCTATTACAACTTGCTCTCCAAGATCTTCCGTGCCTCCATTGTGATCAAGGCTGGTGATTTCTCCGCTATGAGGTCCTTCATGGTGAACCTCATGTTCCTCACTAGGCCTAAGAACCAAAGGAGGATTGATGTGATGGACTTCATCTACCGGGATATTTGCCTAGGGGTCATGGAGAAGAGGAAGCCCGCCTATGGCCCCCTCATTCAGAAGTTCATAAATGCCAAGGTGGGGATTGAGGTCATGGAAAACTATGAGGTGGTCAAGTGCAAGAAGATGGCTCCTCGGTTGATCAATGGTGATGAGATTCCGGAGTTTGTTAAGGGCAAGTCCAAGTCCCCCTCGGCCACTCCTTCTGCTTCCTCCAGTGGCATTCCTGAGCGTCCCTCTAGTGGAATTGCAAAATTCTTCAAGTCTATGTTCAACATGTGTAAGGACAGTAGGGCCATTTCCCATGAGGCTCGTGAGTTGGCCAAGGAGACTAGGCGTATTCAGAACGCCGATCGCAGGGCTGCTGGTTTTGAAGTGCCTGCCGATCCTCCCTCTCTTGCTGCTGCTGATCTTGTCCCCATTGAGATGCCCGAGATCCATGATGATGACTTCTACTTCGGGGTTCCTCTAGTGGATGTTGATGAGGAGGAGTATTCCAATGATGAAGACAACTTTGATGCTGCTGGGCTTGGAGGACGTGATGTTGAAGAAGAGGAAGAAGGAGATGATGAGGAAGGCAATGGAGAAGATGACGACATGGAGTGATCTCTTGGGGCGCTAGTGGACTCTTTGTCCCTTTTTGGCGTCTTGATGCTAAAGGGGGAGAAGGAGTTCCCATATTAGGATTCCACCGGCTTTGCAAGGATTGGGGCACAAGTCTTTTGCCTTTTGATTTCGATCTTATAGGCTTGTGCTCCGGTATCTTTATTTCATTTCCTTCGTTTTAAAACTTCGTACTATGTGTGTGGAACCTCGTGACGTATTCGTGTCTCCCTTCCCGTGGTTATGTTACTATTATCATGCGTACTATTATTGTCTATCTTTATCTATGCATGTTATGTGAACTCGTTTAGACGGCTTGGTGTTTAAAACATAGGGGAAGCAAAGCCTATGAAGTGTGTGTCTCACGACACACATCGAGGAAGAACTCCGTCTATTTTTTAGACACCATTTCTTTAGTTCATATTGCTCTATCCCCGTGAAATCTTTATGTTGTCATCAAACACCAAAAAGGGGGAGATTGAAAGTGCATTCTCGATATCTCGCTGTTTTGTGTGTTTGTTAACAACATAATGAGGCTACTAACCGTATGTGCTTTTTTGTCAAAGGAATTGGTCTTTATTCAGCACGTATACGGTGTCAAAGAAATGGTGAAGAAATCGAAGATCAAATGGATTTTCTCATGGCCAAAAACATAGCTTCAAAGGGAAGCCCGGAAAATTCCGGGCCAATCCGGGCTCCGGAATGCATCCGGAATAATCCGGTCACTATGGGAAAAGGCTCTGTTGCAATCCGGAATATTCCGGAAGATTCCGGCAGCCGGAATTTTCCGGGGTCATTCCGGCCACAACGGGTTTTTGTTCTGTTGGCATCCGGAATATTCCGGGGGCCAATCCGGCCACAACGGGATTATGCTCTGTTGGCATCCGGATTGCTCCGGATTATTCCGGGGGTCCGGAATATTCCGGACCATTCCGGGCTGGTCGAAATCAGGCTGAAAAACGGCTGGTTTCATTGGAGGCTATAAATAGAGCCTCACTTCTCTCTCCAAGGGTTAGCTCTCCCCAGCATTGAAGACACCATTAATGGAGCTCACCCACTAGCAAGATCTCCCTCCTCCTCCACCCAAACTCGTTGATTCTTTGAGGATTGAAGGAGGACCACCGGATCTACATCTTCACCAACCGGATTTCCATTTCCCTCTCTTTTGCTTGAGAGATCTTTGCTTAGGGTTTCCTCTTGTGGAGAACCTAAGCTTCTTGTTCTAGTGGTGATTCAAGAAGAGTTGGGAGCCCCCAATTAAGTTGTGGGTGTGTGCCCCAAGTGTTTGTAAAGGATTCGATCCCCGCCTCAAAGGGGTTCAATAGTGAGAGGTGAACTAGGCCTTTGTTGCGCAAGTTCATCGGAGAATAGGGTGAGGCCTTTGTGGCGTTGAGTAGGCCTTTGTGGCGAGCTCACACCCCTCCAACGAGACGTACTCCCCTAAAAAGGAGGAACTCGGAAATACATCGTGTCTCCGTGTGCTTCCATCGGTTACCTCGTTCCTCCCTCATTACTTACTCGCACTCGTAGCTTTATTGTAGTTCTTGTTGCTTTAATTGTTGTCCTAGTTGCATTAGTTGCTTGCCGTGTCATATAGGTAAATTCACCATTAGTTGCACAATCTAGAGAATTTACCTTCTTGTCAAGCCTAAACTTTAAGAAAAATTAAAATTGGTCGTAGCACCTATTCACCCCCCTCTAGGTGCCCATACTTTACTTTCAGGGGAGGACCTCGCGGAACTCCGGCACTACATTGGCCAACTTCACCTTCATCACGTTCTCATCCATCCGGGAGTGGTGCATAGTGCGTTCCCTGGGTTGTATAATAGTGCTGGTAGCAACATCCACCAATTCTCTGCCGGGCACCACACGATGCAGGAGTACGCAAGGTTCCTCCTGTTGGGAAACATATAAGGCATCATGAGATGGCAGTCATCATGAAAGGCATAGTTAGATCACGACTAACTAATTAGTTACCTTGGTGATGGCGTCGAGCTCGGCGGGTGTCGAGACAAGGGTGACGGTGCCGGCTGCCGGCCCATCAGTCTTCGGAACTGCTACGGAAGGGGGTGTCGATGTGACCAGAAGGAGCGGCGTCTGGGGGTCACCTGTTCCGGCGGCACTTGCTGGTTCATGCTGGAATTGCTGCCAACGAAGCTCGGCGGTTGGATCGGCCCCCAAGCAGCTAACCCCTCCATCAACGCAGGGGGAATGACTTGTCGGAGCCTCTCATCCACTAACTGGTTTAGCTTGTCGCGTCCACTGTCGCACTTCCGGTCTCAAGTTTCTTCTCTAGAAACGCCACCTTCATCTTCAGCATCTCGACCTCGGCTTTATCCTTAGTCGTCGTCGTCTTCCTCTCCTTTCTCGGCGACTTGGCGTCCGATGCGTACTACTCGGCTACCTACATGTTTAGCCCAAAGTCGGACATACGGCCAGCTGATGTCGGCGGGTCCTCCAACGGCGTTTTCTTGTATGCGTTCGCCGCCCTGTTGAAAGGCGTGTCCCACCATTCCGTCGACCGTTCGGACGACGGGCCAGTCGTACTAGATTTCCGAAACTCTTCCTCCTTCGAACAAAAGGAAATAAGGTGAGCCCATTTGGCTTCATTATCTAATTATTAGATCAATGCAATTTACATGTACTTGAGATATATGTGTCCTTACCAAAAAATTCTCGAAATCCTTCACGGCATAGTCTTTCGTCACGAATTCCCCCGTCTTCCAGTCTAAGAAGTACCGGGACCGGACAAAGTTTCTAACCTGTAAATCCGTGATTTTGTGCCAGGGATTATCTTTTCCGAGACGTTCCATCCCGCGATCGTCCTTCTCCCAAACGGGTTGTTTTCCTCGGTAACCACCGCTTCCGCAATGTTGGACCCCTATGTTTTGGTCCCGCATATCCCTCCCCCATTTTGTCCATTTTTTACACTCCTCGGTGTTTATGTACGCCTTCAGTATGTCGAAGTCTTCTTTCATGAGCGTCGGCTCTTTGCGACTTATCTCCTCCCAGCTTTTACCTTGCTCATTCTTCTTCTTCACCCGAGATTTCCAGTTGCTCAAGGCGGTGCTCATCTTCGTGATGGCTAAAAGTCCACCTTTTTTTTGAATGGCTCCGGGAACGTGTATTGATGGTGAAACTTCTTCAGGAGGATTTCGACCAAAGCCGTGTTGTCGCTGCTTCTAAGGTCCGTCATGTTGATCGACATGCTTTCCCGCACGATGCACCCTAGTTGCATGTTGTACCCTAAGGCAACCGTTCGAGGCGTCAATGGTAGACCACTTGGCGAGACCTCGGTGATTGTATCAGTGACGTTGGCGAGCACTTGCGGCGTACGATCCTTTCTTGGTGCCCGAGCCTTCTTCTTCTTCTCATCGGTCGTCGGGGCGGCGTCGCCGCTACCACCAGCCGTCGTGCGGTCAGTGCCGCCACCATCGGTAATGTCATCACCCTCTTCCTCCAAGTACTCTGACTCATCACTAGTGTCGGCCTCCCGGCCCTCTTCCTCAATGCCGGTTGCAGCGTGTGCATCCCAGCCCTCTTCCTCGGCGCCGGCTTCGGGCATGGACCCGCGCTTGGAAGTGTCCGACATGTTTCTGTAATAATATTGAAATGTTCAGAAGTTATCGTGCCGGTAAGAGAATCTAATTAAAGGAGTAAGACAAGGACACATAAGCTCCTTAGCTAGCGTGTTGTTTGGGCAAACTAAGAGCTACAACCATGAGGAAGAGGAGAAATAAATTTGCGCAGTGAAACAACCATCCATGAACATTGTGATATTGGAGATATTGAAACAACCATTCAGGCACTTAAGCATAGTATAGATCAACTAGGGCTATGACTAATGATTGTAATATGATTTGTATTATCCTATGTGAATTACTCATTTTTTGTTGAATTGTCTAATTATGCTGGTTACATCTTGGTCTGAACTTTTTCAGGTTTGAGCTGGATATGCTGTTGGAATCAGTCAATGCAGCAACTAAGCGTGTCGAGGAGCTGGTTAACGGAATTGCTGCTCACCTCCTTTCATGTTAAGCTAACAATTCTACATTGTGTTATTTCACTTGTTTCTTTTTCTACTTGGTTATGGCTACGTTGTTCTGTAGCATGTCCCTTTCTCATGTTTGTGTGGTGGTGTTCTATGTGATGGTTATAATCTGGAATCCCATGGTAGCTAGCCAGTCCTGCTTCTGTAGTGAGGTGTAGCTACTATATCATGATATTGGGTTCTCTAAATTGCTGCTTTCTGATATTTCTAGTACTAATAGTCTAATACTACTTGAGTCAGAGGTGGCAGACTCTTTATCTGTTTACTCTATGCAAATGCTATAATGCAACAACGAATGCAAATATTGACAATTCTTTCTATAGCAACTGAACTAAATAATAGTTCTGCCTGTCTCTCGTATATATTCGATAATTGTAAAAAGGCAGTAATAGTGCATAGATGCAGTGCAGATGTTTCTCAAGATGTGATACATCATGGTTGGAAAACAAAGACAACTACACAAGGAAAAACTAGCTTGAACAAAATGATTAGTATAAGTGGTAGCTAAATTGGCACATTCTAAAGCTTAAGATCTACCTATATACAAAAATGCATCAAACAGTTGTAGCAGTCGCATGGCTACTAGGAGTACTTATGCAATGGAGCGTGCTATTTTTGTCAAAGCGTGCCATAAATTCTAGAGAAATTTTGTCTGAATTTTTCTCGGAGTACAAGCTACAAGAAAGCTCTTCTTCCACCTTGTGTGTGCATTGTGGAAATCGAACAAGAAATCCTATATTGGGCAAAGATGTCAGCAAATCGGACAAAGTTTTCACATACAGTGATCTCTGGAATTTTGATAGGCTAGCATTGGAGCAACAAAATAATTTCACAAAGTAATTTTACAAGTAATTACTCCAATATTTCAAGTGTATATTCAATTAAGTTTCACACAGATATTGCAAACAGTGCAAGCAATCGGTTAGGACAAGCAAGCTACAAAGTTTCAGGACAGAAGTAAGCAAGCAGTGCAATCACCATGTAATCCATTCCATACCTGCTACTCCATAGCTTCAACAAAGCCATTTCATCCGTGATAGAACAAAAAAAAATCTGAATATATGCAGGAATGTTGAAAGATTTATTTTCTTGTTTCCTAGCTCTTCACTTGTTTTACTTATGACATTTGCCTCTTGCTGCCTAGTGGACAATGACGTGCAAATATTGTACGACCTGGCAGCCACGTCAGCTATAACCGAATATGGCTTTATGTTTATAGTAACCGAATATGGCTGAACGTTGAATAAAAAATCTTTCAAACTGAAAAAAGTGCAGTAAGTGATCCAGACATTGAACAAAAATCCTTGAAACTAAAAGAAATGCAGTAATAGAATACACTCGGGCCATTGAGCTGGGGATACTGCTGCTCCACCAAATAGAATGAGACAGAGTGCCAGGCACTCGAGGTTTAGTCACAGCATCCTTACTGAATGTAAGCTCCAGGCAGAGAGAAAGGAAAGCAACATAGTTGTCTACAAAAGGCTATTACTCCGGACACAACAACTGACAAACTAGGAGATCAACGGATCATGGCGACACTGCCTAGTTAGTGTAGAGAAGCAGGTTTCTGCAGCGCTCCTCGTCCGCCAGAGCCTTTGAGTAAAAGAATAAAACCATTACTCCTAAATATTTTTGCTACTCCAAACAAATCTTACTCCTGATTCAGTGACATTTGTACACAAGATCAAGATTTTAATTAAATTTCGATACTACTCCTGATTTGTAACAACAGAGGGCAAGGAGCAAGATCAAGCAAGCACGGTTCAGTACCAACAAGAAAGTATTTGGTCATAAACTTGCAAGAATACTGATGTTGAATATTCTATCATAAAGATGGTTGGATTAATATTCTATCATGCATTAGTGATGCACTGGATCGAGCAGGTAAGCTTATCTCTGCATAATAGGAGAGTGAATTATTTCTCTTGTCCTCTGCTTTGTGGATATTTTTCTGTTTTAATCTGTTGGTTGCTACATTACATACGATATTTTTGCTATGGATCTATCAGGTCCAAGTGCGACTTGTACGTTGTCCCCTCTATGGAAGTACACTTGGCTTCAAATTTACTTTGTTAACACATACTTATAAGAAATGCCTTATCATCAATATTTATCTGGGATCATTTTGATACTTAGTGCTTGCCTGCAGTTATTGTACAATTATGCTAACCTTAGGTAGTTTTCTTTAGTATTTCCTTAGCATGTCTGTGTTATCATTCTAACTCATACATGTGATCGGCCATTAGCTGCTAGAGTATGCTTAGATTCAAATATTTGTGAGGTGTCGATTCTATGATCCAAGAGTCCACATTCTCTTACTGTCTTGTACAAGGTTTTCATCTGTTACCATCAAGGGGCCAGTAGATTCAACTGCAAGGTACTCGCTCTGTTCCATAATTCTTGTCATGGACTAAAACCACAACAAGAATTATGGAACTGAGATAGTAATATATAAGGAAATAGACAGTACCATGATACATTGTACTAAACGACTAAAACCCTGCCGTCTTTAATGGGTTGTTCACAAAGTGATGCTGGATGATAATTAAAGAGGAAATTTACAACCTTTGTGATGATTTTTCAACATCTACTGGACCAACTGTTGGACGAAAAATTTCGGCATGACCTTTACTAAAAAAGGCCATGCCGGAGTGCCAGAAATTTGCCAGAACGGAAACGAATCGACCTTGCGGCGAAACATTGGCAACTCGATCAATGTGTGCCTGCAACAATACTCTCCTTTCAGCAACGATACTCTCCCTTCAGCAACAGTTTTGATTTTTTTAAATATGTGATTAACAATCACACTGTCAAGTGGTATTCAACACTGGGGAACAATCAGCAGCCTTTCAGCAACGACGCTTGCATGCCGAGCTAGCTGCCGCCCGTGTACTTCGCAGACAAGACTCGGCGCAGCCCAGATCAGGGCAGGTGTTTCGACGGTTCAGCATAGCTTGATTTGCTTACTGTCCTCGGGGACTTCTTGGCTTCAACTCCAGTCTTCAGGCTCCAGCAGAAAGTTCAGTCTCCAGGCTCCAACAGAAATCACACTTGCATGCACCTTACAGCATGCCACCAGTTGTTCCACACTTTCACCTTACATCATGCTACCAGAGCAAGAGGCGGTTCATCACTGGATAATACACATCACTAGAGCTACAAATGCAACAAAGATGAGAAGACCACAACACAAGCTCAAGTGAGAGCGCAAATTTCTTTAGGCATAAATGCATAATAATAACTAGCCACACATCATGCATCTTAGTTGCTAATAGGAAAGGTTCAAAACATGCAACTGAAATAACTACGAATAACGACATAGGGTAGCAGTTTATTTTCCTGGGGGGCAAATGCGCTTCGGCTTCATCTTCATCTGTGCTGCAGCTAGTAGTACAAGCTCACCATAGAGACACCCAATTGAGGAAGGCACCGGATTGACAGAGCAAGAGGCGGTTGCACCGAGAGAGAGAGAGAGAGAGAGAGAGAGGGAGGGAGGGAGGGAGGGAGGGAGGGAGGGAGGGAGGGAGAGAGAGCGAGGGAGGGAGGGGGGAGGGAGAGAGAGAGATGTGGTGCTCGGACGGCGGCGCGTGGACGGACTCGAGGACGGCCGGGGTGCGTGGACGGCTGCGCGTGAACAGCAGCCACGGGCAGCACCTGCTCCTCCACACGGGTACTCCACGGGCGAGCACGAGGGAGAGGAGCGGATCAAAACTGGCTAGGGTTCGTCGCGCGAGCTCGAGGGAGAAGGAGAGGATCAAAACTGCTGGCTCGAAATTTGGTAAGTGTGGAAGATTAGCGCGCGGGACCACATGTCATATGCTGAGAGGCGTATTCTGTGGCGCACCCCGCCCGCGTGCGCCACAGAAATGTTAGAATTCTATGGCGCACCTAGAAAGGATGCGCCACAGAATTGCTTGGGCGTATTCAGTGGCCACATGTGCGGGACCACATGTCATATGCTGGAAGGGATTTATATGGCGCATCCTCTAGGTGATGCGCCACAGAATTAAGAGATTTCTATGGCGCACGTACACCATGGTGCGCCATAGAATTGCCCCACATTTTTTTAATATTTTATTTAATTATAATTAAAGAAAGAAAACAGTAAATTACAATTAAAGAAAGAAATGTACGGTTGTCTCAAAATATGTGACAATTTTTTTAAATATTTTATTTAGCGTCTCTTCACAATCTTGTCTCACACACACATATGATTGTCACACATACACATGCACATATATACACACAAAAGTCTTCTTTGTCTCGGTTCCGATCTAGCTTAGCGTCGCTTGCCCTTTTTGTTGGCGACTGAATACTTTATGCCGGTCACCTTGAGATTTCTTCGCGTGAACGGACAACCTTGGGTAGGTAGGGATGTCTTCCTTCTTACTTTACCAGTAGTAGGCATGTCGAAGTGCTTGTCGAACTCCTCTTCGATCTTCGGATCACCGTTCTTGTCCAAGTCTTCCTCGTTGACGTCTCCTTCCATTCCGATGATGCTCCTCTTTCCCCTCCTCACGACAGCACGGCTAGGCCTTTACGGGTCGGTGATAAAGAAGCATTGGTCAACTTGGCTAGCGAGTACCCATGGCTCATTTTTCGCGCATGCGTTCTTCGATTTGGCATCGGGTATAACCATGATGGTGAAATACCGTCCTTCTTTCTTGACATTCTTGGCCCATCTCACACGCAACATTGGCACCACCGTCTCTCCGCGGTAGTTGAGCTCCCATATCTCCTCGATCTTTCTGAAGTATCTTTCCTTGACATTAGTCTCGTCATCGCCATATGATAGCATAGTTACTCCTGAGTTTTGATTTGCGCTACTCATGTCCTTGTCCTCGGTGGAGAATCTGTAACCGGAGATGTCGTACCCCTGATAGGTCCATACGTTCTGTCCGGGGCCCCGTGATAAGGTATACATGAGTTTTTCATCTTCCGTAGAAGGCATTTTTCTCCGTGCTTCAATCAGTTAACTTTGCTTGAACCAACGCGTGAAGCCGGAGTTGTGCTCTTTGGTTACGTCTCCCATCTTCCTCTGCCCGCCCATTTCGATATAATTCTGGTTGATTAAGCTTTTGTGCTCTTCCACGAAAGTCTCGATCAATTTTAAGTGTTGTAGCGCGACCCGGTGAGCCCTTTCAAAGTCGTCGCGTCGTTTCTGAATGCCGACATGGACGACGCGGCAGCCCTCTCGGTGACCGACTCCGGTGATCCTGCCGAGGTGCGTCCTGGTGGACAGACCGACATCCTGGTCGTCCTCGATGCTTAGGTAATTGTAGCATAAGGAGATGCACTCGTTGGTTAGAAATCCTTTGGCCATGCTTGCGTCTGGACGGGCCCTGTTGTGAACGTATCCTTTCAGGACACCATTCTGCCTTTCCATCGGCATCATGTAGTGTAGGAACGTCGGGCCGAGATGCCTGATGTCATCAACGACATGGAGAAGGAGATGTGCACATATATCACAGAATGCCGGCGGGAAGTAAATCTCGAGCTCGCATAGTATCACCACGATCTCAACCTGTAGCATCATGAGCTGTCTCACGCCGATCGACTTCCGGGTGATAACGTCGGAAAAGTTGCAAAGGCCAAACAACGTATCACGGACGTGCTCATCCATTATCCCTCGGATCGCAACGGGAAGTATCTGCGTCATGAGCACGTGACAATCGTGAGACTTCATCCCGGTGAACCTCTTCTTCGCTAAGTCCAGATATCTGCTTATACTCCCTGAGTATCCGTGAGGAACTTTGACTTCTAGGAGACACCTGAAAAACTGCTCAAGCTCCGACGGACTCAATGTGAAGCAGGCAGCGGGAAGCACAACCGTGTTCTTCTTAGCCTTTTTGCAGGGACGTTGAGTCCCTTCCGTCTTATCCTCATCCTCATCATCATCATCATTATCGGCGGGGACCTGTAGATTTTTTCTAATGCCAAAATGTTTCAGATCGTATCTTGCTTTCGGCCCATCCTTGGACTTTTCCGAATTGCAAATAGTGCCAAGCAAACTCTCCATAACGTTCTTCGTAATGTGCATCACATCGAGGCTATGAGGCGTGTGGAGGACCGGCCAGTACTCCAAGTCGTGGAAAACAGACCTCGCTTTCCATACACCCAGCAGCGGCTCTGGCTTGGGTCGCTTTCCCGGCGAAGGGCAGTCATCCCAATTTTTCAGAAGCTCGTCGATTTCTGCGCCGCTCCTCATGCGCGGGGCTCCATCGGGCTCGTCTTTACCATTGAACAAATCACCGCGTTTTCTCCATGGGTGATCCAGGCGAAGCCACCTTCGAGCCCTTGTGTACACGGTTTTCGAACATCCAGAATCCCTTGGTAGCTGGAGATGCGGGGTCCCGTCCATGCACTTCACGCAGCAGCAGAATCCGTGGCCGACCTGGGCAGATACATACGCGTAACCAGGATAGTCTGTGGCCGTCGTGAGCAACGGGGCTCTCATATCGAAATAATCTCTAGTGTAGGCGTCCCACGTACGGGGTGGCGTCTTCCACAACGTGTCTAACTCGTCTTCCAGCAGCCCGAGATACAAATGCATGTCGACACCTGGTTGTTTCGGCCCCTGGATGAGAATACTCAAGTGTATGTACTTTTGCTTGGTGCACATCCACGGGGGTAGGTTGTAAGGCCATACAAACACGGGCCAGCTGCTATGCGTGCTACTCTGGTTGCCAAACGTATTGAGTCCATCGATGCTCATACCGAGCCTAACTTTCCTCGCTTCGCCCCCGAAACTCGGGAAAGCTATGTCCAATGCTTCCCACTGGGCAGCGTCTGCAGGATGTGTCATGATATAGCCCTTCTCCGGATCTTCTTCCGGCTTCTCCCTTTTCGCGTGCCATTGCATGATCTTTGCTTTCTCAGGGTCCACGTAGTACCGCTGAAGATGGGGAGTGATAGGAAAGTACCATACCACTTTTCGAGCAACTTTCTTGTTGTTGGTTCCACTCTTGTATCGTGCGTGGCCGCACATCGGACATGTGGTTCTGTCCTTGTACCCCCCCCCCCATAAATTACACAATCATTGATGCAGGCGTGGAATTTTTCGTGAGGTAGGTCAAGAAGTTACACGACTTTCTTAGCATCGTCGATACTACTTGGCAATGTGTTCCCCTCGTGAAGGCGATCGTGCCAGAATTTCATGTTCTTGTTGAAGCTCAAGTCGGTCCATTTGTTTTGCGTCTTCATCTTTAGAGCAGCAAGCGTTAGATGCAAGCGCGTATCCTCAGGGCGGCAAACAGGAAACAACGGAGTCACCCCATCTATCTCCATTTGCGCCAGCTTGGCTTTCTCCCTAGCTGCAACTCTGTCGTTGCTCGTCTCCTTGAGCAGCAGATCCTGAACATGAGAGTCCCGCAAGGCCGAAATTAGCGGGGTCTCCGTGTTCACGCTTTCATCGTCATGTTGATCTTCTCTGCCGACATATCCTTCTTCATGACGATCTTCTACGCCGTCATTTCCTTCGTCACCTCGCTCGCCCTCGTCTTCATGCACACCTTTTGCTGCCGGTGCCACGTGGTTGTGGTCGTCAATGAAACCGCGTCTGAGAAGGTGCTCCTCCAATTATCCGGAATCAGGGTCAATCCAGCGTACAAGTTTTTATGATCGACACGGACATCTTATCTGCCGCCTGTTGCACCGAATCATGTCCGCCTTCACGTCTTTCTTATATCTAGCAATTCGAGCAGAGCTCATTTCTATTACCATGGTTGCCTGCACACACATAGAGAGCAGAAAATTAGAACCACAACATGCATAGTCGCCGGAAAAATTCGGCATGACCTCTCCTATAAGTAGGACATATGGGGTAGTGCAAAAGTTTGCCGAAATGGAAGTGAATTAACATTTCGGCAAACATCCATGCACCATGGCCGCCCGCGCGCGACAATCGGTCCACCTGCATGCATGACAAGCACCCATACACGCCGATGGCCACACAAGACATGCATATGCACCTCCAACTATACTCACCTAGTAGATTCGATACCGAGACGCGAATAGAGCAAAGAGGGAGGGACCGGAGTATATATGTAGGATAGGGCTTCCCCTCAACAACAAGAAACCTCACCAACAATTATATATCAAACATATTGGGTTCACCTATCAAAAATGGAGTATTAAATGTGTAAAATGGGAGGGGAGATAAGGGATCGAGTTAGCAAGACACTTGGGAATGAAATGAGGGAGGGGAGAGAGATGGGGGCTGCCATCTTTATGTGCATAGTGCACTTGTTTTGTGGCGCACCCGCAGTATATTCAGTGGCGCACTGCTGGGCTGCGCCACAGAAAAGCCACATTTTGTGGCGCACAGAGACACGTGCGCCACAGAATATGGTTTTTCTGTGGCGCACCAGCAGCTGTCCGCCACAGAAAAGATACATTCTGTGGCGCACCCCTATCCCTGCGCCATAAAAATAGCTGGTCTGATAGCCAGACCAATGATTGGTGCGGGCCCCACAGTCT
Organism: Alopecurus myosuroides; assembly: GCA_028641055.1. Classification (NCBI taxonomy): domain Eukaryota; kingdom Viridiplantae; phylum Streptophyta; class Magnoliopsida; order Poales; family Poaceae; genus Alopecurus; species Alopecurus myosuroides. The sequence goes on along the minus strand of CM054058.1, from coordinate 34,581,572 downwards.
TTTTGTGGCGCACAAGGGAATCATGCGCCACAGAATTGTTGTTTTCTGTGGCGCACCGCAGGCCGTGCGCCACAAAATTTTATTACTATGGCGCATGGGTGAATTGTGGGCCACAAAACCTCATCCATAGAAAGGAACTTCCCTATTAGTGTACAGTTGTGAACTTTACGGTACATATATCTTACACAATATTCGGAATAGGTTATCCGAACTCTCTCAAGGCAAAAATATTTCTAAGATATTTTTGGAGGTTTAAACTAATATGGAAGAAAGTATGGATGGAAGGAAAAACTAAATTAACTAGTAAGCAGAAGATTAACATCAATTATGATTTTTTCTTATAAGGCAAACAAAATAAAACAAGCTTATGGCTAAAATATAGAAAACCTACTAAATGCCTCTCTCATTTGCGATATTCTAAATAATGGAGATATGAAAAAGTACGATTCAGATGTCATATGCCATATTAAATCTTAAAATATTTAAACACATAAACATAAAAACAAAATTATTTGGTTGCACGAGCCCCCTAAAGTTACTTTTATCTAACTTTTTTTTCGACCACCACCAACGTGTCACTAATGACCCACAAGTAAAGGGGATCGCAACAGTCTTCGAGGGAAATAAAATCCAAATTTATTGATTCGACACAAGGGGAGTCAAAGATTATTTATAGGGCTTAACAACTGAATTGTCAATTCAGCTGCACCTGAAAGTAGACTTGCTCGCAACGGTTTATCAGTAGTAGCAGTTTATAGCAGCAGTAGTAGTAAAATGACAGCAGGGGTAAAATAGTAGCAGCAGTACCAATTGCGGGAAACATCAGAACTAAAATACCGTAGGCATAAGGATGGATGAACGGGCGTTGCATCGATAAGATAGTTCATATAATAATCAAAACATGGGCATTGCAGATAGATAATAATAAAACATCCAATTTATAGGCAAACCATAGGCATGTGTTCCAATTTAGTCGTACGTGCTCGTAATGAGAAACTTGCACACCATGTTTTGTCCTACCAGCCCGTTTTCGGCGGGGTCTTGAGGGAAACTACTGCTAATTAAGGTGCTCGTTTTAATAAAGCACCGGAGAAAAGCATTAACACTCAGTGAACACATGTGATCCTCACATCACAGCCAACCCCTCCGGTTGTCCCAATTTATGTCACTTTGGGTCCTCGGGTTCCGGACGATATTGTGTATAAACAACTTGCAGATATGATCTAGAAACATGATTATACTCATGACACAATAAATTGTTCAGATGTGAGATCATGACACTCGGGCCCTAGTGACAAGCATTAAGCATAACAAGTTGCAACAACGATATAAATCACTAACAACGGATACTAGGCACTATTCTCTAAAAATGTGACATTATTACATGAATGATCTCATCCAATCCCTTCCATAACTTGCAGATATGATCTAGAAACATGATTATACTCATGAAACAATAAATTTTTCAGATGTGAGATCATGACACTCGGGCCCCAGTGACAAGCATTAAGCATAACAAGTTGCAACAACGATATAAAGCACTAACAACGGATACTAAGCACTATTCCCTAAATTCTGACATTATTACATGAATGATCTCATCCAATCCCTTCCATCCCTCTCAGCCTACAGCGGGGATTACTCACACATCGATGGGGGAATCATGGATGGTTGATGGAGAAGTGGTGGAGGTGACGATGGCGATGATCTACTTCGAATCCCCGTCCTGGTAGGGTGCCAGAACAGGAACTTCTGATCCCTGAATTGAGTTTCGAGGTGGTGGCGACGCTCTGATGTGTTGCTCTGGAATATGATGAACCCCCTATGTTTTGGGGTTATAGGGCATAAGTAGTCGAAAGGGGAGCCCGAGGGGGTGCCTAGGGCCACCACACCACATGTAGGCTCGTGCTAGGGGGGCGCGCCCAAGCATTATGTGGGCCCCTCCTTTCCCCCCTCCGGCTCTTCTTTCGGCTCCGGGGGTCTTCAGGTAAAATAAGGACTTTGGGATATTTTCTAGGGATTTTCCTGAAACTTGATTTTTTGCACAAAACAAGACACCAAGGTAATTCTGCTGAAAAACATCGTTAGTCCGTGTTAGTTGTATCCAAAACTCACAAGTTTAGAGGCAAACAATAGCAAAAGTGTTCAGAAAGGGAGATACGTTTTGGACGTATCAAGTCCCCCAAGCTTAGCTTATTGCTTGTCATCAAGAAATTCAGTTGACAAGTGAGAGCGACAAAAGAAATTTTACGAACACATTTGTTTCATATGATGTAAATATACTCACTATATGGTCAAGTGCTTAGAAAATTCATAATAAGAAGTATGCAAGATAGAGTCACCTAGTAGTTATGCAAATCATGAAGAGATACCAACACACTAATAATAAGCAACATCAGATATATCAGTGTGCAGGATTGCAATGTTCATAACAAGATATGATAAAGTGGTATCTCGCTTACCCTTAATAGTGGAGCAAATCATAAATGTCAGGGAACCTCTGAGGTTCAAGTGAAGATTAGAAGTAAATATATCAAAGATACAAGCATCAATGTTATACCACAATCAATCGTATTCTGGGACAAGCACAATAAACTAAGAATGACAGTCATGCTCTCAAGAAGGTGCATAAAGTGAGAAGGTGAAGACTCAGCGTAGAACTAAAAGAAATGCCCTTCCCAGAGGGAAGCAGGGATTAACTCACGTGATAGAGCTTTTTATTTTATAAACAGAGGTATTGAAAACAATTTTTAAGATAGGTGTATGCTTATGTCAATGAATGGTAAACAGACAATACAGTACGTCACAAGCCAACTAGACCTTGCAAGAGCGGCTTCCAATGAAGGACGCAACTGGTATAGAAGGTCATCCCTCTTCTGTTTTGTTTACACAATTATGATTTGACTGGTAAATCAGGGAAAAAATAGTGAAGAGAATTTATAGTAACCAATTTTGGGGCTGGGCACCCCGCTGCCAGCTCTTCTATCATTTGGATAAGCGGATGAAGCCACTAGGCTAGGTGTGCAAAGTCCAATCAACAAGTAAGATAAAGATTCTCCATTTACGTCATCATGAGCTAAAACAGGGGCACAATACAAGAATAATTTTTGAAGGTTTTAAAGGTAACACATGATAAATTTACTTGGAGTGGCGGTGAAATACCACATATAGGTAGGTATGGTGGACACATTTGGATACTTTGGTTTTTGAGAGTTGGATGCACGAGTAGAACTCATACTCAGTACAAGTGAAGACTAGCAATAGACTGGGAGCGACAATCAAAAGAGCAACAACTGTCATAATCATTCTTGCGACAAATCAAAATTAGCGGGGGCATAAAAGTGATACAAATACTCCGAGCCAAAATAAATCATTCATACGACATAAACGTATCCATAATTTCTGACGTTCCATATTGTTTTCATGCCATATGGTACAAGTTTCCTTTGCACTTTATGTCGTTTTTATCCATTTCCTGGGACTAGCCTATTGACAAGATGCCACAGAGCCAGTTCCTGTTTTCTGTTGTTTTTAGTTTTAGAAAAGTTCTTCTGCAAATATTCTTGGAATTGGACGATTCGAAGCCCGGAAGTTTTAGAAAGTTGTCGCGCACACGGAGTCCGGAGGAGACCCGGAGCTAAATTATATGAGTAGTGAGTTTCATGGTAGTTAAGTTTTCTTTAATTTGGTAACTTTGTTTTTGGTGTAGTAATTTATCCTTAGATAGTCATAAATATTTTTTAACTGGTAAATGTGTTGAAATATAATGGTGGCTCAAGCTGTAGATTTTTTTGGTAACTTTTTTTCCAAATCTGATAGTTACTTCTGATAAAATCGGTATCTGATAACATGGTGACTAAAGATTTGTATTTTGGTAATTTTACCTACTTCTTGGTTGGATGGTCTTTTCTACTTAAACTTTTGGCTAACTTGAATATTTTTCCCCCAAGCCATGACTATGGATTCCGTGTGCTCTACAATATTGAAAATTGGGATGGAGAGAACATCCCACTGATCGGCAAAGACGAAGTAGGTAAACTGAGGAAAATAATTCCATACAATTTGGCAAACACGGAAATCAATCAAGCTACTTACTGGAAGTGGCATCTGGAGAATAACATTTGCGGTAAATAAACATCTTTACCACACAAGTTTTACACAACAAGTGACATGAATACAATTTTTGTTTTTTGATATGAATAACTTCAGACATCTCTACCGTATTGTTTTCTCCCTACTTTTCATTTGATTATGTGTTGTTTTCTTCTGGTAGCTCCCCCCTTTCCGGGCATGTTCTATAGTCATGATTATCTGACCCTCATTGCTTGAAAGTGCGGATTTCCTTTCTGTTAATGTTCAAATGGTTCTGAAAAGCCTGCTTCTTTTTTCTTCCTTTAGTGTTTTATATGTGAGGTCACGTAGAGTAGCAGCCTGCGATGATTCTGAATTTGCTTGCGTGCCAGGAGCAGTTGTGTCAGGCTCGCTGTTTTGTGTTGTAGGTTTAGCTGCAGCTTTACTTCCTGGCCTTGTGATTCCTCATTGAGGTCCCGAGCTTGTTCGTCTCTGAGGAGCTCTTGTGGTAGTGTTTGACGTTGGATGCGTTCCAGTCGGAACTGTAGGTGGGCTACTTGTAGTAGCATGAGCCTTAGCAGTAGCAACAGATTTCTTAACTCTTTTCGGCTGCTCTCTCTTAAGATCAGCAAAATCTTTCCTTATACTTTTCAAATGGGTGTCCAAGACCCTCCTGCCATCTTGTGACTGGTTCCCTTGTATTGCTAGAGATTTAAACTCGGCACAATAGAGTGTAAGTTTCATCATTTGTCTTGATTCCTCCGGCATCACAGGCGGTTTTCCTGGTATTTCTTCAACCAAATCGTCCTCCGCGTTGCATGTCCACCTTCTTAGGATGTATGCATCTGGCAGCTTGGTTATGCCAATCTGTGCCATAGTTTGTATTTTTTTTGAAATTATTAACCTCGTAAATATGCAGTATAAAATAGACAACAGTGCATTATGAATCTAATCTAATGCCAATAGTGTGCACACACATATTCTGGGACTTATGAGTTATAAACCTGATAATTATGCACACACACATTCTGGGACTTCTGAAGTATATTCTTGTAATTATGAAGTATATACTAGGTAACTGTGAAATATAAACCTGATAATTATGCACACACAATTTTCTGGTGCTTATGAATTAATATTATGGCAACTATGAACTATGTACTATGTAGCTATGAAATATAAATCTGATAATTATGCACACACATATTATGCCACTTATGAATTATTATTCTGGTAACTATGAAGCATGTAGTTGGTAGCTGTGAAATATAAACCTGATAACTACATAAATTTCTTGCCCTTAGAATGGGGCAGCACACAATTCCATCTTCTCAAATTTGCAACATGTGCATCTGTATTCTTCGTTCGCAGGATCTGCATAAACCTTGTAGGGCCGATTGTAATAGTTTGGAACATATTTTGTAATGCATTCAGCCATAAATGTCTTCTCGCCTGTTTGTTTTATGTTGTACGAATACATGTTCTGCATTTCAAACTGGAAGCGGACATGTATGTTCCTTGTGTAAACCTTTGACACCTGATGCTCAATTGGGTGATAGCAAAATTCTGAAGCCGTGGTCAGTGCGATGTCTGCTTCTACCTTATTTTGAGCTTTCATTATCTTATCTTGTATGTCAACATATTGCTTAACAAACTGTAGCATTGAATTGAAAGAGTTGACATACTTTTTTAGCACAGTATTGAACCCCTCTCTGCGTTGAGTTGTTTGCAAAAATGGAAAGAAATTGTGCATGAAATAAGCTGGAACCTAGTATTTCCTCTTCTCGTACAAAGATGCTAATTTTTCATGTTGTGCAACACCATACTTGATAACCATTTCTTGTCATTTTCTTTCAAACTCTTCTCCTGTCAAGCTGCTATTAGCACAGTCATTGAAAGTTTGTTGAAGTTCTTCATTCTTTGCAAGGAATGGCCCAATATCTTCAGTTGTTTTTCCAATAATATTCCACCGACAATTTCCATGGCTTGCATGAGGGAAAACCTTGTCGGTCCCGCCTCTCATTGCAAAATCTTGATCTGTTATTATGTTTAGTGGCGCTAGACCATCCATTGGCTCTAGAAATGCCTCGAAATTCCAAATAAAGTTATCTGTCATCTCATTGTGCACAAATGCACAACCAAACTAAATCGACTGCCCATGATTGTTTATCCCGATGAAAGGAGCACACGATATTTTGTAAGTGTCTGTCATGTATGTTGTATCGAAAGAGACACAATCATTGTACTTTTTGTATGCTTTTCTTGTTGCACCATCGACCCAATACAGTTTAACTACCCTGTCCTCCTCATCAAGCTTATACTTGTAGAAGAAATCGGGGTCAGTCTCTTTGCATTTCTCAAAGTATGCCCTAGTATCATGCATGTCAGTCCACTTATTGTCTACACGAAGGGTTGATCTAAAGTTTGCCATATCTTTTGAGGTGCAACCTAGGCCTTCAAGTGAACTGTATAGCCTTGTCATGATTTGCATCTACCTACTTGTCTCCAAGTTGCATGAATGCAGCAGAGTGACGAAGTCTTTGTCTTCCTGCGGTATGTCTCTGTGTTCACGTAAGAATCCTGTCAACAACCACTTTTTGATCATGGGGTGGTTGTGGTCGTCGTTGAAGTCAGTAACAACCCAACTGCCATCTCAAAACTTCACTGTCATGTGTGCAGGGCAGTTAGTGCGTGGATGCGTGTTTGTCCTTCTCTCCAGCACCACGGATTTCCGGTTTTGCGTGTCTTCGTTCAGTTTGGCTAGTTTTCCTCCCTTCATGCAAAGTATTCCTGCTCTTATTATATCCCCGGTAACTTCATATGGCTTTTTGTAGTCGTATCGTATGTCGAAGCTCTTTCTTATTGCATACCTCCTATAGTGCTTCTCTGCCTCCGGCGGCGTGTCAAATCACATGTGTGTGGCAGAGGGTTGCGGTGTGGATAGAGCTTCTGTTGCAGCATCATTTGCGTTTTCCGCTTCAGCTATAGGGGTGTGAACACTTGATTCTCCCAACGTCATTTCCATGTCAACATGACCATGTGTAGATGCAACTGTATCTTCTTCATAACCTTCGACACGAACATTTCCTGAAAGTCATGTTTTGTTTTGGGAAAATCATATTAGAAATTGTTTAATATGTTTTTCTCCTGATATCTATAAATAAACAAGTTGGTATCCACTCTCAATTATTCTGGCAGCTATAATAATGAAGCGCACTAATAATCAGGATTAAAATAGGAAATGGAGCATGGTTCTTAGAAACCTGGCAGTTGTACTAAGTAAACCTGATATCCACCCATAGTTATCCTGGTAGTTGCAACAGGTAAAGCTGATATCTAGCAACAGTTATCATGTAAGGTTGCATCAAGTAAACCTGATATCTACCAATAGTTATCCTGGTAGTTGCACCATATAAACACGTTGTCTAGCAATAGTTATCCTGGTAGTTGGACCAAGTAAACCTGATATCTACTAATAATTATCCTGGCAGTTTTGCAGTAAGTAAACATGATATATAGCAGTAGGTATCCTAGGTGTTTTGCACCCAGTATTGTAGCTAGAGTGTAGGAATTGTGGTAAGTCTACCTTGGTTATTCGAGATGGAAACCATGAAATTTCCTTGGATTGATCCATCAGGTTGTAAATCTTCGCCATCATCCATTTGTTTGTACCTGCAGTTTTCTGAGACAGTAATGGAACATGTTACTAATGGAAATTATTTCATTTTGCTTCTTGCAACAGGCTATGAATCAGCTAGAATGGTGCATGATCTTTTGTTTACTAATTGGAAGACCAGGCTAGAATGGAAACCAAGGCATAGTCTTCTAGTCCATCTGTCAAAATTCACTAGCTAGTTTGTGTTTCTTTTTAGTCTGTTATGTTTTGTGGAGAACCAGATGTTGTGTTAATATTCATGTGTGTCTGCTATCCATGTCATGTTTTAAAAAACATGGTTGTCTTTCTCAAGTTTGTGGTATGATTATTCATGATTGGTGTCCTAATTAGTTACTAATAGGAGAAAATCACATGTGTTTTTCATCAGATCATGGGATTTTGTGCAAATTTGAAAACATTGTGAAAGTTTATATATCATAACAATTTCTCAGGAAGTATGAACCATAAGGGAAAGTAGATCACATGCGTATTGAAAGTAGAAACATAATGTTTTTGGCACGAGATTATGGTTTGTCTCTACTAATTTTTAACCATGAAAGTTGAGTAGGAGGCTATAATTATGGTCAAAGTTGATGATAGAAATAAGTGGTGTTGTGAGGGGGGGGGGGTAGGAAGTTCATACCTCTGCTGCGGATCAAATTTCCTTGGATTTTTAGCAAGTTACCAAATCTGGCAATGGTGGTCTTGCCCTTGCTGGACGAACTCGGGCAGCGACCCATTTTATGCGGGCGATATGTCTTGCGAAGGAAGAAGGTCCGAGGTAAGCTTTTCATAGCTGGCAGGCTAGGGTTGTGAAGAAGAAAAGAGAGGCCCATTTTGTGGCCCAGTTAAAGGCGTTGTTAGCGGCCTATTTTTGCGCTGCCCTCGCTTTTTCGCTCGGCCCAGTAAGAAGAAAAGATTCTCTCACGCGCGCTAGCTAGTTTGCTCGGTCGTACGGGGTTGACCGCCGCTCGGGAGCCAACAAAATTAGAGTGAATATTTAGGCTAAAAATTGGAATTGATATTAGTCTGCCATTTTTGGAATTGAGGGGCATATATCCAAGACACAATTTTGGTAAATTTTCTTTGGCAAATTTGTACATTGAAAGTGATTTTGCAGCCATGTAAAATTGTTTTTTTGCAGTGTTTTTTTCTTACCTGAACATCCTGCTATCGTGCTACAGTAAAACTATGTACCCCGTCCCCAAAATTTCCCATCCGCTTGGTCCGTGCTTCTAGTGCGGCTCTGGTCGTGTTTTTTTTCCAACCGGGCTACCCCATTTTCCATTACTTAAAACGGAAATAACAAAGTTCAACAACAGAAAGGACGGGGATGGGAGAAGCGTGTTGGGGCAGTAGGAGGAAACCCACGGAGAATCAATCCGACTCGGAAAGATCCACTATGGGACGAAAACCTCCTACCACCTAAAAGTTCAAACGACCTTATTACAGCAATGAAACAAGGAAACAAGTCCAAAAGATACCAACAGCCACCAGGACACCAAACGACGCAGAAGGGTAACCAAAGCGACGAGCACCGAACGAAGAAACAACCATCAAGCACCGGAGATCATCAGCGCCTGCCTGCTCCCCACCTGTCTTGCCTAGGAGTAGATCTCGGCCGTCGTCTGCATCATCTTCGCCGCCTGAGTCTTTAGCGGGTTCTTGTCCGCCTCATCTTTCTGTAGACCTGCCCAGTAAATCAACAAGGAAGAAGCAACATAAACAGCCTCGAAGGGAGAGCTCATCTTATGTTTATCGAAGGTGACCCTATTACGTGTTTTCCAGATGCCCCAGCACACAGCTGCCAAGCCAACCATATAAAACTTCTCACCACCAGGCAAATGCGTATAAAACCAAGCCAACGCTTGCCACAGGGAGGTAGGACAGGTATTAGTACCCAAAGTCCTTCCCACCACACCCCAGGTGCAACGAGCAATCGTACATGAGAAAAATAAATGTTGAGCCGATTCCACCTGACTGCAAAAAGAACACATAGGATTGCCAGGCCAGTTTCTTTTTTTCATGTTATCACGAGTAACCAAAGCATTTCTAAAAAGCTGCCAAAGAAAATTTTTGATTTTCAATGGTAGTTTAGCTCCCCAGATTTCCTTGTTGCTAGCCCCTGCCAGCCCAGATTCTAGGAATTTATTGATAGATTTAGTGGAGAAGATCCCATTGGAATTCAATCCCCAGTAAACCACATCATCAGAATCAGAAACATTGAGCCCTCTAACAAAATTGATCATGGAACTCCACTGATCAGCAAGTTCACCCCGAATAGTTCTTCTAAAGGGTAAATTAAAGTTACAAGCAATAGCTTCCTGAATAGTGCAATCTTGACATTGACAGATGTCAAACAAAGCAGGAAACTTGGCTTTAAAAGGAGGATTGTCCTGAATACCATCCAACCACAGTCGTGTCAGGTTACCACGACCCAACTTCACTTTCCTTCCCGCCAGATAGGATTCTTTAACTTTCAAAAGGGCTTTCCAACAAGGAGAATCAGATAACCTGGTTTTGACATTAGCAACAGTTTTGTTTTGCAAATACCTATTCTTGACAATCCTTTGCCAAATACCATCATGTTTCTCCAGTTTCCACCACCACTTGGCAAGGTGGCTGACATTTTGCCTATGCAAATTTTTTATACCCAAGCCCCCTTTGGACTTAGATCTGCACACTCTAGACCACTTAACCATGTAATAACCTTTTCTTTTCTTTTTGTCGTGCCAAAAGAAACATCTACGATGCTTGTCTAGTCTTTCAATGAAAGTTTTATTAAGAAGAAACATTGACATGATATAGGAAGGCAGGTTAGAAAGACTAGAATCCACCAGGATGAGTCTACACCCCGAGGAGGCAGAGTTACACACCCAGGCATCCAGTTTTTTCACAAACTTGGAATTGATATACTCCAAATCAGCACATCTAAGTGTGTTAAAACTAACAGGCACTCCCAAGTACATCATGGGTAAAGTGCCTACATTGCAACCAAAAAGATTAGAATAGAAAAGGGCCACATCATTATCCCCCCTACCAGGAATAACTCACTTTTCTGATAATTAATCTTTAACCTGACATCAATTCAAAAATATGTAGTAATAATTTGATATTGATGGCTTTCTCTTCATTATGGGACAGACACAACACAGTGTCATCTGCATACTGCAGAATTGCAAGGCCACCCTCAAAAAGATCAGGAATCAAACCCTCAATCAACCCATTAGATTGAGCAATGTTAACCATTTTAGTAAGACATTCAGCAGCACAATTGAATAAGAAAGGAGATAAGGGGTCCCCCTGCCTGACCACTTTAGCACTTTGAAAATAAGGACCCACACAATTATTGATCTTAACAGAAACAGTCCCATTGAATAAAATGTGCTTCACCATCTCACACCACTTTTCAGAAAAACCTCTAGCCCTAAGACAATTAATCAAAAAGTCCCAATTCACATTGTCATAGGCCTTCTCAAAATCAAGCTTAAGGAAAATGCCAGTTCTTTTCTTTAAATGAGTGTAGTGCATAGTTTCATGCAAAGATAAGATTCCATCCATAATGTTTCTTTTCTTAATAAAAGCATTTTGATGAATGCTAAATAATTTTTCCATAAAGGGCTCAAGTCTAATAGTGAGTACTTTAGTAATAAGCTTGTACACACATCTTAACAGACAAATAGGCCTATATTGAGTAATCTTGTCAGCCCCTGACACCTTAGGAAGTAAGGTAATCGCTCCATAATTGAGCCTTTGGACATCCAAAACCCCTCCCTGAAAGGCTGTAAATAAACTCATAATATCAATTTTCACAGTCTCCCAACAGTGTTGAAAAAATTCAGCAGGAATAGAGTCTGGTCCAGGAGCTCTATTGCCCTCCATAGAAAATAATGCATCCTTAACCTCATCCACAGAAAAAGGCTTATGCAACAATAATATGTCTGCATCATTCAACTTCTCATCATCTCCCCAAATATTATGATCAAAAGGAATCAGGTTCCGAGGAGCAGGACCAAAAAGCTCTTTATAAAACTCAGTTGCATGTTTTAACAAATTCTCAGTCCCTTCAATATTAATATCTCCAGCTTTTAACATAAGCATATTACTTTTACGTTTACGGCCATTGGCCACACGATGAAAATAACCATTGTTTCTATCACCATCCAGAAGCCACCTGGCATGAGATTTCTGAAACCACTGTTATTCCTCATCCTCATAAATCTTTTTCAAGGCCACAGTCAAATCAACCTTTCTATTGAAAGCAACAGGGGAAAGTTCCTCAGCCTCCTCCAGGTTTTCCAACACAGAAAGCTCTTCTTTAAGATCACACTTAAGCTTTTTAGTGTGTCCAAATAAGTTTGAGCCCCAACCGGTCGTGTTGACCTGCTGATTTGGTAACTGTTTTTTTCTTCCGGTTCTTCTTTTCTTGAGCTATTGTTGCCATGTTTCTCAATCGCAATGCCCTGTTTCCCTTGGCAGGGAGGGTTAGGTCTTTGGATTGGATTTCCCAATCGATTCCTACCGTGAAATCCAGAATCTGCAGGGGCGTGCAGCAATGGCGGCCGCGCCCGCTGAAGATCCGACGCCGTCGACCACTCCTGATCTTCCGCCGGTCAAGAGGAAGATGAATGGCCCCAGTTCACTGGCCACGTCGGGTGCAGACTGGTCCTCGCTCCCGGGCGACCTCGTCCGCCGCATCGCCGACTCCTTCCTCGCCACCAACGACCTCGACCACTACATGTACTTGCGCGCCGTCTGCCCCAGCTGGCGCGCCGCCACCGACGACCCCAGGAACAACACTGCTGACCCCCGCTTCCAGCCGCGGCGGTGGATCATCCTCGACGACGTCTTCCGGCCGGAAGGCGACTTGCTTCTCCTGAACACCGACACCGGCCGCTTCCTCCGAAAGAAGCTGCCCCTGCTCCAGGAATACCATGCCGTGGCCACCACTCCCAGAGGCTTCTTCGTCCTGGCGGACAGGAGCCCTCCCCATGCAGCCCGCCTCTTCAACACTCTCACCGGTGTACTGACCTGTTTCCGGGCACCCATGCCCCCTGAGGCGAGGGTCGCCTACGTCTGTACCAAAGACGCTCAACTCAACATCCTTTTGCTCGGTGACTCGTCTCAGAAGATTTACAGCGCCACTTCGGACAGCGAAAGTTTCGCCGGTAAAGACTGCCAGCAAGGAGTTTATAGTTTTGTTCTCAAGGCGATCATTGGCGGTGCCCACTCACACATCTCGGCGTCGTTGTTCGTTGACGTGGTTGCTCAGTTATTCGATTGGATGAGGTCTCTTCATCCTGATCCTGTCAAGTTTATTTCTAGTGATTGTTTTGTAGTAGGCTTGGATTCAGATATGGTGCTCGTCATCAGAACATTCAGAACCCCCTTTGTGTTCAAGGTTAACACCGAGATAGGCCACATTGAGCATGTGCTGGATATTGGCAGATTTGCCATCTTCATTGGTCACCACAAGTGTCTCTCTGTCGATACTGATAAGTTCCCAGGCATCGAGGCAAACTGCATGTACTACACTGAAGACTTGGGTCCGTCTGCTCGCATCTGCAAGTACAGCTTCGAGGACTACAAAGAAGAGATTACCTGTGAAGCCGCTGAATTCTTGAAGCAGGACAAGCAGTTTGTCCTTGTTGCCGACCGTCCTTTCACCATCATCCACCTTCTCTGCAGCTACACCATCAATATTCCGGATTCTCAACTGGCCTTTCAACAGATGTCGTAAGTTGCCGACAAATCTTGCTCCAACTTTGGACATGTTGATCTCGGTGGCTGCGAACGCTATGCTTTTGCTATGCAGTTGTTCCTGTTTCCTCTCTAGTCTTTTGTTTTGTTAGTTTCGTTATGCCTTGGCATGTTTTATGCAAGAAACATGCTGTTTCTAGGATAGCTATGATGTGGTGGAACTACTGTAAGATGTATTGATGAGGACATAGCTACGTTAATTATGTCTATATGTCGACCTGTTCTTCTATCGTAGTCTTGTATAATTCTTAGTAATGAAATCTGGTGCTTAATTCCTCGCTCTAGTAAATGTTGGCCCAGTTATTGCTAACTTATTATGTCGGCTCCTGCAATTGAATCGTTGGATATGCATGTAACTTAGGCTTAATCTGTTTATTTTCCAGTGTCATGCACTGGGCAAGAAATAGGTTTTGAATTTGCTTACTGCGGTCTGTCGAACTGCTATACATTGAGGTTGGCAGTATTGTTTCATCTGTTAGTTTCATGTTCCCTGGTGTCTGTAGTTAAATTCCTTGCACGAGTTGTATTTGTAATTTTTTCGCAAAAACGCAAAAAGCTCTGCGTTTCATTGCATTGTTAGAAAGAAGAGATTTACAACCTCAAGAATGAGCAGACAACATCCAGTACAACACTGACACACTCTAGTAGAGCAAGACGACTACAACTCCGCTAGATCAAGCGTAGTACGCACTCCATGATTGGCTAGTCCGAAGACAGCCACCACCGACACAAGAACTACAGAGCAACAGAGCCTGCCCTAAGCTAAGCATTATCGCCGCGTCTCGACCAACGCCAGTCACCTCCGAAGAACGACGACTCCAGCTGAACTTCTCTTGTCGACGCACCATCCACTCTTGATGCCGGAGGTGGCGAGTGGATGGAGGGACTTGATCGATCCCGAGAGAGACACCATCTTGGGCTCACCGGCGATGGCGTGCATTGCGCCTCTGAAACAACAACCTAGGACGGCGACCGGCACCGGAGGAAAGCAACAAGGGACTTCGCTCCATGACTCCAAATGTGATGCTCCCAACAGAGTGACGACGTCGAAACGCCGCCATCACGTCGATCCAACCGGATCTAGGCTTTCGCCCGGAGACAACAACCAAACCGAAGGGATGAGAGGAAAGGATCGGCCCTCCTCGACGACGCCTCCAAGGAGGGGAATGACGCACCGAGCGCCATCGCCGTCTGCCCCAACCGGGCAAGACTTTCGTCCGGATTGCCGCCAATATCCACCAAAACCGTCAGATTGGAGTAGCATCCTTGCCTTACACACCGCCGCCGTCGCAGCCCCTCTCCAAAGTAGCCTAGTGCCGAGGTCCACCCTAAGGCGCAGTGATGGAGAGATGATAACCCGGTAGGCCAACGCCAAGGTGTAACCCGACCCAAATAACGCTGTGCAGGATCCGGCTAAGGATAAGGGAACTTCTAGAAGGCCCAAGTTCATAGGCCTGGTAACCCGGATTATGGGTTACGATAAGGAAAACTAGGGTTCGTATGCAGTGTCCGGGTAGGATTCAGGGTGCGCCTTGGAGGGCAAGCCAGGGGGTCTGGGTGCTTTATAAACCGGCCCCCAGGACTAGTTGAGGAGATCCAAGAGTTCTAGCAATATCGCTTGATATCGAGCATCCAGTGTAACACGAGAGTTGAAGTTAATATATCGAGATCGGAGACTCGGCGACTTGATTGCCGGCTACCAGATCGAGTTCCATCATGTTTTCCTCTGAGCTAAACCCTCTCCCAAACGCCTGTGTCGTCTTGCCCCAAGATCAGTTACCCCCGGTAACGTCTGCCGTGATTATCCCACGACAGTTGGCGCCCACCGTGGGGCCTGCGTCCAACGGTGTTTACATCACGGGAGAAGCTCGGAAGAACATGGAGAATCTAGTCATCGGCGAGATCTACATCGACCACGAAGGAGAGAAGATGGTGGACGATTCCGGCTGGGGACCAGAGTCGGATCACCTCGAATCCGGATCTATTGTGACCATCGGCCAAATCAGCATCTTCATCGGTATGGTACGTACATCTGGTTTAAAAGGATAATATCATGTGCATACTACAGGAACTTCTAATAAGGACAAGAAGATACTGAAGCAAGCGGTAAACTCGGTTTCCTCGGCCGTTCCGAGATATCTGAGGTGGTCAGAACAAGATGTAACATGGAGCAGAAGAGATCACCCGGAAAGAATAGAACACCCGGGAGTCTTAGCATTGGTAGTCGCACCGCAGGTCAATGGTTATGAGTTGAAGAAGGTCCTGATGGACCGTGGAAGTAGTATCAATATCTTATATTGGGAAACTTTTTTACGCATGGATCTCAAGGAATCTCAGCTACAGAAAAGCTCAACAATTTTTCATGGGATAGTGTCGGGTCACTCAGCATGCCCCGAGGGAAAAATCGCCTTGGAGGTAGCTTTTGGAGAATCGAAGGATAATTATCGAGTCGAGTGGCTCACTTTCGAGGTGGTCAAATTGCGCAGCCCTTATCACGCGTTGTTCGGAAGGCCGGCTTATGCTAAATTCATGGCTAGGCCGTGTTATGTATATTTACAGCTAAAAATCCCGGGTCCTAAACAAACCATCACCATACATGGAAGTCGGGATATAGCAGCTGAGTGCGATGAAGGAGATTCGGTAATGGCCGAGCAGGCTTGCAGAAAAGAGGAACTCAAGTATTATCGGTCTCAAGTAGACCCGGATGACAGGACAGCATTGAAAAGGCCGAATACTGAAGACGAGAGAGCAAAATTCAAGGCGGCGCAGGATACCAAGATGATAGCTTTTGTTGAAGGTGATCCATCTAAGCAATTTACTATAGGGTCTAACTTGGACAGCGAGCAGGAGAAAGCACTTGTGGAGTTTATTCGTTCTAATGCGGACGTATTCGCCTGGACGCCTAGCGATATGCCGGGTATCCCCACAGAATTGGCGGAACTTCTGCGCTGATCCATTGCCGGTTCTTCCATTATTACTTGTGTTTACTTTCGCTTTTTTATCGTCAGTTTCCTCTTCCGTAGTGTCCGTTGCGGCGTGTTTGTTGCATGCATCCATCAGTTCTCCCATCGTAACCTCTGAAGCATTCCGACTAGATTTCATGCGAGTTAACTTTTGTACTAAAGGTGTGTATTTGCAGGTCTTTGCCATAGCTTGCAGCGCATCCTTGGGCTGAATATCTGTAGATGAATGAAGTATTTCCATAACCCGGCGCACCCAGCTGCGCGCCGATTCTCCCTTCTTCTGAACACATCGCTCTATGTCATCAATAGTGAATAACTTTCTGCATGTCCCATTAAAGTGCTTGATAAACGCAGTTTTCAATTCTCCCCATGATTTGATAGATCCTTCCGATAGATTGGTGAACCATAACTTTGCTGCTCCCTCTGACATCATTAGATACATGAATTTGGCTTGAAGATTCTCGGACGCATTGCGAATCGACATGGCCATCTCATAACTGCTCAACCATGTTTCCGGATCCATAGTCGGCTCATAATTCACTACTTTACCCGGTTCTTTGAATTTTTCCGGGTAAGGTTCAGCCCTGATGCTATCCGAAAGACACTTAGGTCCTGCAAGAATGGTCGAAGCTGGTCTTACTCGGGAAATGTGTGATCCTGCAGGGGGTACAGCTGGGCGCGGTACTGCTGGTATCCCATGTACCGCAGACCCGGCCACGGCTCTCCTGGCTCTGGAACTGTCCACGATGGCCTGTGCTGCTGATGCTGCTGGTACTGCCTGAATGTGTGGAGGAGGCGGCATTTGCTGCTGCTCTTCCCTCCGCCGTGCCGAACTTGTTTGGATATTGCCGGCATTACCTTGCTGTTGGCTGACATATGGTGTCCCATGCATTCAACTTCTGTGATCCGGGTAATTAACCTGTTGTGCCATCGCAGTGCGCAGCATATCTATCGCCCGCCGGGTCTCCTCTGCGTGGGGTGACTCTCTCACGGGGATTTGATTCAGTGCAAGCGTTGCCGCGTACACGTTGTCCATGGGATTGTTGTAATAACCCGCTGGTGTGCGAAAACGTGATGGTGGTGGTGGTGGTACAGTATTGCAAGTAGTAACTCCAGTCTGTGGTACGGGTAACCCGGCCTGCGCGTCTACCGGTTGTACTCCTCCGGTTGTCGGTTGAGGGGCGGTTCCTTGATTTTCCGCTGGGATCGGCTGATCCTGAGGCGTGATAAATAGTGCAGCCGGGTTTATGACTCCTCCCAATGCTGGCAATCTGGTTTGGTGCCTTTGATGTATTCTAGTTGTTTCCTCTCGGAGCCGGGTTTCCAGTGCATCCAGCTCGCGTTGTCGCCCTTGTCTTTCTGCCTCTACTTGCCTTCTCTGCTGTTCTAACGCACGACGGGCCACGTCCAAATCCCTAACACGTTCCGCCGCGTTCTCTGGAGTGATAACTGTGGCAAGAACTGTCGGATCTAGGATCAGATTGTTGTCGAACAGGGCCGGGTGTTGTGGATTGGAAGGACCCGCTCCTGGTGTCCGGTTTGCTAGGAATCCAAACGTGTTCGCGTGTAACTCGTTTTCTGGCGCTTGACTGGTAACCGCTGCCGACTCTCCGTCAACCTGGGCCAAAACCGTGTTTCCGTTAGCCGGTCCCTGCTGCCGGGTCAATGCTTGTGCTGCTCCGGCTGCGGCCGCGGTTACGTTCTCTTGGTTGAGATTGGTCGCGGGAGCCGTGTAAACCGCAACCCGGCGCACAATGCTTGGCGCGAATCCATATTGCTCCTCTTCGCTGCTGTGTTCCTCGTACCGGTTCTCCAGTAGATGCAGGATAGATTCGGTATCATCTTCTTTCTCGACCCGGCCACGCGGGGTCCATGCCGGCTCCTCCGGCTGTTGCCACTTCGTGGTGGGCTCTTCTGTCGGGTTTGTTGTCCCAACTGATTCTTCTCCATCTGATTGGATATAGCTGGTCTTCCCTGACACAGAATCAAACCCAAAGTCGTCAGGGATTGAACCGGAAGTACGTACCATACCGATGAAGACGCTGATCTGGCCGATTGTCATGATAGATCCGGATTCGAGGTGATCCGACTCTGGCCCCCAGCCGGAATCGTCCACCATCTTCTCTCCTTCGTGGTCGATGTAGATCTCGCCGATGACTAGATTCTCCATGTTCTTCCGAGCTTCTCCCGTGATGTAAACACCTTTGGACGCAGGCCCCACGGTGGGCGCCAACTGTCGTGGGATAATCACGGCAGACGTTACCGGGGGTAACTGATCTTGGGGCAAGACGACACAGGCGTTTGGGAGAGGGTTTAGCTCAGAGGAAAACATGATGGAACTCGATCTAGTAGCCGGCAATCAAGTCGTCGAGTCTCCGATCTCGATATATTAACTTCAACTCTCGTGTTACACTGGATGCTCGATATCAAGCGATATTGCTAGAACTCTTGGATCTCCTCAACTAGTCCTGGGGGGCGGTTTATAAAGCACCCAGACCCCCTGGCTTGCCCTCCAAGGCGCACCCTGAATCCTACCCGGACACTGCATACGAACCCTAGTTTTCCTTATCGTAACCTACAATCCGGTTACCAGGCCTATGAACTTGGGCCTTCTAGAA
This sequence comes from Alopecurus myosuroides, assembly GCA_028641055.1. Classification (NCBI taxonomy): domain Eukaryota; kingdom Viridiplantae; phylum Streptophyta; class Magnoliopsida; order Poales; family Poaceae; genus Alopecurus; species Alopecurus myosuroides. The sequence goes on along the minus strand of CM054058.1, from coordinate 34,562,505 downwards.
GTTCCCTTATCCTTAGCCGGATCCTGCATAGCGTTATTTGGGCCGGGTTACACCTTGGCGTTGGCCTACCGGGTTATCATCTCTCCATCACGCAGCCCAACCACTACCCCAAATGGCCGAGGAGGCGCAGCCCATCTTCTGCCTCCACCTCGAGCAAGGATGCAGCCACGGACAGCTCCCGGCGCAACCTCTCCACCCATGGACGTTTTCCCCGACCTTGCTCCCAGCACAATCCCCCAGCGGCACACCGGCGTCGCCGGCCAAAGGCACGGGAGGGAAAGGTCTCACCTTCCCACCTCAGGACAACCCCTCACACCATACCTTGGCCAGATCGGGATGGGGTCAGCCACCCCAACGGCGCCGTGCTCGGCAGCCACCCGACCACCAAGGGAATGAGGAGGCGTCGTCCCCGCCCGACGACGAACCTGCGCAGCAGCTTGGAGAAGGCCTAGAGCCATGGACGGCACCACGGCCAGGGAATTCGCCGGGGGGCGCGGACCCAACGGGGCAGCTCGGCACCGCATGTGCACCGGCATGCAGCCCCTCCGACAGGCGTCGCCGACCGCGACCATCAGCCGCCGAGACCCCCACAGCCGAAGGCGGGCCGGAGACCTCCATGGACCGCCGCCCACGACCCGTGGAGACTCCGCGCGAAGAGAGCCCGCCGCCGCCGTCGACCATGCGGACTTTTTCGCCCTGTGGCGTCCTCCGGCGGCGGCGCGGCGGGAGGGAGGGGGAGGAAGAAGGGTGGCGGCGCTAGGGTTTGGGGGTTGCCCCCGAGTCGCCCTTGGGAGCGGGCGACGCGGGGGGAGGGCTTGAAAAGGCAGTTGTATTTGTAATTTGTTCCTTGTAGTTCTGGGTATTGCTGCAAGAACAGAATTTGTAGCATTATTGCTGTCAAGAATTGTGGATGTGCTTTGTAACACATCATTCCCACCAAAAACTTGGGATATTTTCTGCATAAATATTCTTTAAATATTTTATCTGGACAGGTGTTGTAGTCCTGCATATGTTATTAAAAACATTGACCAAAGGGGGATGGATCCCTCCCTTGGCTGTCCGTTGTTAGGTAGAAGATGAGACTCTCCGGCAGAGATTTACCGCGCTAGATAATGCCCCGTTTAATTTGGTCCTCACTGGGACTCGAACCCGGGTGGGCTGGGCGTGCACTCGCTGCCTCTGCCACTGAGTTAGCACTCAGTTCTCTCCTGCATATGTTATTGCCCTGTTTAGAGAACTAGACGAAAAAGCGCGCTTCGCCGCGCCGGCTGCCTGGCGTTGTCACACGACCTGTCATGTTTGGTGCATCAGTTGTCATCTTGATTTGGGATACAGCTAGGATTCAACATGCTCATATCTCCATTGATGCATTTAGTGGGGCAAGCAGCTCTGAAAAGGTCTCGGCTGCAGTACGGTGTGATACAACACAAGGACATGATTTGGGTATCGGTTGACATAATGGCCACATGTGGTCTTTATGTGGCAGGCGAGGTCCCCGAAAAAATAGCACGCTCCACTGAGTGCGGTCATTAGAGCATTGATACAAAATCTTACATCTCAAATTTACAATTTAACAATACGTATGAGTATATGCATGTGAATAGGGGACTGCTTGGTTCACTTGAAAGAATGGTTATGCAAACATGTCCAAGATATGAGTTTTTTAGATGGAACAACGCCCCCTTGTCCATGGCAAGTCAAACCTATTTTTTACATTGCAAAAGAACACTAAAAAGAAGAGGAGGTTCTTGGAAAGATCGATAAATCTAACTAAACATCAGATTTCAAGCTTCCAGTTTGATTTTTTCTGCCTTCATTCAACCTGCAACCACAATAGTTAGTCATTAGTACCTTTTACACGATATGGATGTATTTAAGAATCGCATTGTCTATCATAGATATTGCACTTTGGAGTCCACTCTTCATCCATATAAGGAAAAATAAAGAGCAACCAACATGGGAGTAGGCCTGAATCTAGAGGTACTATGACCTAGAAACCCTAGTCTGGTTGACTGTGGCTGGGATCTTTTTGACTTTTGATAGTGTTACCTCATAATTAGATATTAGCATTAGTAAACTGGAACAGAGAATCTAGGAGCACATAAGGTAATTCTATTGCAATATTTAAAATTTCCATATAGATAATATTGATAGTTCCTTTCCCGTATACAAGTGACTCATTATTACCTTTTCTACTTTGTCAAACTGCTATCCCATTTTGTTCTTGTACTCAGTTTGCTAAAACTGGATAAAGGGAAATTTCATCTATCAAAGTATATCCATGGTTTCAAAATGATATATGAAAATTGAGTGGTAAATTTGAAGAATAGGCTCCCCTCACTATATTAGCAATTGCTGACTATATAACTACACTATTTTTTACATGCGAAAAACAACATATGAGAGTTCAAGTTTGATGTTTTTAAATTGCGGGAAATCGAATGAAACCAAGGAATTCAAAATTTATGTGTTTAGAATTATGTAACCAAATCAAGCGATTTGAATTATAAAGGAAAAAAATCCCATTAAAAGGAAATGGGAAAGATGGGACAACAAACTTAAGTCTTTGTACATCCAAACTAACCATACTATGATATAAGAAAGTGATAAAATATGCAAATATGTTCTTCCTTGAAATGCTTAGAAAGATAGAGAATAGCTTTTCGAGTTCACTTCTTGAACTGCACACATGAATTCCCATGTAACTGCAATAGTGTTTTGTGTTTCCTGCACCAAATATTGTCCAAGAAAATTTCAGCAATAACATTTAGAGGAAAAGGAGATACAAATTAGTGATGTTTTAGCCGCAGCCACAACTAAGAAAAAGATAGTGATCAGTAGAAAATCCAGATCAAGAAAGACAAGAGAGGAATCCTCGAATATAGGGGACTTGCCTATTTGCCAAACTCTATGTTCTGTGCACCACTTTACTATTTAATATTGGATTTCATTTGAACAGAATACTGTCTTTAATCATTCTAAAGAAAATAACATGAGATAGTGGCAAGGTTTCTTCAAACATTCTATCATTGGGCGGATTTTTTTTTATCAGAACCAAAAGCAGCTCGGGTTAAAGAGATGTTCACAACCACGTAGCCGAACACATAAAGCCGCTATACCAGTGCACTTAAGCTAATATTCATCCTCCCAATCTGATCAGCCTTCGTCACCATGTGGCATCAGTATTCCATTCCTACCAACAACAGAAACATCGGCCATAAAGGAAACAACCATAAATGTAATCATTACAAAGTAGTGCTTGTTGATTAAGTTGAATCATACTCTTGATCAAAGGAAAGCCAGTTACTTAGAAGAATGAATGAGAAAGAGATGAACCTATAATAAATGAACTTCCTTTTCCCTGAAATGTCATCGCAGACGCACACGTCCAGATGACTTCATTTAAATATACTGCACCTAATAGCTCTAATTCAACTTGCTATATTCCTAGCAACTGAAATCTTTAGTGTCCGTCTTCATATAACATTCGTTACTCCTGGGAAAAGAAACACCACCGAATATAGTATCAATAGAATGGTACAACCTCGTGTCATACATATGCCTACACATCACAATTGAAAATTCAGTTGCAGTGAAAAACATCATTCTCTGTCATCAAGCATCAATTGGATAGAAAATCTAAACTTAAATATTGGGCAATACATATTCTTGATGATTCTTAAGCTAAATCAAAAGGTGTATATACCTATATATATAAAGCAACAATTATAGCCAAGAGAAAGGGCGCAAAGCTTTACCAGCCTAGCCCGAGTTCCCCTCCAGCTTACTTGGATCATGTAATAATTCTTCTCCTTGTGAGGAAGCAGGAAATGGTGGAAAGACACACAAACGACCAAGGAAAAGGAGCAGTTAGTACCAGGCTGATCACCCAAAACTGAGGAGAAACAACAGCATTGAACTCCATGAGTGGCTCGCAACAAACACGGCAGCGACCGTCCATTACATGTCTGCTGGAACCTTTGCTGCTTACGCCTGACCCACCTTGCCTCTCTGTCCACGGCAGTCTGCGACTTGGAAGATTTAGTCGCTGCACCGGCGCTGTCCGCCGCACTCGGTCATCGCTGTGCGCGAGCCAGCTGCCTCCGACTTGGCGGCCCGAGTCGTTGCGCCCACGCCATCTGCAGTACTTGGGCACATGATATTCTATGCGCGAGCTGTCCGACTTGGCAGCCGTTGCGCCCACGACGTCCGTCGCACTTGGTCGCAGGAGCCGCCACGCGCGAGCCGTCCAACGCGCCTGCGGTCGTCAGTGACCTGGCCGCCGGAGTCGGAGCCGCCACGCGTCAGGCTGCCCGTCCGTCCGCTAGTTGGCCGCCCGTCGGCCGCACTTGGCTGCCTGAGCCACTTAGCTTAATTTGTTCGACGCGTCAGGCTGCTCCGCGGCCCTCCGCGACAGCTAGGACGGGCGCCTCAGCCACCAAATCAAATACCGGCAACCGCCAGCCAGGAGAGGATCATGATGCGGATGGAGAGAAGGCCACCGTTAACCCCACCCCCAGCGAGATCTAATTCCCAGAGGAGTGGACGATTTGCTCGCTTTGACCAAGCTGAACTGATCCACAGTTTGAAAGAGTAAAAAAATCAAGCCAATGACAAATTGGTCACATAAGCAGGACAACCAAATCGACCGCCGTAGTCCGTTGACCGTCCCCACAGAGCAACATCCAAACGCATGTACAGGCCCATCCCATAATCGGCCAGCTGCACTGCAGGGCAGGTAGAAGAAGAAACGGCCCACACGCAGCCAGGTCACATAGCAGCTCTGCCGCACAGGTATGCAGCAAAGAGCCCCACCCTAACAGGGACGAGCCCCACAAACAGAGGCACAAGACGAGGCAGGATCGCTCACAACGCTCCTAGCCCATGGAGCTTATAGCTTAAAAGAATGCCGCACAGGTATGCAGCAAAGAGCCCCACCCTAACAGGGACGAGCCCCACAAACAGAGGCACAAGACGAGGCAGGATCGCTCACAACGCTCCTAGCCCATGGAGCTTATAGCTTAAAAGAATAAATGTGTTGATTGGGTCATAATGTGAAACAAAGTTGTTACGGACGAACACTGTAATAGAGGTGTATCCAATCTCCAAACGAGAGAATTAGAATCGGCATCAAGAGCTCAAAATGTCCTTGAGCTGCTGCAATAGTAAGCAGAGAACATCAGTTGGAAGTGACAAAGACGAGTAGGTGAGCTATCGAGTAGCAGTTACATACACCCCTACCTGCTCTCACCGTACCTCTATTAATTCCTCGCTGAATTCTTTATCAATTCTCAGTTTGTTCTCTGAAAAAAGTATTGAGTTGTCATGAAGCTGGCAGGCTTGCGTTTCCTGGTTGCTCTGGTTCTTAAGACCGGTTTCCGTGGCTTCTTGTAAGTTCGTCTCAGCTAGCTGATGGAAATTTCATGTTCGTACTGTGTCATCGACTCCAGTTAGCATATGAACTGTTTTTTTTCTTAAATGACAATTCAGTAACTTGGTAAGCGATCAGTATTTAGTGGTTCAGGGGGTCAAGCGTTAAACTGTCATCAATCACCTAAAGTTTAATTCCAATGATGAAGCATATATAGTAGTTATTTAATTTTGTACTGGTGAAACTTTCATTTGTCTTTGATCTGAAACTATGAACAAGTGCTTCCTATGCAGCTTCTACACCTATGTTGCTGCTGTCCGGCCCAAGGTATTGGTGCAGCCCGCTCTAGGTGAATCAACCCACGTGATAGCTTGCCCAGTTGCCTACTATACCCACCCAACAAATAAGGCTTACAATTTGTCGGCTACATATTTCCTGGTCCTATTATTATCTCTTGAAGATAATTTTCTTGCCTAGTTACACCAAACATATAAGGGGTATAGAAACAGAAGAACAAATCCAGAAACAACTAAGAAATGCTCGTGCCGAGTTTGACCATTCCAGTTTAATTACTAGGCCTTTCCGTTGATTATATTTTGGTAAATGATGATTTTGAAACTTGATGTGAGATTTGAAGGTAGTCAACCCAACTCATTGGTTGCATAAGATTTCCTTGCCTGACTTATTTGAATGGGAGGAAATTTCTTCCCGACTTTACACTTGAACGAGCAAAGTGGATGCACATAGTATGACACTGAAGGGCCTTGGACTGTCTGAGCTTGGTCAGCAGATACCCTACATAGCTTACTGCACCAGTTTGGTTTACTTGCCCCGGACCAGTCTTGTCTAATTTATTCTTAGTTTCTTGAGGCATCTAGGCATGGCTATAGCCTATAGGCTGTAGCTACTTTGATTCATCAGCTTGCCAATGTACGAGTAATTTTCTGGTGTTGTCTATTTGAAAGTGGTGATGAAGAAAACCCTCTTGGCTATAACCCTCCTGTGCCGATGTTACTTGTTCAGTTATCTTCTTATGTAGCATGTGCAGTACTACTAACTCATTCAGTCATGCAGAAGGTCTTCCATCTTCAGATTTTCTGGGGCAGATCAGACCAGGTTTAGCCCTTGTCTTGTGACCGCCTGTTGGCAAGAACTGAAGTTTTGGACACAGGGATCTACACCTAGGGCAACAGGAGCCATGGCCCGGGGTGCAAAACTTTTTTTGACCTCTATATTCGTGGAATGGCTGATTTGGTGTAGCACTTAGCCTAATCAAAACACAAAAAATTTGAACTGGCCTGGGGTCTGGTTGGATTCTAGATCCGCCAGTGCTTAGAATTGTTTTTATTAAGAGACGTATTTACTGGGGAAAATCTATACCTATTATGCGACTTCCATGCATCCAAACATAATATTATTAAAAAAAAATGTTGCCACAGCATTAGAAGTTGTTGGTCCATGGATGGATAAACCGGTTTGCATCCGACGATTTTTAGTAGGATTCTAGTACGACACAGCAATCAGTTGTTGGTGCTTGATGTGTTGATGAGCTGATGCAAACCGACCGATAGCCACACCACAGTTCATCAGAAAAATTTGGGACAAAAAATGCGTAGCACTGTTGATGCCGTATTTGATCTCGGCCGTAAGGGCATCTCCAGCCGTCCCCCCCAGAGCCCCCCCAGGGGGCTTTTTTCGCGGCGGAAGCGGCGAATAGCGCCGCTTCTTCACCACTCGCCCCCCCCAGAGGCCCAAATAGCGCCGTTTCGGCGCTATTTGGCGCCGCGGCACCCAGGCCGAACCCAGCCCGCTGGGTTCGGCCTGGGGGGGCAAAACTGCGAGGCCGCGCGGGCGGGCCAACGCTGTCAGTGACGCGTCGGGAAAAAGCGCGGGAACGGAAACCCCCGCCCGTGACTTCCTTCTCGGCGCCCGCGCCGTCAAAGGCTGCCGGAGGCGGCGGCCAGTGCATGCAGCGGCGACACGCGTGGCCAGTCAAAGTCCACCGGATTAATGGCGGTGCGGCAGCGGCGACACGCGCGGCGCGGCGACTGGCCCAGCCAGGCTATAAAAACGCTGGCCGCGCCCTCCCCGTACGCCATTCTCGACCCCCTCCTCGCCGTTCTTTTCTCCACCTTCGAACCCCGCCGCAATGGACAACCACTGGGAGGCGTGGCCCAACAGCGACGACGAGCTACAGCCGGAGCCGCAGGTGGTGGCGCCGGAGCAGCCTCCCGAGCACGACGAGGCGCGCGAAGCACGGCGGGCTGCCCGCCACTGGAGGCGCGAGGTGAGGAGGCAGCCGGTGTGGCCCGAGCAGCACGCCGGGCTGCACTCCTTCGAGACCTCGCAGAACGAGGACTCGTACCGCAAGGTGCGCGGCGCCCTCGAGCAGGCTGCGGCGGCGGCGGAGGCAGCCGCAGTTCGAGCCTCCCTGGAGACGCACCAGCGGGAGGAGGCGGCGCGAGAGGTGCGCCGCCAGATGGCCCGGCGGGCTGCCTCCGTCGAGCAGGAGGGCGTCATCGCCCTCTACGAGGCGCAGCGCGAGCTAGCGCTGCAGGGTGAGCGGCGGCGCAACCGCCCGCCCTCTGAGCAGGCGCAGCTGCACCGGCTGCGCCTGCAGGCCCGAGCGGAGCGGGCGGAGCAGCGCCGTCTCGCCGCGGCGAGCCAGGACGGCGCTGGACCCTCCAACCAGCACCGCCACGACGAAGACGACGAAGCGTAGACGTAGGCGTAGTATCCGCTGTTTTTAGTTAAATTTATCGTTTTAGCTTTCAAATCGCGCCGAATATGTACGCAGTTTCGAATTTCAATAAAAATTCGTCTAGTTTTCAACAGCGTTTGTTTGGGCCGATTTGTTGGGCTCGGGACGCGACTGGGAAACGAGCCCCCCCAGCTTCCAGAATAGCGCCGTTTAGCGCCGCGGCGGCACCAAAACGGCGGCGTTTTGGGCCCTGGGGGGGCGCAACGACTGGAGATGCCCTAATACAATTTGTAGATATAAACGTGACAATTAACTATGCAATTCAGAATATCGGGAAAAACAAACATAGAGAAACGAGAACAAGAAGAACCACAACTGCAGAAAAACTAATGACATCTTCGTGCTAATTGAAACCCAAGACCAGCTGTTCAAATATAACGTACGTACTGATGCACGTCTGTCTGAACAAAATAATAATAATACTACTACATCTTATTTATGTATGTCCTAATTAAATCTAACAAGTAGCTAGCTGGAAGACTATATATATAGGACGAGGCAAGATGGGCGTTGTGCTGCCCTCCTTATTTCTCCAAGGCGATGAAGATTTTGTCGTTGCTGTTGTCGATGGTCTTGGGGGCGACGGTGGGGAGCTCGACGTTCTTCTTCTTGTCCTTCTTGGGGGTGGAGTTGCGGTAGCATCCGTAGAGGACGAGCTGCATGATGCTGAAGAGCACGCCGAGGCCATTGGTGATGGTGATGTAGAGGTCGAACTTGATGAGAGCGTAGGCTATCCAGCAGCATCCGTTGAAAAAGCCGACGAGCGAGAGGAGGAAGGGCATGTACTCGACGCTCTTTGTCCTGATGACTTTGAAAATGACGGTTAGCGGGGAGGCGTACATGACGGTGTTGGCGATGACGCAGACGATGCCGACGATCATGGAGCGCATGTCGTGTGTGTGGGCGCCGAGGAGCACGGCGAGGACGAGGGCGACCATGAGGACGGCCTCGACGGCGAGCACGGCGAGCACCCTGAGGCGCTTCCTGTTGGGCGCGTAGATGAAGAAGGTGACGAGGTAGATGGCCTCGATGACGAGGCCGACGCCGTTGATGGTGATGACGAGGAGGCAGTTGGGGTGGACGATGGGGAGGCCGTAGAAGACCCAGAGCATGCAGTGGAAGAAGGTGGCAAGGTAGGGGTCCGGGATGAACTCCTCGACGTCCTTCTTCTTGTAGATTTTCCACAAGGTGGGCGCCGGCGAGAGGAAGAGCCCACAGGAGATGACGTTGCCGACGATGCCGACATGCTGCGGGCGACCTCCGAGGAGACCATCTTGATCTTGCTGCTGGGACGACGGACGGAGGTGGGTGGCTAGATTGTTTATGGATGGTAGTTAGCCAGCACGGACGGAGGTAAAGATGATTTTTTTCGAAAATCTTCTGTTACTCAAATAAAAAAGTTATCATCTAAGAAAAGTTGCGGAATTATCCGAGGAATAAGCACAAAAAATTTCAGATC